>JAKWBJ010000496.1:150000-750000 GCA_023159175.1 Wohlfahrtia magnifica | reverse complement strand
TACGCTGGTAAAGATCTACTAAAAACGCGTTTTATTAAAAACGGAAATCGAGAAAAAACTATAAAAATAATCTTTACGATGAAAGTATAAAATCGAAAAATCGTAACCTTCTAAAAAAATTTTTTTAAATGCTCTTAAGTGATTAAGAAAAAGTAAGAAATTTACTAAATTAAAATTGCAAAAATTTTCGTTGCTCTTGCTAAATTAAGTCACTGTCACTCCAAATGTGGTTACCTCAAAGAAGTGTTTAACTTATGGTCTTTAATAACGAAAACTAAACATAATAAATGCTAATTATATGCCAATCAACTTAAATTACTTAAGACGCGAAGGAATCAAGAAAAAAAGCAGCACTGGTGAACGAAATAAAGAGCGTTTGCCAAAAAAAAAGAAAATAAAAAATTCGAAAGAGTTTCATGTTTATTAAATATCACCCAAGAGTTTGTTAACCCAATTTAAAAACATACTTTTGGAAAGCGCAAACTTTTTTAACATTAATGCAGCCAAAAGTGGAACTTTCTTTATTCTCTAGTAAAATTTAGTTTAAAATAATTAAATGTGTCAACCGCATTTTGATAAAATAAACTAAAAACTAATAATTTAGTTTTAGTATACATTTAGGGTGTTTGGAATTAAAAAGCATACTTTTAGGTAAATATATACTACAAATACATAAATTCTTCACAATATAACAAAAACTGGTGTTGCCTATTAACGCAACTAAAATTACTATAATTAAATAAACAAAATATTTTAAGCTGTGCCATTATACACTTTATAAAATTACAAATAAAAACCATGGTGGCTTTTTAGGGAATATTTGTAGTAGAGCACTCAATTAAATTAAATAATAATAATTTTGTAGGATTAAAAGAGCATAATTTATTTTTTAATTAGTATATAATTTTTTATGCATTAGAAAGGGGTTTTAGATATAGAAAGAATCTATTGAAAATAAATATGATTAATCTCATAGCACAATTAAATGGATTTAAACTTAGATAATAGTATAAGCTTCATTTATATGTTCACTGTTTTGTAAAAGAGCTAAATATTAAAAAAAGTGATTTAAGCTGAAATAGAATTGGCATGACTTAGTTTTTAGAATTACTCTTAATCTTCGTGGCTTAACAATATACATACATATATTTCCTTTCCAAAATCATTCTTCTTGCTTAGAGGCCTATTTGATTTCAAATGTTAACGATTACACAAATGCGATAATTAAATGTGGTTGATTTGGACCTTGTAGATTTCTTTGTCTTTAGCTGCTGATAGCAGATGCCTAATTATGTTGATTCCGGTTCAGTTGCTAGTCTTATCCAAAAGAGCACACTATTTAATTTTCTCCCGGAGATTCATCTCTTAAGAATGGTCAGTGAACTTTTTGGTTGGTCACTGTAATAGCTCTCGGGTTTGCATTTAATCACTGTTTTTCGTAATCGCGGTTACGATTAATAAAAGTCCGTTTAACGCGATTATCGATTAATAACTGTTTATTGACAACAGAACTAAAATTTATGATTCTTTAATTAACAAAACAAAACAAATGTTTTATAGTCCACTCGGGATAACGTCAACTACCATAATTAAAATCGCGGGTGCTGACGCTTATCAGGTTGTTGGCGTTTATGAATGTAGAAATTTCAAATAAAGATACATACATATGTACATATATATTGATAGTGAAATATAAAGAGATTTAATTGTTCATATACTAAAACCAAAAAAAAAAAAAAAAAACAAATAAAAAACAGAAATAGATATACCGGTGGTCATATTTACCCATTGTAAAAATCTAACATCTTTTTCTTTACTCTTTTGCCAAAAAAAAATACACTTTTTACTTTTGTGATATAATTGCGTATTAAACAGAAAAGTTTTTTGCCTCCACAGAAAATTTTAAAATTTTGAGTTGACTTAATTTAGCGGTACAAGCCGATATGTAAATGAAACTTTAAAAAATTAAACGTATTTAATGATCGGTCACTAATACGGAATCGTATACTTGTGCAAAAATTACCTGCTATCAAAAGTGCTCACTCTTTGCTTTCTGTTGAAGATAGCTTTACCATTTGAATAGCTTTGTGAGTAGTAAAGATATATTTTATGTTTTAGTTTTTGTTTTGCTGTATAAGACAAATTTTAGGCGCAACATGTCAAAATATTCTATTGGAGCTCAACAAAAGCTTTATTAATTTCTGACTGTAACTCAAATTCCATATTGTCAATGTTAATGTTTTTCACATGCTATTACTTCATCATAACAAACATTATTGTCCTTTAAATTTTCAAATCCATTTAAGCGTTTAAGTAAATATCTAGAATAGTTAAATAAGCTTGTACAATAATTTGAGCTGAAAGGAGCTTTAACTGGCAATGGAACATGACAAAGCTGAGATAGAAATTCAAAATCGATATTTTCCAATAAATTCATAGATGATTATTCTACCAAACTATATCTTATCCTTATGCAGTCCTTTAAAAATTATTCTTTTTAATATTATTCTAAAGTGTTTGGCATTTAAAAGAAGCTTTATTTCTTTGTTATGAGCCTTTACGGTAGTCTGCTTTTTAACAGTTGTCCACTTTTTGATTTGCATTTAGTTTAGCTGGTTTATTACAGAAACGATTAACCGTGATTACGATTACGATTATAATCGTTTTGCAACCTCTAAATAGCTCCAACTGTTAGAACTATTATTGCCATCATGCTAACTGAATATCATGCCATGTTTCTTTTAAGAATAGTTTATGTTTTACTAGATTTACATTACATTTGTGGTCTACGTAACTATATTTTAAGAAATTAAATCGAAATTCAATTTTAACTATTCCAATGAGAGTCATATCACTTTCTATTTTAATTCGCAGTTGTAAACCAAGTTACTTTATAAATTTACACACAAATAGGAAACCTTCTGAGCGAAGATATTTTAATAATATGTAAGTACAAGCTCACATATACTATTTTTACTCAAAACCGCATAAAAGTAGTCACATATTTTTGTATCCTTGAGTTTAGATGCTCGATTTATGTCAAAATATATGTATATACCTGTCAGGGATTTTTTTAAATATTTGTGTCATTCTTTATCCTTTTGACCCCTTTATTTGAGCAAACTACATAAAACTAATAGACCAGCATAAAAATTTAATTAAAACAATTCACTAGTTTGTTTGGGTGCCTTCTGTACAGCTAATCTCTGAATTATGGCTTAGCGTAGGTAATAAGAGAATCCAGTGGCTCTGTATTCAGTCAAGAAGATTTAAAACTAAGTTACTACAGGCTTGTTGCCTGTTTTCATATCATGGATATTTAAAAAAGAACGGATTTTTACGGAAAATGGATTATATCATCGTTCTTCATTTAGGAGTTCAGTATATACATTATTGTTCAATCTTTGCCGATACAAGTTCGCGTCCGAAGTTAGCTCTCCTAATTTAGAAAATGTTCGAAAATCTCAATGCCGTACCCTTATTTCCTACATCTATTAGAGTCCATTCAATATTGTTGTGTTCTTAATGCAGTGTGTCTCGTCAAATCTTGAACTTACTAAATTTATGCAGATCTTTCATCTTACTTTTATTTGGGTTTCCACAAAGCATTCCTATAGTTTTGCTTACTGTCTTGTTTGATAAAAGAGCTACATGAGTTTCAAATCTGCAATTAAACAATCGGATTGCAAACAAGTTTGGTTAGCATAAGCCAAGTTCATATTCGTAAAAATGCATAATAAAAATATGTATATATGTCTATTAGGAAGATCGATTATTCGACTTTTTTCAAAAACCGATTTTCGAATAACTCGAAAATTAGCACTTAAAAAAACCGGTTTTCGGTTAATAATAATTCAAATAACCGGTTAACCGGTTCTTTTATTTAAAGAAAATTGCTCCTAATTCTTGAAGTGCAGAGCTGGACCACGTCGTTTTAAAAATAAGCAGAATTTGATGGAGAGCTTAAAATAAAGTGGCTATCAATACTAACAATAATTCTAACAAATCTCATAAAAACTATGCCAAAACGGTGTGCGTAGGCCATATAAAACAAAGTTTATTACACAAATTACTGAAAGCTACTCAAGGAGCTAATTTCGTTTTTGTTGTATTGGTGAAGAATGGAATTAAAAGTTTGTTATTATAGTTATAATTTGCTTAGATTTCGTGCAGCACTGTATGTAAATTTATGCACCACATATTTAATAGTGTGTGTGTCACTGTGGTATGTTACGTAAGAACCCACCTTCCAACCAAGAAGGCGTCGGTTCAATCCCAGGCAACACCATCCGACAATTTTCAATAGCTATATCACCTCACAACATTACTAGCGACTGGTATTTACGCTGTGGAAAACTTCACTAATTAATATATCTGCCATTCGGAACCGGCGTTTGTTGGTTTGTGGGCATTCAATTGGGCATATAAAAATCAATATTTATTTACAGAAGATGAGAAAAGATTATTTTTCTCAAGAGTGCATATACTTTGGTTTTCACATTTTTTGTGAGACGTTCAAGGTTGTCTTATATACAAACATAATCAAATTTATACAAATAGTTAAACGATGAGCATATTTTCGATAAAAAAAATATACAAACGTATAAAAATTATATTTATTTAAATTAACCGGTTATTCGTGTTTAATTAACCGGTTTATTTGGTATTCGAAAAGTTAAGATTTAAAAAAAACCGTATTCGACAAAACAAAAAAAAAAAAAAACGGTTAAAACCGGTCGAATGATAACCGTCCGATCTCCCTAATGTCTATTGAATCATTGTATCGAGTTCAGTTGAAACTCTTATATATTTTTTATTGACATCTAATCAATAAGACAATGTGCCGCTGTGTTATGGTAGGTAAGATACGCTCCTACCAACCAGAAGGTCATCGGTTCAATACCAGTCCTGTTCAATAGCGGTATCACCTCATAACATTAACTAGTGTCTGGTTATGAGTATTACTACTATTGAAAACTTCTCTATTACATTTGCCGCTCGGATACGGCGTTAAACTGTAGGTCCCTTTCAATGAGTCTAAAAATAGAATCGGGTGCAGCACATTGACTGAGAGAAATCCTAGTATTCGTTCATGGAATGTTATGGGAATTAAAAATATTAATAATCAATCAGACAAAGAAATGTTGAACGCTATCAAGCAGTTGGGCTTTACTTATTGGTTTTTGTATGATTCAAATTAATAATTTTCTTCTATAATTGACATGACATGGCATGTTTTATCAATATTCTGCTATTCAATATTTAACACATTATAGTTCCCTAAGGAACTATGAAGCTTCAATGGCAAACACTTTAATTGTCCATTAAATGATTAATGTGGTAAATTAATTATAACACATATGAGTATTTTATATGCATGATTTAACATTATGTTGCTCGTTCATATGTATACAATTAGTGAATAAAACACAAATCTAGAATGAATTGTTTACATGTGACGTACAAATTTTCTAGAATTTAATGATTTACGCTACTTTTAAATAATTGTGGTTTTATCATTGTAAGAAATACAAGCTATTAAAATAATTGATTTGATTGGAACGTGCAAAATAAAATTTTTGATAAAAATGCGGGGCTTGATATCAAAATTTTAGATGTTACGAAGCAGTCAATATCAATGGGTTAGGATATAACATATTAAGATCTAATAAACATCAGCACAAATATTTAATTCCTAAACCTTAAATATTTTTATGAAGCTTAGTTTGATTTTGTTTAGGCGTAAATAAATTCAATACAGCTTTAAGAGGCAACAATTATTTATCTGGTCCGAATTATATGTTAAACCAACTAACAACTTATAGGTGCTCGCAAACACGGATAGTTTCATAGCAAGAGGAGTATAAACCATGCTCACACGCGACTTTGAATTACTTTCCACGCTGTATCAATTACTTGTACGAATTACTTTCTTGACATGGCTTCTTTTTAATGGGTTTAACAGTTCTTCTTTTTATTGTTGTTTTCGTTTATTTTTTATTTCACAGATTGCGTTTTAGCAATGGATGTGCTTAGCAGCTGGTGATGACAAAAAGCTGGTAAAAATTAGGGAACACATTGATATTTTTTTTAGTAATTTACAGGGTAATTGTAATTTAGTTACTTATAATTTGAGTAATTCGTTTTCAAAATGTTGTATGGGATTTTATTTGATTCGGGTCAGAATTGGTGGTTAAATTATGAATGAGAGACCGAATTACGAAAAAACGTCGTCGTGTGAACGTGATATAAGAATAGATTTAATTTTTTTTATTGAATTAACTAAATAATTGTTACCTATAATGTTTATCTGAATAAACAACTGCCCTTGGTAGCTCTGTTATACTCTAGATACATTTCACATCGTTTTTTTCACTTAAAAGGGCATAAGGGATCTCTAGTCGAATAAGTAGACAAATACTTACCAGCACTTGCTCTTGTAGCACGGTCACTGGGAACCCCAAGAAAATCGGTTTCCACCACAGCCAAAGTGTGGGACTTTGGAGAGTATATGTTATGATTGTGGTTTGGACCAAAATCGCAGTAATAAGCTACTTCAAAATAAGTTTGAAGTTACATTCGAACCAACACACAGCAGTACAATTATACAATTGTAGAGAGTATTTGTTATTAAAATGGGTGTGGTTGATACTTAAATGTATCCCTTTGACGCCCATCTCTATCTCCTTGCAAGTAAAAACGTGAGAAACAATTGTACGCAGTTTGCTTTATAAGAAATTCAAAATAAATTTGAAAAAGATATAAAATGTTAAAAGATAATCTATTTACCTAGAAAATCAAAAACAGATGACAATAAAACTAACTTTTGCTCACTTGGTCATTTTCCTTGCCCGGATATATAAGGATCTGAAGGATCTATTAATAATCTCACGATATATTTATTAGTTGTTTTATTACAAAGCCTAATAACTCCGTCAATTGCCAACGGAATTCTGAAAATTAAGTCGTTCTTTATATATAACTAAATATACTTCTTCAATAAATTCACAAATAGTTCAGTTACTTTATTAGATGTGTGTAAACTAACTTGGGAAATGTGTAAAAATTGGATACAAAATGTGTCTGCTTAAGAAATAGACACGGTATATATCATGGCAAAGGTCTGTTCGTCTTTTTCCTAAATTTGAAAAGAAACATAAAATCGCTTAATATTCACTTAAGTAATTAGCATGTAAGGACAAGAAGGTTAAAGAAACCGGTTTTTTATCCGTAACTCAAGATTTTGGAATTGTTAAAAAAAGTTTCAAATACAGTTTCTTTTTGAACTTGGTGGTGCCTATAAGAAACATTATATCACTTTCCGTGTATTTCTACTTCATTTTATTTTGTCACATAGTGTTAGTTAGAAATGGCTCTCAAAACCAAGAGATCGCTTTGATCTGTAGAAGATAACACAAAGAGTGGCACTAGCTCCGATTGGGAAAATCTAGTTGTGTTTCCCAACTAAAACTTTTACTGAATTTGAAATATATTCACGAGACAAAAATAACAATTTTTTAATAAACATTCAACAAGCTAATGCTAATAAAAAGATTTTAAATCAGAGTAAGCACCACTCTCTTGAAGAATAATTTGGTTTAAATTAATACGGAAGACCTTTCTAGGGTTTTAAACTTATTAATGTTTTACTTAATTTTTAACATTTTCAGACTGTCAGCAGCAACTAATTATATGACCTCTTTTTTGAGGCTATTTTTAATGGGAACGGTGGAAATGCAATAAAAACTAATGCACCTTTATAAAGCTTGTTCTATCTGGAAATAGGGAATCTACATTTAATTAAAAATTTTGATTTTTTCATTTTTGGCCTGTGGCCGGAACCATTGCGCGACAGTGTTATTAGCGTAGAGTGCATAGGCAAAAAGAGTAAGACACAGGCACTAATTTTAATGTCCTTTGTAGTAAAGGCTTTTGGGGCTCTAGCAAACATATTGTGTACCGACTGTTGGACATTACGTTTTTATAAACGATGAGCATGAAATGTTTTTTTTTTGTTTGTATAAAAATCTGAATTGTTAATATTCTCTGCAGTTCGCTCTGCTATATACAACATTAACGTCATCTTTTTAGGCAGATTTTAATAATGTCATTTATTAAAAAATAAAATTGAAAAAGGATAAAAGTTATATTTATATTATATCATTACGCTTCTTTTCAGGTAAAAATCAATTTCAACAATATCCATAAACCAGTCTAAATCATATAAGCGCGTAGTGTCGGTAAAAGTTGAATGTCTAAGTATACTTTAAAGCGTTAAAAAAATTTAAAACGTGAGTGAAATCGGTATCGAAAGAAAATTATGTTTGTTATAATAAATATTTTTAAAAACAAGAAAATTATCTTTTACTAAATATTAAAAAATTTCAAAAAAAGTAATTAAAAAATAAAATTTTAAAAACATATATGATGTCTTAATAAAATATATAGATTTTTTAATGTAAACTTAAAAATCCTGCACAAAATAATTCTAAAGCACAAGTAGTTTAAACCTTTTTTACTTAAATGATATTTAATGTAATGAATTTCTATCATAAGGAATTAAGCAAAATCGTTTAAAGTTTAAAATAAAATGATTTAACATTAATACAACATACAAACAAAGTTTGTTAAACAGTTTAAGGTTGTAAAATTCTAAATATAACATTTATTAAAAAACAAAAACAAAATAACTTAAATTAATAACTCTAACATATCTAACTATGTATGTAAGCACTAACTAACGAATTAAAGGCATACCAACAGGCGTTAAGTTTTGCTTAACATGACCAGCAAGGACATATATATGAAGTAAAATAAAGCAAACAACAACAACTTAATTTTTTTCTTTTAAAGATTATTATTGAAGAAAACAATAGAGCAGAAATATATAAAAATATAAAAAATTATATTAAGTGAAAAGCAGCAAATTTTAATTTAAATTAACTTTAAAGTGAACATGCCTTAAGGCACTACAAAAATAAACATAAAGGTAACTTAAGTATTTTGAAAGTCTTAAGCTATATAGCATAGTTATGAAAAGCATACGTTTTTAAATCATACCTTAAGGGTTAAGCAACAAAATAAATTAAATTATTTTGAAGAAAATCATATTTGAATTTTAAAATATATTACGTTTTTAAAGAAAGTTTTAAATACCGGTCATGTAAATATGAATAAAAACGAATAAAATCGTTAAAAATCGTTTTAACTGCAAGTTCTTTAGAATAATGTGAATTAAATGTTATATGTGTAATAATTATCCTTGGAATATTTAAAAATAAATTATTAATTCTTTAATAAAAATTTAAAAAATAATAATAAAAATTAGCATTTATATTGCTTTAAAACAAAAAGTAATTACCATCAAACCTCTCGGCTAATTTTAGTGATATTTATGTAAATGACATCAAAAAACAAGTAAATATAATTTCATATAAATTTTTGCTGATTAAATGAAATATCAATATAATTATATTTAAACTAAAAAATAAATACAGCTTTAAGCCATTGATTGTGCTAAGCATTACCTAAGGCATTGATGAAAAAATTAAAGCATTTTTAAGGGCGTCAATAATTGAAAACATTAAATAAATTAGTCTATTTTGAAAATCGAAAAACAGAAAAAAACTAAATAAATGAAAACAATTTAATTACTGTTTATAACACTCTATAAAAGTCAACTCTTCTCCATTAAGGTTGTAAAAACTAAATATGAAAAGAAAATTAAAACCTACATTCTAAAACAGGTAAGTGTTAAATAAAATTAAAATA
Source organism: Wohlfahrtia magnifica (assembly GCA_023159175.1). Lineage (NCBI taxonomy): Eukaryota > Metazoa > Arthropoda > Insecta > Diptera > Sarcophagidae > Wohlfahrtia > Wohlfahrtia magnifica. The sequence continues at coordinate 740,229 of JAKWBJ010000496.1, read as the reverse complement.
TCTTTTGCAATATTCTTATGCCATAAATTAAATTAAAGTGTAATTTTTCCCCCTTACTCGTTCACATTTTTCGACCATAACTTTCAAACATATTTCTATAAATTTCTTCTTCTCTTTTTTCTGGCGTATTATTTTGTTATTCATACAACAACATCAAAATTGTGCAACAACTTTTATTTTTTTTCTTGATTTTTCTCAAATTGAAATTGGGTCACTGCAGGCATCATAATCAGTTATAGCTAGGATACTTGATAAAACTCTTAAAAAAGAAGTACAAACATATATAAATAAATATAAACTATATACACAAATTGCACAACTTCAGCTCTTTCTATAGCTATGACAAAAAGAAAAAACAACAAAAAAAAAAACAGAAAAATTTCCATAAAAACCATTTTCAAAAATTCTTAATAATTTTCACTTGAAGTCTTCTTTTACTTTTCGTTTTTAGTTTCAGGCAATATTCTATAAAACATTTTGCGTTTCTCAACAATTTTTCTTTCTATTCCAACTACGAATTGCATCACTAACAAGCATTTTATAAACACCATAGTTTTGTATAAAAAAGTATTTTTTTCTCTATTGCAGTATATAATTTTGCTTGAATTTCAATAGGATTTTTTCTTTTCCTAAATTTGAAGAAATTCTTACTGCAGCTTAGTGCCAAGGTTCATTAATAGTTAACAGATGAGTACTGGATAGGATCTTTCAAAGCAAAGCATTCTAAGAATTTGTAATAAAAATTTTTGAGAGTTTCTATAATGGTTTTGGTAAAAAAATTAATGAAAAACGGGAAAAATATAAGGAAATTAGGCAGAGCTTTAAACTAGACCTATTAAAGTCTATAAATATTTATTTTTATATTAAATATTCATAACATAAATGTTACTTTAAAGTACTCTTAAAGTAGGTAGCTTTCTAGGTAGCTTCCTATTTTAAAATTCTTAAAGTTAACGTAGGCTTAACAAAGGGATTTTAAGCTAATAATCGTTTTTACATACAATATTAAGGAATTTTGCTTAAAAAAGGTTTAACAAGCTTTTTTTGCATATGGCCGTTATAAACTCAAATATTTTTTTACACAATTCAAATTTATACACTGCTGGTCACTTAATTAGGTTCATATATTTTTGCATTTGGTTTTAATTCATCTAAAAATATACCTTGGAAAATAATTTACATACTTAAACTTTAACTGAAGAAGAAAAAAATATTTACTCGTTTGTTATTGCAATATTACAAAAAAAAAAAAAACAAATTGTGTACTCATAGAGTCATAACAAAAGCGAACAGAAGTGTTATTATAAGAGGTTCCTCCAATTCTAATGACAAAAATTAAGCAAATACAAGGTGCTAAGCATTAAAAAAGATTTAAAATTAATATTCAAAACGAAATCAGTTTGCCTGTGAACACATATGTTATAAAAAATAAATGCTTACTCACTTAAATGGCTCTACATTGTAGTCTATAACCTGTAATCGGTGTTGGCATCAGTGTGACCAGTTTTTAAAATAACATAAAGGTAAATCGCGTTCAAAAATAAGCTAAAAAAATTTTTTACGGCTAAAAAAATAAGCTAAAATTTTAAATTGTTTTTTACATATGTTTTTTAGTTGGATATTAGATAAAGTTACAAAGCAAAAAGTTAATATAGCACCAGGGAGATCGATTATTCGATTTTTTCAAAAACCGGTTTTCGAAAAATTCGAATAATAGCAATGTTATTCAAATAAAATTGTTCTTAATTTTTAAAGCGCAGAGCTGGACCACGTCGTTTTAAAAATAAGCAGAAGAGAAAGTTTAAAATTAAAGTGGCAATCAATACTAACAATAATTCTAACAAATCTCATAAAAACTATGCAAAAACGATGTCCGGAGGCCATAAGAACAAAGTTTATTACACAAAATACTGAAAGTTGCTTAAGTTTCGAACAGCTACTCAAGCTAATTTCCTTGTTATTGTTGTATTACTTGGTAGAGAATGGAATTAAAGGTTTGTTATTATAATTATTATTTAAGTACCTAAAAATTAAATGTTTTGCGTTGTATAAGTTTATTAGTAATATATTAGAGTCTTTAATTGCCTCGACAAGAAAAATTGTTTAGGTTTCGAACAGCACTGTATGTAAATTCATCACCTATTTAATAGTGTGTGTGTCACTGTTGTATGTTAGGTAAGACACCTTCCAACCAAGAAGTCGCTGGTTCAATCTCAGGCCACACCATCTGACAATTTTCAATAGCGATATCACCTTACAACACTACTAGCGGCTGGTTATGTGTATTTACGCTGTTACGCTCCACTAACTAATATATCTGCCGTTCTGAGCCGGCGGTTGTGGTCGCTTTCAATGAGTTTTGTTGATCATTCTCCATATATAAAAATCAATATTTATTTACAGATGAGAAAAAGTTATTGTTGCTCAGATGTGCATATTTTTTCAGATCTATCTTGGTTTTCACGTGCTTGGTGAGACGTTCAAGGTTGTTCTATATGCAAAAATAATAACTAAATAATAATAGTTAAATGATGAGCATATTTGTAATAAAAAATAAACGAACGTATAAAAACTTTACTTATTTTAATTAACCGGTTATTCGTTTAAAATTAACCATTTTATTCGGTATTCGAAAAATGAAGATGTTGAAAAAATCGTATTCGATAATACTAAAAGAACACATATGTTATAAAAAATAAATGCTTACTCACTTAAATGGCTCTACATTGTAGTCTATAACCTGTAATCGGTGTTGGCATCAGTGTGACCAGTTTTTAAAATAACATAAAGGTAAATCGCGTTCAAAAATAAGCTAAAAAAATTTTTTACGGCTAAAAAAATAAGCTAAAATTTTAAATTGTTTTTTACATATGTTTTTTAGTTGGATATTAGATAAAGTTACAAAGCAAAAAGTTAATATAGCACCAGGGAGATCGATTATTCGATTTTTTCAAAAACCGGTTTTCGAAAAATTCGAATAATAGCAATGTTATTCAAATAAAATTGTTCTTAATTTTTAAAGCGCAGAGCTGGACCACGTCGTTTTAAAAATAAGCAGAAGAGAAAGTTTAAAATTAAAGTGGCAATCAATACTAACAATAATTCTAACAAATCTCATAAAAACTATGCAAAAACGATGTCCGGAGGCCATAAGAACAAAGTTTATTACACAAAATACTGAAAGTTGCTTAAGTTTCGAACAGCTACTCAAGCTAATTTCCTTGTTATTGTTGTATTACTTGGTAGAGAATGGAATTAAAGGTTTGTTATTATAATTATTATTTAAGTACCTAAAAATTAAATGTTTTGCGTTGTATAAGTTTATTAGTAATATATTAGAGTCTTTAATTGCCTCGACAAGAAAAATTGTTTAGGTTTCGAACAGCACTGTATGTAAATTCATCACCTATTTAATAGTGTGTGTGTCACTGTTGTATGTTAGGTAAGACACCTTCCAACCAAGAAGTCGCTGGTTCAATCTCAGGCCACACCATCTGACAATTTTCAATAGCGATATCACCTTACAACACTACTAGCGGCTGGTTATGTGTATTTACGCTGTTACGCTCCACTAACTAATATATCTGCCGTTCTGAGCCGGCGGTTGTGGTCGCTTTCAATGAGTTTTGTTGATCATTCTCCATATATAAAAATCAATATTTATTTACAGATGAGAAAAAGTTATTGTTGCTCAGATGTGCATATTTTTTCAGATCTATCTTGGTTTTCACGTGCTTGGTGAGACGTTCAAGGTTGTTCTATATGCAAAAATAATAACTAAATAATAATAGTTAAATGATGAGCATATTTGTAATAAAAAATAAACGAACGTATAAAAACTTTACTTATTTTAATTAACCGGTTATTCGTTTAAAATTAACCATTTTATTCGGTATTCGAAAAATGAAGATGTTGAAAAAATCGTATTCGATAATACTAAAAGAACCGATTAAAACCAGTCGAATAATAACCGTCCAATCTCCCCTTTATGGCAGTATATAAATTGCAAAATTAAATCTAAAGTAAAAGCAATTGTTTGGGTGATAAGCTAGATATAATTTTTAAACCTATTTAATCAGAATAGAAATATTAATTGAACAAAAATTTCAATAAGAATTCAAACGAAAAACATAAATATACGTAATTTTCAGTTTTATTAATTTTACAAATCCGTATAAGTACATAAATATACTATAAATTTGTTTGTTTGTTTGACAATCACTCGTAAATGACTGAACCGATTTTGCTGAATTTTTCAAGACAGAAGATCCAGCTAAAGAAATAGGCTATGCTGTTTTTCAAAATTTAACCTGGGAAAAAACGGGCCAAATAAGTCACATGAGTTGTCACTTAATGTTAAAAATTTATTAAACTGCAAACCTAAAAGTGCGAAATAGCCTCGTTTATTTAGTTCGTTAATGAACCAATCACGCGTAAAAAACTTAACAGATTTTGTTGAAATTTAAAGCATAAATACGTGGATCCAAATTACAAAAATGCAGTAGGGGTTGTTTTTTATATTTTATTAGACATCGGTGATGTATAAACTAGTTTAGTCTTAAATGAGAGGTATTTTTTTAAAGCAATTTTTTATTGCCATCAGTCATCATCTACTTCAAACGTCTTTGCATTTTCCTTATAAAAACAAATATGTGGCCCAAATGGAAATGTTTACTTTGTTTATAAAATATGTACATAGATTTTCGGGCAACACCGAATGAGTAAAGGTAGTTTTAAATAAGGTTGTAGAAAAATTTTTTGGTATTTAGTCAATTTTGTTATTAGCCATTGACTAATATTTTATTTTATGTTTATGAGAGTTGTGCAGATCCTGAAAAAAGAATCCAGTCTCAAGGGGGCATGAATTGAAAGATTCCAGTCAATTTTTGGCGAATCCAAAATGTTCATTGGCATTGTAATAATCTAACTTTAATTAAGATTTTTTTCATTTAATATCCTCATTCTTTTTCTCCTTTTTCACCCATACACTTGCACAATCGAATTATTTTTGTCCGATTTATGGGAAAAATTGTATATGAATAATAAACACAACACAGGCGATTAAGTTCACAAGAAGAAACAAAACCAGAAAAGAAATAAATTTCATGTCTTTGAGACATTAAAACAAATTTTCTTTTTCGGCAAAAAATATTGCACTTCTATTCCTTGTCACTAAACATCGTTTAAAACTAAGAAATATCAAAACCCTTTTTTCGTATTAATTTTTTTTTGAAAAAATTTTGTATTAATTTTTTTTAGAAAATGAATACAAAAAACAAATGGCAACAAAAAACAATATTTTCAATTTCTTTGTCAAACTCATATAAAAAAGAATATGAATTTACTAATTAATATATGTAAGCATGTAAGCAATACAGAAACTATTGTTTTGTGATGCTACAATTGTTTGTATTATTTTGTTTGTATTATTTTTGTTCTATTGTCCTTTTTTGTTGAAATGTCAAAAATAGCTAAAAGCGCTAAATAAATTTTGGAAAAAAGCTAAAAGCTAAATGGAAAATTTCGAAGCTAAATCGTACATAAAATACCTAAATTTAGCTTAAAAAAACCTAATATGGTAACACTAAACACCTAAACATCTTACCAGATGTACCGGTATAAGCTGAGCATGAAGATACAAATGTCTTCATAGGGAACATTTATTGTGAATGAGCCTTAATTTTTGTCGTGTTGCCAATGACATCTGTCAAACATATTCAGTGTACATACACACAAAAAATTTTACTCACTGCATACTCACTTTTATGTTGATGTTAATCTAGGGAATTTTATTGCAAGAATGTTGATAATTTTTTTTTATTAATATTGTTAACTGCCTTTAGCTCCACAAAACTGAAACAAAATTTTTTTGTTTGAATTAATTTATAGACTTTTATGTAAATGAAATATATAGATTGAATAGCTTCATAGCAAAATAATTATATTCATTAAAAATTTATAATATATTTTGTCGCATAGTGTAAATTAAAATTGGTTTTATGTCAGAATAAAAACAATTGTTGTTCTTAAATAGCCGGCCCTAACTGTGTGTTTATATGTTTTACTTTAATTACTGTATTTTGGTATCTTCGTTTCGTGGAATACTTTAAACAAAACGGTTTTCACTTACCCGCAATTCTTTTATTGAAAATTCTGCTTAATTCGCTGTAATTCTTAGTATTCGCTTAAATGAATTTCATTATAAATTAAGAATATGTTTTTTAAAGAAAGTCTCATTCTATATTAGTTTTTTGTTGATTCGTTTCAGTTCTAGTTTACTGCATGCAAACAGTTGAGTCAAAAAGATTTTACAAGACCTCACAACTTGCCAGAGATACAGCCATCTATATCGCAATGTAAACCAATGTCGTATTAGATCCAAGTCTAAACCCAGATAACTACCAAGGTTAGACGGCATATAGCTGCTAAGGAATCTGTTTCTCTTAACAGCTAGAAACGGATATTTTCAGAGAAGATGGAAGCCTGTTTCCGACTTTTCTCGGTCATTGCAACTGTTATAATAGCCGTTGAAGGGGATTCTAACTCGGGTTGCATATATAGTTAGCACCCAATGTCAAGTCAATACTATCCTATAAAGCAGATCCCGTTCCAGCTTACTCGTCTGACTGTTCTTTACCATATTAGTCTCTATGCGCAGGCAGCCAAACTAAAGTTATATCTGACAAACAAACGAAACTTGATAGCTTATTCTTACACTTTCTGACCAATAGAGATGTTGTAGTGTATGAATTCAATGGGAGAAGGGCCACCTGACTATCACCTAAAATTCCAGGTATAACATTACGCCTGTGACATTTTTTTTAAATTTAAATCTAAATTTATAAATATCTACAGTAAATAGTTGATATTTGTAGTTCTTAACTTCTTTTGAAAACATTATCATGCATTTTTTTGAAATAGTTTTTATTTACTCGTAGAAAGTTAAAAAATAAAAAATAATATAATAATTTAAAGTTTAAAAACTTCGTTTTTTTAAATTCATTTTAAATCTCCAGCACAAATAATTTCTTATTTTTTATTTCTTTTTTCTTCTTCATCATACCTTGTTGAATAAATATTTATTTAAGCAATTTTGCTGCTTTCATAAGAATTTAATTCAATAACTATTTCGAATAAATAGTTGTATTTTCGTAAAAATATTTTACCAGCATTTGAAAAACGATGATGAAGTAGAAAAAAAAAAAATCAAAATTCTTCAAAAGTATTTGACCTTTAAAAATTTGAGTAAACAGAAAAGAAAAAAAAATTAAAAAGTAAATTTCAATATTTCAAATATTGCAATTTTCATAAAGTTGTTTATAATACACCAATAAAAGTAAAGAAGCTGGGTGTTTAATGGCATTAGAAAGAGAGCAGTAGAATTGGAGAAGTAAAATGTTGAACAAATTTAATTTTATCGATTGAAATTTATTTATATATTTTTTCTAAATATTTGAAAAATTGTTTCTGCGAAGGGTGGTAGGACGATATAGAAATTTTGTAACTTTTTTTTAACACAAATATTTTGGTAAGTTCTATTACATAATATCTTTAAAATTATTTTGTTAAAGTAAATATTGTTGTTCAAATAATTTCAATATTTTTATAAAAATTATTATTTTCCATAAATTGTAAATAAAAAACATTTAGAAAATGTAAATAAAATCTAACTAAATTAAAAATAAATTTTTTTTTTCAAAATCCACTTGTAATATTAAAGAAGATGAAAGTTTAGTTGCCTTGTATTAATATCGGGTGAGCCATTTGAAAGTTTAAATTTAAAAATGCAATAAAACAAAAACGGTTAAAAAGTTTGCCAAAAGTTTTGTTTTGTTGTGAAGTACAATTGTTCCGGTTAGAAATGAAATACTATTTCATTCATATGGCTGCCGTGGCTGACCTTACAGTATCTTATTCGATGGCACCAATTTCGAGAACTTTTTCGTGTGTATGGAGTCATATTTCAGCAAAGGCATCACGAATGTTGGCCTTCAAATGCCCAATTGCCTGGGGTTTGTCGTTAACGGCGCCCCACAAAAAATAGTCCAACGGTGTCATATAGCATCTTTTTGGCAGCTAACTGACATTACCATTTCGGCTAATTAAACGGCCATCAAATGTTTCACGCAATAAATCGACTGTGGCATACATCTCATGCCATCCAAGTGCCAAGTTGCACCATCCTGTTGAAACCAAGAATCGTTTACATCAATACCATACAAAAAAATGGGTTATCGATAGATGTCTCCATTGACCGTAATGTTTGCGATATATGAAATATTGGCCAATGATGCCTCCACTCAACAAGCCGCACCAAACAGTCACTTCTGTAAGACCACGTTTGCGTTATCTGAGCCCCAAATACGGTAATTTTGCTTATTAACGTACCCACCAAGATGAAAATGAGCTTCATCCGAAAAGATTATTTTTTTTTGCTAAACGGATATTTGGCAAAACCGACCAAATGTCTTTGTTTTGGAAATAAATTTCCAATAAAGCCCAACGTTGCTTAAGCGTAAATCGATTCATTTCGTTCAGTGAAGATTATATACTGAATTTTGTGACAGAATAGAATGACATAAGTATTGCCAGATTCGAAATAACCGCTGATTCAAATTTAAGCCAATAGAGAGCCTAACCTATATATCTTTTAGTAATACAACATATGATGCCAGTAAATTTTAAGGCAACACTTCTCTGCTTAATTTTCATACCTTTTGAATTTGTTTTGCGAAATGATTTTATCGTTAGAGTCAAATCTCTATACGCCAAACCATTTTTTCAGGTTTAGAAACAAGATGTGGTTACACGGTACTAAACTCTAAAAATAGGATGGATGAGGAATTAATTCCTAGCCAATTCCATGGATTTTTGAATTAGATACTGCACACGTGTAGACTCTTGCATTACCATGGTAAAAAAAGAACATTTTTCTTAGCCAAATGTGTTTTTTTAAATCGCCATTAAAACAACCCAATTAGTTGGTATAATAGTCGCCATTGGCAGTTTTACGCTTTTGAATAAAAAACGGTCGCCATGACTCTGTTAACTAAAACAAACCCACCTTGGTTTTCTTTGGCGCCGATTAACCTCGAGAAACCCATCCTTTTGGCTGCTGTTTGGTCTCTAGCGTTAAAACGCGTCCATATTGCGGTTGAACAACTCTAAACATTCTTGCGAAGTTGTTACACGATTGTGACTGCGAGAAAAAGCGCCATCAAAATTGAGGCCACTGAGCTCTGTGAAATACCTCTGATTTCCACAATATCTCACAATCTTCGGTCGGACAACACCATTTCCTGAATTTTCTCAATTGTTTCGGGTGCAAAGATCGCAACTGAACATCTTCCGTGCTTGTAAGGCCACAACGAAATACAGTAAACTACCAGAGATATCATAGTATTTATCATGTTTAGCCTTGGTTTGAGTGATGATTTTTTTCCACAAAATATCAGGTGTTTTTGTTAGAAGTTCATAATTTTTACTTGGCAGCACTGCTTTATTTGACAACCGAATTAACAGCTGATAATTGCATTTTGCTTAGTTTGGTTTGAAATGTCATTATAACTAGACTTACACTACAGCAGCGCTTGCAAGTTGTTGAAGTATTTAAATTGAATTTAGACTCAAAATTTTGTTTTCCGATGAAGCCCATTTTTGGTTGAACAGGTACGTAAATAAGCAGAATTGTCGCATTTGATAATCCACAAGATTTTGTCAAAACACCATTACATACACAGAAAATTATTATTTGGTTGGCGCTTATGGACTGGCAGGGTCAATGGTCCATACGTCTGCAATGACATTGGTCAGAATGAACGGTATAGGGAAATGATTAGAAATAGCGTACTTCAATTAGCTGGCATTAATCTTGCTGACATGTAGTTCCAACAGGATGGAGCCACATGCCACACAGCGCTTGCTACAATTAATTTACTCAAAGAAATTGTTGTTAAAAGAACAATTTCACGTAATTGTCCAATCAATTGGCCACCAAGATCGTGTGATTTGACCACATTGGATTATTGTCTTTGTGGTTATGTAAAGTCACTTGTCTACGTTGATAAATAATATTCAATTGAATACCTGGAAATCATTCGCAGAGCGATTATACGGCCGAATACGCTGCGAAAAGTTTGTGAAAATTTATGTTTCTGATTGTCCTTGTACGCGCCAGCCGTGGCGACACACATGGCCGAAGTCATATCTAAATATTAATGTTATAAAATTTGCTATCCAAAAAAGCCCGTTTCATTGATATTACAAATATATTTTTTTGTTTTATTAGGATTTAAACTTGTATAACTGTAAAAATACAACCCGAATAATGCTTAACGAGCACAGCGAAATCACTTTTATCTATTTTCTTCTCAAATCACGTTGTAGTCTACTAGCAATGACTGTCAACCAGTAATCAAATGACCCAACTTTTTCAGGAGTCCTGCCTGTTGACAGGGGCAGTGTTGCTTTTTCATTTCAGAGGCGAGAAATTGAAAAAATTTTGAATTTATTTTTAGACTGCCCTCGTATTATTGTACTATTATCGAGTAAGCTGCGTATTTTAGTCTGCTTTGAAAACAAATCAGTTTTTAATTTAAATGAAAATAAGAAAAAACTTAAATTTTGTATTTTGATAAAATTTCTTGTTTTAAACAATCAACACCGAAATCAAGAACACCTCGATCAATAATTAAGGGACCCCGCATCATCTGAGTATTGCTGTAGTCGTACCAACACTAATAACACAAAATGTTCAGATCTCAAAAAACAGGTGTCACGCCAGGAAATTGAGGTGGCTAGGCCATGTTCACGCAGTGGCCAAGTCATATCTTGCGTGTAAATTTTTAAACAAATTTAGCATGGGCAAAGCCCGATAAAAATTACAAATCACATTGATTTCTTAGTAACCCAAAGTACAATTTAAACTGAATTACTTACCATATTTTATAAATATAATTAGTTTCTTTTTTGTATATGTAAAAACGTTGCCGTGTAAATATGCTGTAAGTATATTTCATTTTTAAAAGCGTTCTAAAGCCGATATTTTTAGCAAGTCTTACACGACTAGCGGAACTTAGTATAATAAAAATATATTATTGCATAATTTGTAACAAGAAAATGTACTGACAAGTTGCAGTGCAAATAATGATGTCAAATTATGAAATCTTTCACTTCACATCCATTATTTGTTTGCTCATCTTAAAATGCAAAACCATATAGAAGTAGTGGTTGTGTTACTATAAATTTATATTTTAATTTTATTGGATTTCTCAGTTGTCAAAATATACGAACACACAAACATGTAAAAGGACTTGGTAAACGAAAATAACCACATGTTAAATATAAATTTATTTTTTTAATTACAAAAAACAGTGATGATTTAATAATATTTTTTAATAATATGAACACAATGATTATCACACATGCTTTAGTATAGGTACGTATGTACATATCGCTCATTTACTTCAATAGTGTCATAACTAAAAAACAAAATTTTTCTGGAGAGCTGTTTTAATTTTCAATTTCCTATTACTTTGCATTGACATGTGAGTAAACACTTTTTTCCTTTTTCAGACAATATTCTGCATATTTTAAAATAATTAACAAAATATCATCAATATGTGTTTAAATATTATGCCTGTATGTAAAAAACACCACATTTTGCTTTGTAAAACAAAAAACTGGTGTGAAATATGAACTTTATTTTGAAGTTGGTTTTATTTTATTTAACATAGTCAACACTAGCGGCGCTTTTATCAGACAATCTAATTTTTAATAACTCAGTCTAAAAATAAAAACCATTTTTATGCTTGTGATATCTGAATAATATGGTTGATTGCATTGCAAAATCTGGAGATAACACAGTCTTAATTTTTTTTATTTTTTGCATGCACGGTAAACTTGGGAAATCCCATGGTAAATAATGGGCTAAATAGCGTTGGGAACTCAGAAAGTTACTGAATTTCATAAATGGTCACTGCTGTCTGTCTTGTCTTAAAACTATTTTTATGGACTCAGTATTTTATTTATTTTTTTTGATACTGATTGAGCGTATCACATAATACAGATTAAAATATAAAAAAACGACTACTACCACGTCACTTGATACAAGCGAAGTTTTAATGTCCCTTAAAAACTGAGACTTTTTTGATAAGCCTCTTGGGAGCATATCGCTTCGCGAAAGCATTTTTGTCTTGTCTCAGTTTCAGTTTTTTGTAATCATTAGCCAAATGTATTTAATTTGTCGTCCAGCAAAGGAGGAGATCGACCTATTGTATCAAGTGTCGTATTAATAATGATGCTGTCATCCGTCGTTGCTTAGAAACAACTCCCTATGTGTCAGGGAGTTTCTTGGATGGGTCATATGCTGGGATCGATTTTTCTTTAATTATTTATAATTTGAAACCTTGATGAAAAAAAATTTCTTTGCATCGACGGGATTCGAACCTGAGTTAGCTCTAGGTTTTGTATGTAAGCACTTGGCCAGTAAATTTGCAATTGGTATATAAACACAGTGGTCAAAAAAACTATTCGACATCACATATTACAAACAAACAAAATTCCACTAATTTTGCAAGAAAAAAATTTTCCGCCTATTTTGGTCATAGTTAGGTCATGCATTTAGTTTTGAATAAAATCAGCAACAACCACCGATTTTCATGACTTATAGCTTATTTTAATCAAAATATCTTTAGCTTTAATTTGAATGTCTAAAATGTAAAATTTTCATTCTGAAAAATTTTTTATGATTTTTTGGAAAAAAAATTGCTCTAACTTTGCACGAAAAATTTTTTTTTTCGTAATTAAGTTATGAATAACTCCGAAAAAATACTTTTCAGGAGATTTGTAGGAAATTTTATTCCCAAACATTTGCCACGCCCATAAAAAAAATTTGAGGCCGATGGAATAAAACTGAAAACGTATTTTATATAATAAAAAAATAAAAGTGAAAAAATTGTGGTAAACAATGCTAGAAGTGGTCGTCCTCAAAGACTTACAGAAGTAGATGGACGACATATCGTGCGTGAAGTGTAAAAGGATCCCAAAATTAATGCATCTACATTAGCCAAAAGTACCTAGGGGCACTTGGCTGTGATGGGATGGTTTTAATATATCGGGAACCCAACACAGAGTTGAAAGAGAGAAATATTGTACTAACTGTAAAATACGGCTGAGGTGGATTTATGATCCGGGGTGTATGGCGGCATTAGCTGGGGGAATTTGGCATTTATTGAAGGCATTATGTATCATCACAAATACACTGATCCGCTCAAAAAAATTTACGACAGACCGCTTAAAAATTAGGACTTTGCAACCGATTTCAATTCTAACAAGATAATGATCTCATGCTTTTGACCATCAATAAAAAGCTTAGGTTTTTATATTATTGCCCAAAATTAATATAAACTTCGCTACAATTTCCAGATATAAACCCCGTTGAATATTTGTGTAGTGACTTAGAGAAAAAAAATTACATGATATGATTTTTATTTGTAAAGAAAAATTAGTCGAAATTAGTTGCAAGAAGAGTGCGGCAATATTGATTCTGAATACACAAAAAAAAAAAAAAAAAAAAATGGTAAGATCTATGACAGATTTATTGATTTTTTATTGATTACTAAATGAATTCGCAGGTTCATGTCGAATAGTTTTTTTGGTCACTGTATATATTTAATCAGAAATATTAAACTTTAAATTTCTTCAAAATTAGCTCTTAATTGATCAGAGTTTTATCATTTTGAGTTGATAGCAGCTGTCAATAACTTAAACATTTGTACTTTTAAACTAAAAGAAAATAATAAATTCGTGAGTGGGATACCCTCAATGAGTATGCTTTGCATACTGCGTTTTTGAAATTGGCCTACATTTCTATACTTAATAGAAAATATCACAATAAATTTATTTTTAAATTTTTAAATACATAATAGCTATAAATATCTTTTATATATACAAGTAAATTTATCTTTTTATTATTTTCTGAAAAGCTTGAAAGTGGAACCACTGAAATAGAGTATACATATTCCTTTAAAAAACACATTAATTATGTTGCCGTAGAGTTGTAAGCGGCTGATTTTAATGCTTTGTGTTAAGAAATGCCAACGTATATTTTATTATGCGGCTTTATGAATGATGCATTCCTTCGGTTAGCCGCTATTTATATGCTATTTAAACTTCAGCGGCTATTTTATAGCCTAGTAATATATAGAAACTCAGTGCAAGCCTTTTAAATGCTATATAAAATAATGTTGATGCGACCGATTAAAACAATACCATTGCATCAGTACAGCCATTTCAATAAAGGAAAAATGCCTTATCTGTATGTTCTATCTTTTTTTTTACCAACGATATAGGATTTTAAAGCAGCACACACCGAACTTGAGGAAATTTCACCATATGTTATTTTGACTATTCCATTTTGTATAATTTAAAAAGTTTCTCTATTGTAGTTGAAATCTCGACACTTTTTACTTTCGAACCATTTAAAATATTGTACTTCAATTAACATTTTCCAAACAAAGCAAAACATATGATTTAATTAAAAAAATGTTTCATTCTTTATGCGTTTTGTAATAATTTTGCCTGACAACCATGTTTATTGTCAACACAGACAATGTAATTGATCTCTTTTCTTTAGTTTGATATTTTTTTCTGTCGCATACAATTATCTTTAACAGAATAAACGGTTGTTTGTGTACTGGTTTGTGTTCAAATTAGACATTTATTATTACGATACAAATGAATTAAAATCATATTGATTAAAAGTGTAATATATACAGTTACTTATTAATAAAAATATACTAAATGGACATAGTATGAAATACATACTAGTCTTTATACAAAATCCTAACAGTAAAGGTTCAATAAGAAAGCAGTGTTCAGCAGTGATGGGTAATGGTATATGCGGTCGGTATAAAAATAAGTTTTCGCGAGTATGTACTTTTTTGACGACAACAATAAAAAATTAAAAAAAAAAAGATTTTTTCATGACTTGCTTTACTAAAAAACTTATTAACTTTGCCAATTTCCAGCGAATCTTCAAAAGCAAGGTAACATTTTATTTTTAACTAAAATTTATTTATTCGGATAGCTATCATTGGCTTACTTGGGTCCAAATTGTAGTTACCGTTGTGTTACTAACTGTCCATTACCACATCATTTTGTCGCCATAATGAAGGCAAGGATTTTGTCCATATTGTACGTTCTTTCCGTCGAATATCCTCCTATCTAGTTTTGAAAGCAGTCGAGCTCTGGGCAGTGGCAAAAAAGGTGTTCTGTAGACTTATAAGGTTCCTTGTATGTGCTATGTATAGCCAGATCCTTTGGTCTTATAGCAAGTGGATTCATTTCCCCATCGTGTGATCGCCATTCGATTAAATTTGCCTGACATTAGCAGTCTCTTCTGCTTAAGAAGTACACCGATGTACCTAATCGATCCGTTTGGATCCAAAGTGGTACCTTCAGTTTCGTCATGTCCATGATTCCAAGTAATGGTAACCATCGAATGTCTCGCTATGTCATCCAGAGGCACTCGGAATTCATAAATAATGTTACACACACTGTACAGGGAGCGTATGTAAATATAATAGTATCACTATTGAATATTCCGTAATATTGGACAAACCGCGTGGCTATATTTCTAACGCTTTTCTTTCAGTATGAAAAACAAACAAATCGGGTTATATTTAGCTAAGTTATTAGCTTATAAGTAGGTGTATGAAGGCAAGAAAAATCGGTTTAAACTCGTAATTTTCATGTGTTTTCAATATTTCATAAGCTGATTCTTGATGTACTCAATACTATTTAATCGTAGTCACTCCACAGTGTAATCGAGTTGCCTTTAATACTAAAAGCCGTAAAATGCTGAGACAAAGGAATGGAAAAATGTAAAATAAAAAAATGTTATCGAAGTGCTGCGATATTCTTTTAAGTTAAATAGTATCAAAAAAGTACGATCGTATCAACTTTCCCATCACTGGAGTGAAGTGCAAGAAAAAAAGTCTATTAGGAGTGTTTCTATTAACAATGTTTTTCATTTATTGTAATATAAGTATGAGCATATACGTGTAAAAATTTAAAGCTCCGTTATCAATGAAATCGTTGAACAAAAGAACATTTACTAAATTATTTGGGAATTCGAAAATTTTTTAATTTTGCAAAATAAAATTCTACATATATTATTAGCTTGTGCACTTTGTTTTGGTTTCGTTTTAATAGTATTGTAATTGTTGTTTTTTTTCGTGCATTTTATTTACTTTTCCTATTTATCGTCACATCATTCACTTATTGTTATTGTTTTAAAATATTTTGAGATAATAAGTAGACAGACAGAGAGAGAGAGAGAGAGAGAGAGAGAGAGTAAATTGTAAACAAATAAATTTCGACTACAGTGTGATTAATAAATTTGTAATTTTTGATGCTGCTGCGTTATTGCAATTAAACATGCCGTAGTACAGGTATGAACAGTGAAATTTTTGTTATTGTTATCGTATTTAATTGTTCTTTAAACATTTAGCATTTTTAGTCATACATATATTAATGTTTAACTCGTTTACATTTTATAATTGATTTATGTTTACAAGCCTTTCGTAGTAAAAAAGCTGACTTTAAATTTTGAAATTTTAGTTAAGCCAGACTACTAGTGTAGTTTGGTAATTCCGTGGCTTTTTAATGAAGAATATAAGATTTTTTTAAATGAAAATCGCTTTATTTCGTAATACATTCTACTTTAAATGTAATGTATTTAGTTTTTTTTTTAAATCATCTTCATTTGACACGAATCTAATATCAACTAACTAAAGCGCCTTTCAATAAGAGCTTAATTTCCTCAAATTTAATTAAAATAAAGTACATATGTATAAGATGTCATCGAAACTATTTTCCGTTTGAAAGTGTAAAATACACTCAGGAGCAATATTATAGTCGCAGTAACTTTTGGAGCAGTTTTTTTATAGTGGTGAATTTATAAATTCTGATGATCACAAACTTAAGGCAGTATTAAAACAATCAAAAATTGGTTGGTTTCACAAAAATATCTCAATCTTATTACATGTTATCATAAAAAATTCGTTAATTTGAAGGTATAATTTTGCTGCAAAAAATTAATTTTTTTATGATAAAATGGAATAAGGTGAGGAGATTTTTGTGAAATCAACTAATTTTTTATTGTTTTAATACTACCTTAAATCTTTTATCATTAAATTCACCGCTGTAACTAAAAAGGTACTGAAAACGCTAGTGCGGCATAATATTGCTCTTGAGTATATAAAATCGTTTAAATATCCGCCGGGAAATAAATCAGATTACATTTGACCGATGGGTTGGTTATTTTGGCTTTGAAAGTTACTACAGTTGTGACTTATTCGAATATATGAAGGAGAGTAGGCCTATGCAAGAATCCTGGAAAGCCTTCTGTGACAGTGTGAACCAGAACTCTCGCTTCAGACGCCTTCTTTTTGGAATCTGGCCTTGTTCGGGATACATCTTTGAGAATGTTGAATTGTGGAGGTCCTATTTGACCTGATGTTCTCCCGGACCTGTCATCGATTGATCGACCACGTGGAAATTAGTGGAATCAGATCCGCTGTCAGAGTTTGAAGAAGTTGGCTCGGTCTATAAGAGGTTCTAAGCCCTATAAGTCAGCAGGCCCGTGGTGCATAATACCAGAGCAGCAATAGGATATTTTCAGGAACTGCGTTACATTTGGCCATCTTTCCGAACTATGTAGAAGTACCATGGGCCGTCTTTACTCTTAAACTGGAAGATGATCTCATGCTAAGTCTAGAGGCTTTAGACCGATTAGCCCTTCAACTTCCTTACTAAAGTCTTTTGGAAGACTGCTGGATCTTCACATGGGAAGTACTATTCCTAAGGAGATACTTTTGGTGCGCAGCATGCTTATATTAGGCGAAGGTCTATTGAGACTGCTCTGCATGCTCTTGTTGGAAGGATTGAATTCTCTCTGGATAATAAGGAATTTATTTGGGTACGTTTCTTGACATTAAGGAGCCTTAAGTAATATTCTGTTTTGCGCAGTGGTGAAGGCTTTGCGTAATTTTGGTGTTAAGGGGTTTAAAGAAAGAATCATCATCACCGAATAGGGAGGAACTTAAAGAAAGAATCATCATCACCGAATAGGGAGGAACTCTCAAAATTAGGGCTGTCCTTAGAGACACATCTAAAGATGGGGTTCTCTCTTCTTTACTATGGGTAATTACAGTGAACACGCTATTAGCAGATTTAGAGCGCAAGGGATGCCAGGTTGTTGCTTATGTGGATGATCTTGCCATTATAACTCTGGGTAAATATCTGAATAGCGTCAGTGAACTTATGGCTTAATATCTGAGCATAGTGTCGATATGGTCTGTTCTAAACGGACTCTCTTTAAATCCCACTAAAATGGAGTTGTTTTGTTTCCTAGGAAGCATAATAACAGGTTCTTTCGGCAAAAGAAACTGTAACTATACCAATCTCTACTTGCCATCTGTATTTTAAGTGCTGGCTCAGTAATATGTTTTCCAGAAGATAGGGTTGAATTTCTACCTATAAGAAGGCTAGAGAGCTGTGGCCCGTTGTTGATTGGAAAAGGATTAGTCAAATAGTGATCTTACTAACACGGAGAATTTTATCTGTGGTAGGTATGCTATCTGGTCATTGTATAGTGCGTAGACATGCGATCCGTCTTAGGTAAAGTTGATCAACGTTGTGCAGTTATTACTGTGTGGAAAAGGTGGTAGCTGCGAAAAATTTTCTCTTGGAATAAATATACAGCGCTATCTTTAAGGGTCCTGGGAAGGCACCTTAAAGAGCTTGCATTGCTGCTGGAAGTCCCGAAAGTTGTATCGATCGCTTCTTTATCAAAGCCAGCTTAGACTTGCTGGACGCTTAGTCACAATGGGTCTTTTTGGCCTAAGTGGCTGGTCTTAAAATTGGCTGCCGGTTTTAAAGCCTACTGTGTACGATATAGTCTGTCTTCATTCTTAACTGTTGCTTTCTATCATACAACTAACTATTCAGTTCAAAATAAATATTAAATTTTCCAGCCTTCCTTGTTTCAAGTAGAATTTGTATAGCATAAAGTCATATGGTTGTATTTGTATTGTACTTAATACTGTTTAATTCATGATAATTTATATTTTCACATTTAAAAATTGTGTATGAGCCTTAGTATAATTTTTTATTGTTATATGTATTGTCCTTAACATATTTAACAAGCATATGTATGTACAAAGGCAACTACTACATAGATATACATACACACACATACGAGGGAAGTTTAATAACACTGATCTGCAGCAAAAAAGGCCTTTAAAGAAAACTATATGGAGTATAATAATTTTGATGCGCTGAATTCAAATCTGTTTTCAGTTTTTTTCTATCGCCACCTGCCATTATGGGTTATTTTACTTTTAACGTATTTGACCTTCATTTTAATCCTTAAAATATAATATTTATAGTCTACGAATTTTTTTATAACTTTTTGGGTAAAATTTCCACTAATTTTGCAAGAAATTTTTTTCTTTTATTCTCAACATTTTAAGCTTTAATTTAAAATTTTCAATTCTGAAAAAATTTTTATGACTGAAAAAAAAACATATCTCTAATTTTGCGCAAAAAATTTTATTCCGAAGCTAAATTGTGGATAACTCAGAAACTGTTGAAAAAACAAAAAATGATGTTCAGGTGACTTATAGAAAATTTTGCTCCTAAACGTTTGGTTGTATCTGCATCAAAATCGGTGAAGTCGCTTTCAAGTTATGATAAAATATATTGACATAACTACCATATTTTGGGCGAAAAATTTGCCACTCCCATAAAAAAAATTTGAGCCCGATGGAAAAAAACTAAATTCAGCGCATGAATATCACAGTTTTATTTAAAGGCGAGAAAATTGTGTGTTTTTTGTAAACCAGTGTAATCTGTTGAAAAATGCAATTTCTATGCAACATTGCTGCCATTATATATAAGTTCCCCTTGAATTTGATGATGTTATTTATTAGTGAAATACTTTTAAATTTTGAACAAGTGGCATCAGATATTTTGTGTTTGACAGCCATTAAAGATAGACAGCCCCGTTAATTTTAACGAAAATCGGAAATCAATTTTGTTAAAAAAAATATCAGCGAAAGCAAAGAAAGACATGATTATACTAATGGAAAACCTTACTATGAATTTCAATCGCTAACAATTGGTTTAGTTAGTTTCTTTCGTGTAGGCGTATCACTATAAACGTTTAGGTCGTAAAGCCGAAAGTACTCGATAAAATCAATAGAATAACAGATGATTGAAGAAAGAAAATGTGTGAGATGACTGAAGTTGTCGGCATTGCAGTCGTGATTAGGGCTACGATTGTGTACTTTTGGCTTTAAGCATAATCGTGGGACTAACTAACAAGAGTTGTTGCAGTTGCTACACGAATGAGTTTTTATGCCGTTTTTTAAATAACAAAGAAAGCGGGAAATAATGCCCGCAGTATAGAATTGGGGTACGAATACTGCCGCAGCTGTGTCGAGGTGGATAAGGAAGAGTCTGTTGAGAACTTTCTAGACGAATGTGCGAACCTTATGTACCGTCGCCGTAAGGACTTTGGAAAGTGGCTTCACAGGATATCTTCGCTATATCAATCATTGGACCAGGTGATCTCCTCAGATACCCCAGCCTGACGGAGTAAGTGTGAAGTATTCCCGACATCGTGCGTTTTCGGCGCCTGAGGAAACTACTTGACACTCGTAAAAGCTACGGGTGACCACGTGAACCCATCAAACAACCAGTCAAGTATCAGAGAGGGTCATTGATTATCGTCATATTCGATATTGATTAATAAATTTCATTAGCAAAGAAAAACGTGCTGTTATTTCATTATAATGCATAGGTGCACACATGTGCAGTAATTATGGCAAAAATCAACGAATGAAGCTATGAACAGCTAGCCCATACAGAATACTTTCTAGATTTATTCCAAGCCAAAATGGTCATCTCTAAAAGACATGTCTATTTTTAGGGACTTGAGAAATCCTTTGAAAGGAATAAAATCCGTAAAAAAAATGTGGATTAAATGTGTGGAGCACGAAATTATCAATCTGCTATCGTATATACATATTTAATGCATATGTTGACTGACTAACTGACTGAGTAACTCATTTACACTTTTTTAAATATTAAATGCATAAAAACAACGACAACAATAATGAAAAAAATTAATTAATTGTTTTTAATTTTATTATTTTTTATTGCAACTGTATTTGTTAACGTTGTTGTATTTACAGTAATAGTTGTTGTTGTAGTGATTTTTCAATAATTAATAACATTACACAAAAAGCCATTTAATAATTGGTCATAATTTCTACAAATTTGTGGAAACATTTATGGTTCTTTTCATTTCATTATTTGCTCAGCATTTAATGCTTATGAGTTTGTGTCTACGCGTACAAGAGTGAATGTGTGAATACATTTATTTTCAGTTTATTTTTTGATTTTTAATTAAAATATTAAAGTATGTACTGAAAAAAAAGGAAAATTTTTACTATAAGATTGACGAGAATTTTTTTTTTTTTTTATTACAGGCTGCCTTCTACGGGAATAGTAATATTTTTTTTTTATTTTGTACCACTTTTGGAAGTAAGGAGTATGTTAAGCTTGTGGTTATAGAGTAACAGGTACGAAAATTCGTGCTAGAACCAGAAGTTATTGTAGCGATCGACAAAAAAAAAAAAATGTTTTTGCAGTTAACGGATAATGTTATATAATAATTTGTTGCAATTCTTAACATTATCTTTAGTCCTAATCCTTCTGGCACGGGTACCCTGTTAAAAACGTTCTTTAAAGTCAATTTTTTTTTCAATTAATAATTTTGTCATCCTTAAGTCTCCTGATTTATTTGGTTTGGCTGTATAGCCACCTAAAATTAAATAGTCCTTACCCTCCTGAGCAGGGTACCCGTAATTGTCTTATTATATTTTGTATGAAAAGAGTAAAAATAATAGTTTTTTTTTTTTTGAAGGAGTAGTTATTTTTCAATGTGTGTTGCCTCTTGGTTATTTTACAAGCAGCACATGATGATTGTGTTTTTCTAAAAGATTCCGAATCATCTGCTCTACAAATATAGCAATGACCAATTAGTGGTATCAGACCAGTTATATCCCGCTTGGAAGTTTCTAATTGGCTATTATGATTGGATCTTTCGTTAAACCTTTATAGCCCCATATAACACATTTATAACAAACCATAAAAACCCTCCAAAATATGTATTAAATAAGATACAAATCGTTGTAAAAATATGGCGAGATGTTATTTAACCTGTTAACCGGAGAATAAACTTTTGTTTAACTCATTTGACAATGGGCATTTTTTCTCCATAATTATAAGTAATACCATCACATCTAGATGGTTTTGGTGTCATAGAAGGACGTCATGTATTAATAGATGACAACTGCTCCCTACCTCCATATTTTGCGATACCCTTTTCGACAATTTCAATGCGAAAATTTTCATGACGAAAATGTCGTCATGTTCATTTCAGTATTACTTTGTGTATGATGAAATATTTCGCCATACCTAGCTAACAAGTTAATCGCGTTGCCTGCAGTGAACACTACAGACGGCGTCATTTAGATGTTATATGACTTCGAAATTTTTAAAACGGTTAAAGTAAAAAATATATTTTAAAGCAAAATTTAAATTTTGTTTGAAAACCGACGAAGGGCATTCTTTTAAATTAAAGCGGACTGACAGTGACGTAAACAAATTATCTGTTATCACATTTATTCCATGTCGCACGTAAAGATCAACCGGAGCGAAAACAATATTTGCTTCTATATTTACCTATTGGTGATCACCGGCAAATGATTATATTCAAAATGTAGCTGTTGACAGGATTGCATAACAGTAAATAAAATGTGCGGTAAAACTTGTTTGAACTTTGAATAGTATTACTATTGGTTCACTGCTCTATTTTCATGTGGATAATAGCTTGTAGATTGTTATCGACATATTTCAAATATCGGAGATTGGATCGGCTTCGTCTGTTCGTTTACGTGCTTATCTTGCAAATGCATTATCAGAACGTTTTACGCGCAGTAAAATATTTGCTTAATTCAAGAGCAACTTAACAATGCTTTCTATTATGAAGGACTGCAACTTCCGCAAAGATCTGAAGGAGAAAAAAAATTCTATTAAACACATCAAGTTCTTCAAAAAAATTTTGCGAAGTTTCACATTTAAAATCACAATATACGTTGCAAACACACACGGATACCCGGGTACCCCTGACAGGAGTCTGCGTTTGTAAATGCTGTCAGCATAGTTAAGGTTAAACAGTTTAAGTTGGTGAAAATCTGGTCATTATTTTCAAATATTTTCTATATATGTATTTCTAAATGCGCTTACCATCGTTGGCTTTGTTACATCTTAAGTGAATACCGCACTTTAAGTTTGATCAATTAAATAAAATAAAGCAGAATATACAGTTCTAGTCCAAAATTTTGGCAGGGCCCTTCAAACTGTACATGCAATAGGTAAAATTTAGATCTTCATTAAAAGGTGTGGAGTAGCATTGCAGCCAATAGTATAGCATATAGATAGCATATATAGAAGTTTATATAAGTCCTCAACTACAAAGCAAGTATAGCTACTATATATACTTATATTGATACTTAAATTGCAATTATGAAAGAGACTGTATTGTTGAAACTATATCAGTCGAATTGGCTGTTATATATTCGATCAATATTTTACGTTCGCCATAATCGTTCTACTGTGAGAGCTATTTGCATTGTGGTAGATAAATCTGAGTCTACTGGTTCAGTTAGTAATGAGCTAAAACCCATTACGATGTAACGCAAGATTTGTCGAAAGCATCGCAGCTGCCCATGAAAGGGTGTAGGAACTATTTCGCGTCGCATACAAAAAGTCAGCTTTTCGAGACCATAACTAGACGAATTTTGATTTTCTGTAAATAGAGGCATCGATAGGCCTTTAAAACAAAAAAAGTTTTTTCTTTAATTTAATTTAATTTAATTTTTCTTTGTTTAATTTAAATTTAGACATAGAAGTGCTTAACAAAAGACCTACATCGTTGGAGTTTATGTATGACGTTATTTTGAAAAGATCCTGCGTTGGCAATGAAAGATAAAAAATATTTATCTTGGGCTTGAAATAGGTCTTGTTTTTCAATGTAATACCCAATACTTAAATACGTTTGTTTTAATGTTTTTCAAATAGCTCTAATCTTAGGTTAAATAGCGATTTCGTATGAGCTTCCAAATACTAGTTCACGGCTGCAATTACTTCATCCTCATTTGATGACAAACGCTTTACAGATAGAAATTTGTTTAGATTTGGAGCAGATAGTAATCGCTGGGAGCCAAATAATCGAATTTTGCCGTTGTCGACATTTTTTTTTTTTATTATAAGCTAATGCAGCACCAATTTTGGGCAAAGCTTTTTCACATGTAATTCTTAACGCAAAATATGAATTAATTGTTGAATTGTGATGCTATTTCACGCAAATTTTACTCGTAGATTATCCAGTGCCATATCGTAGACTTGTTCATTTTAAAAATTTCTACGATTTAGCAGCCCAAAACTCCGTAGTTTGTTTTGAAGGTGAAGACCTTATAGACTTTTAGAAATAGGCAATAAATTTCTTTTGAAAACCTCCAAAATGAAGAACTTTATTACCGCATGATATTCAATTTTATCCATAATAAAAAATGTACTGGGGTTTTGACACTAAATGGCTTGTTAACGAGAATTGAATTACCTGAATCAGCTGACACTTTACTTCTATTGTAAAGATAGTGCTGCCATTTTATAAAATAAAAATAGGGCTGTTAGCAGCGCCCTCTGTCATCAAAAGTAGACATTTTTTAAACTCTCTTCGAATTTGAATTTTTTAAACCAAATATATGGTTACTAATTTAGAATTTCAAATAAATGAAACTTATTATAAGTATAGTATGTACTTATGATTTAACAAAGCAATAAAAAAGAAATATTTTATTAAATTAATCTGCAAATGTTTGCATTTATTTTTCCAATAACTTGTTGGCGGTACCAAAAAAAAGTATTGTCAGTTTTTTCCAGGAAAAAAAAATGATTAAAAAAAGGTGAATTAAAATTAATATTCTGCTAAATTCAATCATTGCAGCACAATATTTATTATTTATTACTGTTATTAATAATTTATTTACGAAACGATTAAAAAAGAGAAAAAAGTAACTGACAACACTCAAACACATACAATATGTATCATTTGACAATATAAAAGGAAATTAAATCATATTAAAACAGAGGTGACCATGACACAATGGATATGTACTACTCATTCATCATACTTAACTGGAGCACACACATTTACGTGAATATATAAAAAATATATCAAGGCCGTCATAAGCGATTATAATAAAAATTTTATACGAGTACAGTAGCTGACAAAACTTATGCAATGACTGTAGGTGTTGGTTTTTCCTTTAGAAGACGGTAATTTTCACAATATACCATATATGTTTTATTTTAGAACAACATGTTCTCTTCCAAAAATAAGACTTCTTAAGACCCACAAAACAACTGTGCCAAAACTAGAGTTACTTAGTAGTAGTTAGTGGTACAATTTTTGCAATAAGAACTACAGGGTGCGGATAAAGTAACTATATTTTCAACGTATAGAAAAACAATCTCAGTTCCTTGCGCTATCATATAGCATTCCAAGTTTAATTCCTGGAATTAAAAAAAATATTTGAACTATTCACAAGCAAAGAATTTACAAATTTGTTACATCATATGGTTACTTTAGCCGCATATAAACTTGCCGATTGTTTTGAAGATAAAGAACTTTTTTATCTTTTTACAAATAAATATCGAATCTAGAAAAAGCTTTGTATAATAGTTGTTGGTAGTTGTTTTATGTTTTACAAGGTAATCGATGTAAATTACACCATTTGTCTATAGCTATTTCATATTCAAAAAGCTTTTTCATTTCCAAATATCTGTTTAATATGCAAATAAAATGTTAAATTTGTTCTGTTGAGGTACATACAGTTGGTCCAGTACACTCGCCATTACTTTATGGAAATTTTTAATTGAGTTTTTCAGACGTATATTGGAGATTGAAAAGAGCATATGTCTTAGGGGTAAATCGACATTAGTGGGGGTGTCGTGTGATAGTGATAAGAACACACAAACGACCCAGATTCGAGCCCCAGCAGAGGAAAAAATCTATTTTTGATTTGGAGTGTTTAATAAAAAGGATTCAACTTCCCTCCGGACAACTACATATAAAAAATACTTGACCTTCCAGCTTATCTCTGGCGGTGATGACAAACATCAGACGAAAGATCAGAAAAAAACATCACCTACTGGGAAAAAATTACAATGCTAAAGGAAAAGTTCACAATCAATTAGCAAGGATATTCACCACTACACAATAATATGGAGGGGGCTACAGTGGATTATTCATATACTTAGTTTGAAAGATCAAACTGATTAATGATTTAAAAGAAAAACAATGAATGCTTTGTAGAAAGCTAATATGCTCCCTAGAGAAGTGACGGAGAAAACAAAATCAGAATAGGTACTATTTTTTAGATATCGAAAATAGTACACGTTCATAATCTACGGCGATTTAGGCTTTGGGAGAGAACACCAAATTTATTAAAACTGGTCTTTTAATAAGTGAAAAACTGGTACGAAATATGTTTATGATTTCCAGGCTTTAGATGAAGTGTTGGATGGTGGTTTTTTGTGCTTTTGTATATCAACAAAACTGTGTTAATGAATTTCTCAATTGCTATCTATATAGAAAGTCTCAAATAGATTATGTTTCCAACCATTTATGAAAGAGGAACGTCAAGTCAGGTCAATAAATGATTCCCAATCATATTCATTCAACCGGTTTTGTAGAAAAATTGGAAACAACAAGGAAACCCGCTTTCAATTTTTTTTTTATCAATATCTCACTCGTATTGAGCAACATGGTGTTTTTTTAACATAATAACATTTTTAACATAATGATAAGTTGTACCTGTTCATAAATGTGAAGGAAAAAGCCGAATAAAGTGTGACCTACATCCAAGGAAAACCTTGGTCTGCGTTTGGTGGGACTGAGAGAGCATGAATGCATGTAAGGCACAGCTAGACCGTGTAAAAGAGGCTATTTGACTAAAAAAACCCCTTCGGCAAGGCCTGCGACAACGTCAGGTCACATGTTGCACAAGTCAGCAAAGTTGCACTTCAAAACCCCGAATCTGAGGTCTTTTAACATCCGTCGTATACTCTGTGTCTTGCACCGCAGAATTACCATCTTTTACGCCCTCTGTCGGAGAAGCGTTTCTTTCGACAATAAAGAGGATATTAGAAACTGGCTCAAAAACTTTTTCGATATCAGATCGTGCGATTTTTGGCGGAACGGCATCAATAAATTGGTCGAGAGGTGGGAGGAGGTCGTAAACAGCAACGGCGAATACATAATTAACTAATTTATAGTTATGATTATATGATTTTTGTTTAAATGAAAGTGTTTTAAAAATGCTACGATCCTTATTCTTCATCGCAATAAACTTAAAATAAAAAACTAGATATTTCCTCTTTAGTGTTGTTCGATATTGTATGGACTACCGTCATTGCTGTTGATTTCTTTTCTTTTTACCATTCTTAGCCACAATAGGCTGCATGTAAATGGTATATACCAATATATACCTTAAATGTAAATGTATAACTACATACATACATACATGCATACATATACACAAATGTAATACAATATTTATTTGCCGCATAAAATCCTGATGAATGAAAGTGAATGCGGCAGAAAGCCAAAAAAAGCTAACCACAAATAAAAAATAATAAAATAAAATTATGAAGCAACAACAGGAACGACAACAACTAAAAATAATATACAATTTTTTTTTATTATTTCCTCTACCAACCTACATACGTACCTTCCCTTAAATAAATAGACAATATATAGTGTGAGTATATCTCTCTCCTTTTTTCAATACTCTTGTTTAACCTTGAACGCAATAAATAACAATGTGTGTGTGTTTGTATTGTTATTATTGTTGTTGATTTCATTTCTTTTTGATTGCTATATGTGCTGAAAAAGATAGAATTTATTACTAATACACGTGTATGCGTGCCAACGTATTGTGTGTGAAAAAACAGCTAAGTTTACATTTCTATCTGTATAGTATGCGTCCGTCTTTGATGCACTTGCCCGTTTATTAACAAATAAATTAAGAAGTAAAATATTTACAGCTACCCATACGTACAATGGGAAACACATAAAATCCCTCAAATATAAAGGATATAAAAAATAAAAAATCAATCAGTTCTAAAAAACATCAAACTAGACATCTTGTAATTTACCTGCTTAAACCGAAGCCAATTCTCATAATAGGACACAGCATTTTCTTAATATTTTTTTTTAAATAAATATATTTTTAGTACTTTCCATTGCTTGCAATTACAACTTGAAGAATTCGTGGTACACTTTAAAATAATAATCTATAAACTTCATTCTTCTACTACAACTTCATCTAGGGGGGAAATCCTTGATGACCTTCGTTTCGTTACTTTTTTTAAATATTTACCCACAAATGATCTATAACATTTAAGTCTGGAGACTGAGGAGAATACTCAATTACTTTTAGGTACTTTATAGTAGCTAATTCCATAGTAGAATACAAAGTCGTATTTGTTTTCAAGATTTTTGACACTTTCCTTCACTGTTTCTTTTAAAATATCAGTATAATAGATCACATTCTTCATTCCACCTATAAAATTTATTTTGCTAACCCCAAATGCTGACATATTTCCCTATACCATAAGGGTACAAACCTAGTGCTCCACGGTTATCTTAATAACCTATGTTTTGATTTTTCGTATTGAATATATACTATAGGTGTAGTGAAATTGTTAATGTTCCTTTAGCTTATGATATGAAAATACAAACGGAAAATGATTTGCTTAATTCAAACCTAGTGCTGAACTTCAAGAGAAGGATATACAAAACGCCGTAAATTACTGTGCTGGTACCATTTTTATATAGGGGTGTATGTCGCAATTTTCGACACAAACGATCGCAACGCTTTTACGCCGTGTAGCATTTAAACGATTAAATAAGTAAATAACGATAGCGTATTAATAACACTGGCAAAAAAGCCTTCAAATAAAACTATATGGAATATAATAATTTTATTTTTGGGCGTGGCAAATTTTTTGCCCAAAATACGGTAGTTATGTCAATATACTTCATCATAACTTAAAAACGATTTGACCGATTTTAAAGCATAAATACCTGCTACTACAATGACCAGATCGTCCGCATAGTCAAAGACCTTAAACCCACATTGTTGTAACTCCTTCAACAATCCCTCTACAATGATATTCCACAGCAAGGGCGAGAAAACTCCTTTCGCAGGGTGCCACTATTTATCGCCCTGCAAATCTAACTAATACAAGCCTCATTATGCAGTCACCTCACAGGAACCTCTATCACTATCAGTGAGAAAAGCTTATTCGCCAAAGCTTTCTCGACGTAGTCAACCCAAGAACAGTCTCGGTGGACCGATTAATCGTGTAGGCGTGTTGAGGACTACGTTTTTAAGTATAGTACATATATGTATTTACAAAAGTATAACAAGTTAAAATCAACAATGACTTATTGCTCTATAGTATAAATATACTACACCAATTTGCAAATGCTGCGATGCAAGACCGTATACACAAGATCGTGAATTGGACTAATATGTTTATGTGTATGCATGTACATGGTATTAACATTTAAATATTATTTCGAATAACACAAAGAATGTTGGTCTCCAAGTCGTCAATCATTGCTGGCTTATCAGCATAAACCAGAGACTTTACGTGTACATACAAGAAATAAACGAGAATTGTAAAGTTACAAGAGCTTGTAGGTCCATTTTTCGACATCAACTATCTTGCGATCGTTGTATGTTAAAATCAAATTTCGCCCGGATTAAAGTTTTTAACAAAAAAATTATTAATTATGGTGCGGTAACGATCGCCAGTGACCGTAATATAAGTTTAGGCCTAAATTTTGAAAACTAAGGTCCACCAGCGGAAAGACGAACCGAACGATGAATTTTCTAAATGTAATAGAGTCTCTACGGCCTGTTGTGGATTGGTTTCGCTCCATATGTGAAAATTTTGTTATAATAGTCGAAGACAATTTTGTAGTTTATAAGTTGCTAGAAATTTTCTGCATAATTTAGTAGCCTTGTTCAAGCGCCAATCTATTCATGATGATTTAACAGAGTATACTGATATAAATGTCAAAAAGTAAAAGTAGTATGACAGTTCGCTTGATAGTTAACCCTTTTGTAAGTAATATTGGTTTTAAAAAAACTCTTTATATTTTTTGTCTGCTGACTGCATTTTAATAAATTTAAATCAATAAAGATTTTTTTTATTTAAACAGACTTTTAAAAACATCTCACTTGAGGACTACGTCTCGCGGACAATGATTAACTATAAGTTTCATTTGAATAATATTCGAGATTGATTGCATAAATTGTTTGGATTTCAAAACATTCTACTGCTTGAACGGCCACTAAGATCACGTAGTTTTCTTTTTCACATACTATTAAATGCTATTAAATTAAATTAATAGATCAAATAAATTCTTCTTAATTATTTTAATATTTGTTTAGCTATTTAAATAAATCTATAGGTATTTTTTTCAAAGAATTATTTTAATTAGAAAATAAAACGATTTAAAATTCTACCTTATTGGTTACAAATTAATTTATTCAATCTTTTATATGCCGGAATTTGTTCAACCAGACAATTAATGCAAAAGCCTATACAATTTCGAATTTAGACCATTTTATTCACTTGAACATATTTAATTTTAATTAAGTAATAGGCTTTCAAAATTCTTGTGTATCCCTCACCACAATTATTATTTGAAATAGTTTCTGATACTCTTCAAGAACATGTTTCAATGACCTTGCATAATAAACGAATATTTTATAAAGGAATGTTTAAATAAAAACTGCATTTTATTAGAAAAGAGAATTGTGCATACTTCATGATATTTTTGCATGCATATTTAAATCAATGCTAATTAATTGCTTATTTTAGGGGATAATCTATATACATATATCTACATACATATACACAAATACACATATACTATTATAAATTTCTTTGTAAGTTTATTTGTTTGCTCGTTTTTCATTCAATTCAAATTTGAAATTTGATACACAGATAGATATAAACTAAACTAGATATAAACTATAACTAAGGTGTTATAGGCTATGCCATTTTTCAAATTGGCCATGGAGAAGCCTAAGATTGGGGGAAAACAAACTAACTTTAGTGCGTTTGGGAGTTTGGCATACTTTTTAGTACCTAAGTAGAATGTTTTTAACCTCTTAAGTTTTGTTGAGATTTGGAAAGCAGATAGATCTAGCTGATGCAAGTAGTGTAAATTTATCAAAATTGGAACCAGGAGGGTTAAAAATCGAGGGTAAAGGAGCAATCTAGGTGATTTTTTTTCGTAAATTGGCTTTTTAAAAAAATTTTTTTTTTGTAACGGTCCGATATTGAAGAAATTTGCATCACAGATAGATCTAGCTTACGAAAGTATTAAATGATATGTTGTTTCTCAAATTTGGACCTGGAAAGTTTAAAAGCGGAGAAGAACGGGACAAATGAGGTTATATGAGAATTTTCTTTATTCAGTTTGTTTATAAGGCAATCAATTTTTTGAAATTTGAAGCACAGATACATAGATTCAGCAAACAAAACTGCAATAGGGTGCTTTTTTTGAAATTGGACATCAAAATCAGGGGGAAAACGGTTAACATTAATGACTTTTCTTTTGATATGACAAAATTTGTACTCAACACTATCCAATGGTCTTTTATAACATTTCAAGGAAATGGCTTTTGGGTAGATCTCGTTGCAAACACCAGTAGTTTGCCGTTATATGTGAGTTCACCTTCCTTTAACACGCTCCTTTATGGTCACTCCGCTCCTCCCTAAAATCACCCAGATTTTGTGGAAATTGGTCTAAATGTTAGTGCAGGAAGTGTAGTTTAGCGCTCATGTTGCACCCTAGCTTATACAAGTTCGATGTCATATATTCAACAAGCTCGAAATAGTCGTAAAAATTCTTTTTGGCTAGGATATTACTCATAACCAAAACGAATGAATTCCAAGCTTTGGATTTGACAAAATTAGGATCTTCCAAAAGCTGCCTAAACTGTAGCCCATCAAGAATACCCATGGCTTGTCTTGATTAAGCAGTTTTATTTTAAAGTATTGATATAAAGCAATTTTCACAAATTTATATATGGGTTTTTGATATTTTTTAAATGTATATTTCCCACAAATATAGCGAAAACAATCTGGACTAAGCACACAACCGTATCTAAAACATCAAGAAAATATATTTTAGCGTCCAATAAAAAGCTAAAAACTGGGTAAAAGTATTAAACAAGCTCCAAAAGCTCCAAAAGCTATTGGAGAAAAATTGCTGCCATATTTAAAAAAGCGCATCAATTTGATACAGAATCAAACAAAAAAATTCCAGGAAACAGAAAATTTTTTGTTTTCTTGAGCAGTGTTATCATTGATGTCTAAAAGTACTGCTACCTCTCGGTCTATTGTACAAGACTGCATCTATATAGGGTTTCTCTATAATATCTACCTCAGCCTCGTAGACCTTACGAAATGCAGGATGTCGGTTGGTGCCAGCCTACCTAGTATCTGATAGGTACCTAGATACTTCCTCGTGAGTGCATCAATGCCTCACATGTACCCAATATGTGCTCTGGTGATTTGATTCCATCACAGAATCAGCACATCGTCCTTGAGACTAATTTCATTTTACACAGATGTTGTTTTAGCCTACAGTAAGCGGTCAAAAGTCCGGTCAGTATCATCAGGTTGTCTCTGGACATTGCAGGATTCAAATCTTCTCCTCTTATAGTTACCCAACAAAAGTTAAAATTGTCTCAGACCCGTACGGCCAGAGCAAAGTACGCCTCCTGTTATCCTCATTTTTGTTGAATATACCCTTCCAAGCCCCCCTTACCAGTCCAAAAAAGTGTCTTGACCCCACCACTGGAGTGGAAGATCCTTTTCTTAATCGACTTTTTCATTACACGGAATTTATATATGAGCCTGGACCCAGCAGAAGCTGACCCTATTTTCCCTGCCCAACTGGTTAGTTTACCTAGACATTCCCAAGCTAGCCTTGAGTCAACCTCACCAAGTGCTCACCCAAGTGCTCGAATGGCGGCCTAGCTATCAGATAGTTTGGCTATCTCTTGTCCTCTATGTTCCCTCTCCAGGTTAAATTGAGCACGCACATCTCTCAATTGCATTAACTTCCGCCTGGAATTTGCCGGCGAGTTTTTCTATAGGTTTCGAACATTCCCTCCTGGGGTCAAACACACCCGCGTCTCTTTTTGTCTTTGACCCATCCGTGTGCCCTTCTCTAAAAGAGTATGTAGCCTCAAAACCTTTCAACTCACTACTATTATTCAGTCTTGCCATGAAGCGTTTGCCAAAGTCATAGAGTTTAACCCAACTGGGTTAACCTTGTACCCAACTGATCGCCAATTATCCATGCCATGGTCTCTATGGCCCTATTTCTCACTGCCAACTGCAGCGAACTAAGGACTAATAGAATCTTAAGTGCAGCTGTGGGACAAGTTCTCATTGGTCCAGTTGTGCTTGTGCTTACCGCCCAAGCAACTGCCCCATATGTCACAATCGGTCTGACCATCATGGTATACATATATTAATTCCCATAAGGTACCATGAAGGAACATGGAGACTTCTCTTAGTCAAAGAGCTGCACCCGATTCTATTTTTAGACTCACTGTAAGTAAACTACAGTTTAACGACGGTTACGAACGGCAAATGCATTAGAGAAGTTTTCAATAGTAGTAATACTCAAAACCAGTTACTAGCTAATGTTATGGGGTGAGACCGCTGTTGAAAAACGTTTTCTTTTTTCAGATGGTGTTGAACCAAGGACCTTCTGGTTGGTGGATATCTTACCTACCATACCACAGCGACACCATTATAATATTCTTGGGTTACAGCCCTAAGATGCTGCAAGCCTCCTGCACTCCATAGGTGCATGTGCGGAAATTTTCTTTTTTTGTTTGCTAACATTCACGTGTTGCACTTTGAGGTGCAAAAAGGGTGTAAAGGCAGAGTTTTTGGTTCATAGTCCATTCCTACGAAACACATGGTTATTACGGTATGCCTAAAAAACTATAAAAGATAGAGTCTTTAAACTTTTTACATGCTATTCTTTTATCAAGTTGCTCATTAAAATCAAAAATTAGCTTCACAGAAATGGTAGGCATGGTATCTCTTATAAAAAGTAATAAATATCGTACATCTTAATAAGTATATCAACGGGAGACGTCAAAAGTCGTCTTAGCATTTTCTTTATAAAGACAGGCAGATGGAAAAAAAGAAAACGGATAGGATCAGGAAAAAGGGAATTTATCTCCCCTTTCTAATTCACTTATACTCATATAGATTTCTGGGCAACGGCGGATAGGTGAAGCTAGCATTGTACAATTCTTTTTTTTTTCTTAATTTTTG
The DNA here is from genome assembly GCA_023159175.1 of Wohlfahrtia magnifica. Classification (NCBI taxonomy): domain Eukaryota; kingdom Metazoa; phylum Arthropoda; class Insecta; order Diptera; family Sarcophagidae; genus Wohlfahrtia; species Wohlfahrtia magnifica. Next base: position 705,636 of record JAKWBJ010000496.1, on the reverse strand, counting down.
CACATTTTCTAGGTGTCCGATGGGGTTAAAACTGAGAGACTGGAGCGGCCATTCAAGAACAATATTTAGCACACTGAACTGAAGTAACTTGAGTAACTGAAGTAAGCTAAGAATCGCGAAGATACTAAGAAAATGGAGAAGGTTATCCTTCTTTTTTTAATGTAATCAACAAAAAAGTGATGCGTTAATCTTACAGACAACGAAAATGGTCACGAAAATTAATCTATTTCTGGGTTTAGGGTTATTATCATATTTAAAAACGATATTCGGACTCTGCAAATAGGAATTTTTCATCCGTTGCAGAAAGATTATCACCTAAAATGTTAACATAGTATTGTGGCATCTATTCTGTCGTCTGCTTAAACTTCTGTAGCCATCATATTATCATATTAATTTTTTAAAATTAATTTATTAATTTTTTTAAATTAATAAATTTTTTTTAAATTTATTTTATTTTAAAATTAACATTTTATTAATTTTAATATTTTTATAAAACTTCATATTTATATTTTATTTAAATTTTTAACTTTTTGTCATTTTTATTTTTATTCGTCATCTTTGTCCTCTATATTACATTATCCATTTTATGGTCTGTTTTTATTTCCCATAATATATATCTTTAGTTTATGGCCACTAATGCTTAATATCTTTTGATGTAACTGCCCTTTTTGGCACAAAAAATTGTTCCTTCTTTTTCAGTTGCCAGTGAAGCAAGACATAGCAAATACCAAGAACATAATTTGTTTTTGGTATTTCTCTAATAGCCAGTTTACGTACCCAACCAAACCACGTCCAAAAGTGAAAATGCACTCAAAACAAAAAATCTCACAATTTATGGCTGAAAATAAGATGGAAAAAGAAGAAAACTTCGTAAAGTGTTAAATTATGAGGTCATTTATATGCAGTTTTTATTTTACTATTTTATTTTTTCATTGGCTCATTATATATTTTTTAGTTTTTGCTTAATATTACAAGTCGTTTACTGTTTAGCCTAAATATGGTAGCCTACAAAGTACATTACAATTAAGTTTCACTTATTTTTTAATATGAAATTTATTTTCTATTTTTTGTGCAACTACCACCACAGTTGGTTGGGGTATGTTGGAATTGTTCTGATGTTTGTCATGATAATCGAACTGATAATTGAAAAAAGTTTTTTTCAGTCTAGTAGAACATGTCGTTTAGCGTGATTGAATGTGCATATAAATTTTGTAACGAAATTAAAGACCACTATTTTAAAGATTATTTATGGGCCTAAGGCAAAAGCCTGTCCAAGTTAGTTAAAACCTAAAAAAAGTTATTTTGTACTTTCAGTTTTGTATATAAGCAAGTTCAACGGCATCAGTGATAATGGGAATATATCTTGATACATGACAATGACTCTTAAAGTAAAGCTTAGTAATCGTAATAGAAAAACTCAAAATGTTTTCAACCGAAAAGAAAGTCGATTAAATAATAACAATGCATCTAAAGATCTTTTAAAGCAATACCAATTGCTATGTGAAAAACACGGATATATGAAGCCATCATTCTAAACGTATTCTCAGTTGTTTTTCTAGTACAGGAATGGCGATAATTGTAAAGGGTCTGCCATCTAACGTTTTTTTTTCAACTAGTGCTTATTTCGTGAATGGTAACACTGAGCTCATGTCTGATTTGACAGATAATTAGTTTTATCCTTCCGCTGAACGAATATGGTTGTGTATACGCTTGAAAAACGCTGGGAAATATTGCGACATTACTTTGAAAGTCATGGTAATGTTGCAGAATGAAAAAAGAAAAAAATCATCCTTTCAGATGAAGCTCATTTTGATCTTGGCGGGTATGTAAACAAGAAAAATTGTAGCATTTGGGGCACAGAAAACCCGCACACATACATTGAAAAGCCGATACACCCAAGACGAGTCAGTGTTTGGTGCGGATTTTGGTCCAGAGGCATAATTGGGCCATTTTTCTTCGAAAATGAGCAAGGAGTGGCCGTTACAGTCAATGGCGATCGTTATCGGGCCACGTTAAACGAATTTTTGTTCACAGAAATTGAGAAGGACGGCGCTACGTGTCACACAACCGAAGCTACACTCGATGTTTTGCGCCCAGTTTTTGAAGATCGCATTATCAGCCGCAGAGCTGATGTCGTTTGGCCACCTTGGAGCTACCATTTGATACCGTTGGACTATTATTTGGGGGGTGCCGTCAAAGATAAGTGTTACGCCAACAAGCCAGAGACAATTGACACTTTAAAGGACAATATTCGTGAAGCAATTGGTGAAATACAGCTGCACACAATCGATAATGTGCCTAAAAATGGGACCGGTCGTGTAGGCTACTGCATGGCCAGCCGAGGCAGCCATTTGAATAAAATTATTTTTCATTATTAACCGGAAGGATTGTACTTTCAAATAAAAAAAGAAATTTGAGAAAATATTCAGTAGTTTTTTTTATAGCATTTTCAAAAAAAAAAAAAAAAATTATTTGGCGGACCCTTTAAATAGTTTTGAACCGATAGTGTAGTACTTAGTTGTTGTCTGGGATATGGTTTCATAAAATTCTTGCGCAAGGCAAATGCTTCATCACTAAGTATTACATTCGGCAAACAGTTTCAGTGTGTGGTATGGCAATCGATGGTGGAATATTAAACTGTGTACTATATATTTTTTGGCCTATTTGGCTTTTCAAATAAAAGCTTATATCACCTTCTTGGCCATATGTGCCAGGGTCAGCGTCTACCACTGTAAATAGTATGTAGTTTGCATCGGCAATCGCTAAAAATACAAGGCAGAGCCAGCGCGTGTTGGACGTTTCATTCTTACATATTTGCTATCAATCGTTTTACAGCAGTTCGGATAATTCAATTTTTCTGGAAATTCGGCAACGTTTTGTGTCAATGATTCAGTTGTTGTCTCTGTTATTTTTTGGTACCTTATATTACCTTTACAATGATAAATGAAAAACACAACGCAATAATTTAATTTTAGTTTCTGTTTTATGATGCAGCGCTCTCAACTGAAACGAAAACGAAGTACAAACAAGACGGTGTCGAACAACAAATTTTTTAGTTTCAGTTTTTGTCGCCGATTACGATGTATGTGGAAACCCACCTTTAAGGCAGTTCTTAACTAAAACTCAGATTAGACATGCTAAAACGCCGTGATAGGTTCATTTAATTTTGATTGTTTCGACTATGGTTACGTTTATGGCGTTATGTATAGTCACGTCTAATAAAACTTACTTTCGAAATAATCCTCACCATGTTGTTCATATTGTTATGTTGTAAGCTTTTTAAAACTTTGGAGTTCCTTTTTATTGCATCAATATAAATTAAGCACACAATTGTTGTTGTTTTACAGTTTTTATTTCCTCACTTGCACTTGCACTTAATATTCGTTTATATACTTTTATTTACTCCAAAACATGATTTCACTTTATAACTGCAAAACGATAACTAACTCTCATCAAACGCAATGCGCCACCTTTTATAGCGATTCATTATAAATTTGGAACATTCTTGTAGTTATTATTTTTCTACGTTAAATTCAAAAGATGTAAAATTATAATACACAAAAAGGAATCGAGCTAGCAACAACGTTAAGCATGCAAGTGGTAGCACTCTTAATAGTACAGACAGTTATGGTAGTAAGAGATATACAAGAGCCTTGACACAAACCAATAAAGTTTATAGCTAAAACCTCACAATACTCTCCATGATGTGGTGTATTTTCTTTTTAGGCATTTTATTTTCGTAAAAATATTACGAAATATTGTTCGTAACACTCTTAATAGCACAGATATTAAGGGCAGTAACAGATGCAGAGCCTTGACACAAACCAATAAATTTTATAGTTAAAGTCTCACCATACAGTCCCTAATGTGGCGTATTTTCTTTTTAGGCATTTTTATTTTCGTTACAATATTGTTACGAAATATTGTAGGAAGTTATTTTGTATTAAAAAATAATAATACACGCGTACACATTTTCTAAAACATTTTTTATATCTGTTCAAATTATTATAAATTGCCTTGTTCAATTGTTTTAAATTGCCCTTTTTATTTGTGTGGAAAATAGTACCACAAAAAGAGTAAACATACCCCCATATAATTTAATATACAAACAGTAAATCACTGCTTTTCTCACGCCGTTGAGAAATTCTATTTTCTACAGAATGTTACGTTATAGCAATGTGACTTTAAAATATATTAAGAATTTATTTACATTGATAGCCATATACCAAAAGTGAACAACTGACTCGTTACGTTGCGACAACGTTCGGCTGATTCTACCTTGAGTCTTTGATAAACGTTGTAACTTTCTAAACTTTATTTGGATTGGATTAGTTAATATATTTGAGATTGGCATTGTACTTGTTGAAAAAATGTCTTCCTATCTTGCCTGCTTGTTAAATCGCTCGAAGTTTTAATGAAATGGGCTAAAATTTCGCCTTAACTTTAACTTTAATGTAGGGTATTTAATAATTAAACTTTATTCTTTTAAACTACGATATTTTTTCGTGCCATTTTATTAAAAAAAAAATAAATAAATAAATAAAATAAAACGTTTTATGCCAATTGTTTCTTTTTTATTTAATTTAATTTTTTTCTTTTTATTAATTTCCTGTCATTTCTAGTGGCCATTTAATTTACTATTTTTAGTTGAATACTTTTTTTACTTTCCTCTCTTTGGTTTGTAATTTTAATTAGTCAATTATAGGGATGACAAAAAAAAAGTAGTACAACGAAACAAGAATAATAGCTGAAACATTGAGAATATATTTCAAATTATACAGTTATTATATATATAGATAGTTATATAGAGTTAGTATTAAAAAAGCAAAAAATCGTCAAAAAAGTTGAACAAAAAATTAGGCTCTTTGATTTTTGGCGGAAACATAGGCTGTCCAAGCCTAGTTTGTAGTAAAGCTGATTTATTAAAATATTTAAAAACAAGTGTGTTATGGTGCAGAGTATCAAAAAATCTCTAACTAGTTATTCTACCGCATTTCTTTGGTTGACCTTTTTTCAGTCACTTTTTGTATGCCAAGAATATTTGTATACTTTTTTCTCATTCATCCCACAAGTGGACATTGATTCTATGGCCTGTCCTTGAGTTATAATTTTTAAATTAATTTTTTTTGTATATCTTTAAAAAATTATTTTATTTCATTTTAGTTCGCTCTTCTTAACTCTTTTTATCCTGAAGTTTTATATTATTTTTATACATTCACAAGCTATTTTTTCATTTCAGTGAAAAAAGAAATAAAGCAAAAATAATTAATTAAATTTTATTTTATTTAGTCATATAGCAAACGACACTTTTATTGCTGGTCTTTGAGCTTAAATGCGTACATTTTCAAATGGTTATTTATATTTCAATGCATTTATTGAAAAAAAGAGTTATTTATTTGGATTTTAATATTTAAGCCTTGAGGCAATTCTTTTGCAAATAAGAATAAAAATTATTAAAAAATATTTAATAATAATTATGATCAACTATTATTAACGAGTGGCTAGAGTTTATTGATTGAAACTGTTATTTAATCAGCTTATTATACCACACACTGTTATAGATAGTAAGGCTGTATGGTATATTATGTGAATATTTTAATAAATTCAAAAAGATTATCTAAATATTTATTTATTAAAACTAATTGGTAATTCTTTCAATACATTTTATACAAGAAACAAGGTAAACGAACAAGTGAAACATTACATAAATTGCTTCACAAAAACCGAGGCACTGTAATGTTCTTTTTGACATTCGAAAAATGTGATCATTCCAACTGATAGCGTAATGAATGCTGATGCCAAGAACATCAAAATCGTGTAATTCCTCAATATTTATATTACACATACTCACTAACCATAAAAAATTATTACTATTACTAAGTCCATATAACAAAACATAATATAGGATCTTGTGGACAACAAAATCGATCCAGTTTTTTGCTCGACAAATGCTCGAGAGTTTTTTTTTTTACCAGGTCACATGAAAAAGTAAAAATTATTTTTCGTCCCAGTTTCTAAGAAGCTACACCTACGATTAAATGAATTTGAAAGACAACTATTCCTTTATCTGGAGGAGCACACTGGATGAGAAACATGAATGGGAAGGCCTTTACAAAAGTACTAAAATGAGAGTATGAGAGAATAGAACCGAGCTTTTCAATTTGTTATGAACTCGTCAGTTATGGATTGAATTATAACTACAGTTTTAGTACAATTTTGCAAAAAGCTTGATAAGAATTCAGAAAAGTGGCTGCTATCAAAAAAAAAAAAAAAAAAAAAAAAAAAATGAAGGAGCAGAACTAAGCACTATCAAATGTCTTGGAGATATCCATAACCTTACTTTCACCAAATCTGTGAATGAATTTATTCTAAACCTTGAAGAGCAAAGCTAGCAGATTGCCATAATTTTTTAAGATTAAATGGTATTGTCCTTAAACTTTGCATCGATTGAAGGAATCGATACTACCATTAAGCAACCAAAATGACGTAAAGCACCTGCCTTACTTAATTGTGCTTCAGACATCATTGGCTAATTTTTCTGTTACCAAAATAGAAAAGACTCTTAAAAACATAGAAATTTGCAAAGTTTGCAAAATGCCATCTACATAACTGTTAGAGCGTAAACGAAAATAACATATAGTATTAGATATTTCACGAGGAATAAACCTTTACAAGCATCTCCAATAAAGTCATCGCTCAAATTGTAAATTAATGCCTCTCTGAGGCTTTTAGTCGCTACTTTATCTTGCTGTTATTAAGTATGCACCTCTCGGAGATTTGGATCATTGTATTATCTCTGTCTCTTTTCCGCTTTCCATTCTTTCTAACGTTTCACTCACAGCTACGAAACGCTTTGTTTTCAATTAAGGGAAAGCTCGTTGGGCTGAGCTCAACGATTTTTACAAGCATTTTAATTGGAGACTTTGTTTTTTTTTGACTCTAATATTAATGAAAAGATTAAACCAGGAAATAAACCATGGTTTAATCGCACTTGCAAACTTGCAGACTGATCCAGAGAAGAAGCATTAAGAAATTGGCGTAATAACAAATGCGATCATAGTGATTCGCTACACAAATAGGCGAGATCATCGTCTGCCACAGTACTCAGACAAAAGAAGTCTCTATACGAACAACGTCTTCGTTTTAAAGTTTTTACTGTTCCTAGAGCAACGAACAGGTTTTGGTCATTCACTAAAAGACTTAGGAGTAACACTAGTTCGGTTCCAGTCCTTATAAAGAATGACCAGGCATTCACAAACCCGGCTGAAAGGACAAACTTTCTGGCTGCTTCTGGCTATTGCCCAATAGCAGTTTGTTCAGCACTTTCCGAAGTTATGCAGAGTATGATTAATTATCACTTTGTGAACTATTTGTAGCCTAATTATTTGCTGAACGATCGTCAGTATGGTTTCCGTAGGAAACTAGTTATCTGTTGGCTTGATCTATTGGTTGCTATCCGAATAAGTCCATTCATGGTGGAATAAATTCATTCATGGATTTGGTGAGAGTAAAGTTATGTCTCTGGATATTTCCAAACCGTTCGATAGAGTTTAGCTTGAGGCGCTCATATCAAAATTTCCTGCTTTTAGTGCCGGTATTCACTTCACTGGATTTATACAGATCTTTCTCAGAAATCGCACTATAAGAGTGGTTATAGATGAGATCTCTTCCGACGAGTTCTGGATAAATTCAGGGGTGCCGTAAGGCTCTGTTCTTTCTCCAACTCAATGTCAAATATTTCTAAACGATTTTCTTCTTTTCACTTCCAATCATATCTACTTTTTTGCAGGTGGCAGCAACATTTGTCATTCATATTCCTTTGATCGTAGGCCGACGCTCTTGAAGATAGGGGCGAAAAGATGAAATATGACATGTGGTGTCATATGTGTCAATGGGTAATGTAGATATTAATTAATCTGATACTTTATATGTTCTGGGTGTGAACATATTTCGATGGAATTATCATATATTTCGAGTGTCGAAAGAAGCATTCAAGTGTCTCGGTTTTCTAAGACAGAAGAAGGCGAAGGAGAAGGCGAAGGTGCTTATTAATGACGGTAAGGTAGCCAATTCTATATATTCGTTGGAGCACTGTCGCAATGTGGCATGCATCGGTGCTATAACGGAATGTGCTCGGACGAAATAAGGGGATTAATTCTTAAAAATCACATATTCTTACGCAGTAACCGTATTTCTCGTAGTGCACATCCCTTTGTATTTGATTGTACAACTAGTACTTTAGTCACACTGTTCGTTTGTGGAACAATTTTCCAGCCATGACATGCGACATGAGGAAATTCAAGTCGAACGTCCATAAACACTACTACTTCCTTCCTTCTTCTCATAACCTACTTTCATAGTACCAACACAATGCAATGCATCAGTATGGGTCATCCCATGCGTGGTGGTCATGAATAAAAGAAAAGAAGACTCTGTTATATGCAACAAATAGGCCCGCAGAAGAGCGCTTGGGAAAATTATCAAAATAATTCAAGCACTGTATACAAATGCGAGCTGCCACCTGTTGACAGTATCAGTCAATTTATCTCTATGAAAACTGGTGTTAAATAAAGATGTATTCTCTCTCAACTGCTGTTCAACATTGTTCTCGACCTTATACAATATTATCACAAGCCTTAATTTCTCCAAGAAGTATAACATAAGACTGCAAGACTGGCTTGCATTGGGCAGTTTTGTAGCTGACTTACTTCTTCCAAAACGGATTAATATTTTTCACTTGTGTTCATAGCTTTGAGCCGTCGAACTCCGTAGTTAAGGATGTAATTTCATTCAGGCATTTGTCATCCTTTCACTGTCTATGGCGGATTCTGAAAATTTCTACAATCATCCTTATGGCAATGATCGTATCAAGTTATGATAATATAGCAAGTCATGCGAAAGAAATTGACATCATAATGAAAGCTTTCACTCAATGGAGCCCATAGAGAAAGTAATGAGTTGGAAGAGTAGTACTTAGAAAAAACATTTGGAAAAGAAGCTGCTTTGCTTATGACCACTTAGAGTCAGATGAAATAAGTGGCTTTCAAAGCACAGCTAAAAGTATTGTGATACCCTATGGATTTTGAAAGGAGTTAATTACATCAAAAGATAATTAGATGGCATCGTGGCGTAGGCTTGAATACGGGCAAACACATGGAAAAGTTTCTTCATTATTGTTTTTAATTTTAATAATTAAAAAAGCTTCGCTTCCCTTCTGATAATCCATTCAAGAAGCCTCTTGAGCTATTCGTAAAGGAGAAAAGGACAACATCAACTACAAAGAACATCATAGGAAGGTTAGGCAGCGCCACCTCTCGGGAAATAAAAAGGTTGGAGTCTATGATAAGCAAAGACTTCTAACCACTCTACCAAATACACAGAGATTTTATCAATCACCTGCTTACTAATAATTTCAAAGAAACTAAAACAAGGTAAAGACGCTTTCTGAAAGCCACATGCTTCCAAGATAATATTTTTAAAGACAAAAAAAACAAAAACCATCATCGAAAAAAATTCGTACCCGAAATAATTTTGTTGTCTCTCTTTTTGCCTGTTCTATAGTATTTCGTATATACATATTTTTTCTGAATGTTTTTATTAAAAACGTTAAGGATTATTCGTTAATCTAGTTGCAGGTGTATAAGCAATTCAGTAATAAATGGCCACATATCCGCCCGCCTACATTTACACTTGTTGTGCCAGCTGTAAATCATATCAGTTTTAATTTTTCAATAATTTCAATAAAAATTAAACAATTAATTTTATTTAATATTCAACAATTAAATATAGACATTTAATAACCAATTTAAGCACATTATTAATTTTAATACCATTTCTTTTTTGGTTTTGTATCATATTTTAACATTAATTTTATGCACAATTATTGCAGTATTAATTTCCATTGTATGCGGACGGAAACGGTTGCAGAAAAATAAAAAAATTGAATAAAAGGAAACATTATTAATATATATATATTTTTTTAAATTTGTATAAAACCGCATAAGGGGTTGGCAAAAAAAATATACATTTGTTTTGCAAGATCTAGCTCTCTGTTGAATTCTATTGTTAAGTAGTGAGAAATAAGGTCTGACGGCGTGGAAGGGAAAACAAAAATTGTTGTATTTATTGGAAAAATACAACAAAATAATAGTAAAAAGCAATAATCACACTTTTTGCATTAATTCATAAATCAAACTTGAAAAAAACACAAAGAAAAAAGAAACTGAATGTTTATGAACGGAAATTCCGGTTTTAAGCTATTGCTTTTTCACCATTTTTTTATTTATTTATTTTTTCTTATCATCTTCTACTAGTATTACATGAAGCATCCAGCTGTTGTCTAGGCAACGTCAAGGGAGCGACCGGCTATGTGGAGTACTGTCTATACCGGAATTCCATAAATATTTATTGTTGTTTAGTTGCTGCCTCAAATTGTTATTCTTTTTATTGTTGTTATTCTTTCTCGTTGTCGGAGTAATGGCGATGGCGTTATACGACGTACCGTCATCGCCAATATGATCAACGATGATGGCAGATAGTCAAGAGCAAAAGTTTATTGATACTAAAGGTAAAACTTATAGGAGGTTTGTGTCTTGACTGTTATAGCATTGCAATTTTTTCTTTTCAATATTTGGGAATTAAAACAATCTTTTAATAAGAGGAAAATGTCGCAGGCTACTAAAGCAGGTGACCATGATAGCCAAAGTTGTGGTTTTTGGTAAAAATCGTTTACAGAAAAATATGAGGTGGCCGCAGTACTCATTTTGATGCATACAATTTTCGATGCATTTTATCACCTTAAATAAAAAAAATTAATTGAGAGAGTGTAGAATAAACCATATCCATGGTGATCATTTAAACTTAAATAAGTGGTGTGGTGTAGCGGTTAAAACGCACGTATAACAACACAAGCGACCCAGGTTCGAGCCCCAGCAGAGGACACGACGAAAAAATTTAATTGTGTTTTTGAGTGTTTAATTAAAGAGGTTTCAACTTCCCTCCAGACAACTCCATCTAAAAAAAATAAAAATAAAAAAACGCCACCTACTGTGAACAAATTGCAATGCTAAAGTAAAGATCACCACCAATTAGCAAGAATATTCACCACTACGCAATCATATGAAGAGGGCTACAGTGCATTAATCATATACTTGCTTGGAAAATCAGATTGATTAATGAAACTGAAACAAAAGCAAAATAGATGCTTTGTGGAAAGCCCCTAACCCTAAAGCCACCTTAGAGGAGTGACGGAGAAAAGGAGTTGACAAATTTTTATTTAATTTTAGTTTTGATAATTTAGACCAATTTTGCTTAGTTTTTTTTTTTTTTTAATAGCCTAACAAATGTAATCACTGTTCCTGATATCGATCAACTCAATTTTATCCAATTGTTCCTCAAACTCTTTTTATTAAAGTGCAAATCAAAATTGAAAGGAAGGCAGTGAAATGACTGCTTTTATGCTTTCAGTAAGGCTTTAATACAAGTGTTAATGGTTCTGAATGCCCAACCACTTGAATGCTGGTATGTGACTTCAGTGACTATGCACGCTTGAAAACCAATCTAGTTCTATTTGCAAAACAAAGAGTAGTTTCGTTCCCAATAATGTTTCCTTAGGCATAAGGGTAGCATGGTGTAGTGGTTAAAGTGCACGCACAACAACACAAGTGAGCCAGGTTCTGTCCCCAGCAGAGGATATGACGACGTAATTTAATTATAGTTCCGTTTCGAGTGTTCAATAAAGGGGTATTATTTTTCCCTCCAGACAATTCCATCTAAAAATAAAAAAGGAGCCACCGTGACGAATGATCAGGAAAAAACGCCACCTACTGGGAAAAAATTTCAATGTTAAAGTAAAAATCACCAGCAATTAGCAAGGATATTCAACACCACTACAATACACAATCGATATGGAGGTGCTACAGTGGATTAATCAACTACTTAGCTTGAAAAATAAACTTGATTGATGAAACCGAAACAAAGCAATGAATGCTTTGTGAAAAGTCAATATGCTCCCTAGAGGAGTGACTGAGAAAAAAAGGCATACTACTTGAAGTACCTTTCGTTGTTGTAAGAATTTTTTGTTGTTTTTTAAGAATTTTGTAAAGCATTAATTACAGTCTTAAAAAAAATCATATGCTAAAATTCATCGCATTTTAAAAGGCTTTCGACAATTCATAATACATATTCCCCTATTGGTATTTCAAAGATGTATATTAAATACAGCACCTAGGATGTTATCCTGTGGAACACCGGTGTTGATTACGTGAAAGGGGCTTAAAAAATAGAAATGTGTTACTTTCTAAGTTTTTCTTTTAAAACATGTATTCAAACTTTTTCTAATAAGTGTTCCACTTTATTTGTAACCCACTATTTTAATAGATAAAGAATTATATCCAATAACTAACTGACTGGCTGAGTGAAACCTTTTTCTTCTCCTTATTATTAAAGAATATTTTGCTTTGTGAGAATGTGTTTGGGTGTTCAATTTAGAAAATATTTATGATTTTCCGTTATTTTATTATGATTTTTATTTTTCATTTTTAGAGTTTTCTTTTTTTAATATTATTTTTTTTATTATTTATGCCTTTTGTACTGTCATTTTCTGTAATTTTCTTATACTTTTTCATATTATTTTTTCATTTTTCCATTTTTTTGATACTTGTTGACGTCGTCTTATTATTATGGTCTGTAGAATGGAAAGTTGTTTGTTTCTTCGCTTCGTTAAGCTGATTTCATTTGAAAATTTCATAAAAATTTCTAGAGATTCTTTGAATTGTGAAAGGCCTTGACTTTGTGTTCAGTCTACTGCACCGATGATTGAAGCAAATGAGCAAAACTTCTTTGGAGTTTATAAAAAATAGAAGTTAAATTATTGACTATTGTAATGGGAGGCTTAGTGAAGAAACGAAAATGCCAACATGGATAGTGAACAATAGAAATTTATGTTTAACAAAGAAAATTGACGAAAATTGATATTAAAAGTATATTAAATTTTGTTCCGTTTTTTCTTCTTTTTTACTAAATAAATATGTATATTTTGCTCAGTGGTTTCCATTACAAACTTGTAATGGTGAAATAATAAAAAGAGAATGACATTGAAAGAACGTGATGGCAGAACTTCGACTAACTCATTGGCTATAAAGAAATTAATTGTTTCAATATGCAATTTCTGGGATATATGAGTTATTTACTTAATGTTCCGAGAAATGAATATGCACAACACAAAGAACACTGATGAGTATGTTCCATAGCTGTTCTGCAGGCGTTATTGTTGCATATTCCTTCACGGTTATCAATTCATTTGTATAAATTATTAGAAAAAACCGTTTTCTGCTCACTTAGAAGAAAATTTATTTATGATCTCAAAGAAAAAATTTAAACAATTTCAATAATAAATATATACCAACTTGATCAAAAAGTTACAGCAATTTATTCAGAAAATATAAGTTTATTCATTTATTTACCTAAATCGGTATGTCCATCAATCTTTCTTGCGATTTTTCCATTATTTCCTCTCGGCTGCTGAAACGTGTTCCCTGTAATAGTTTTTTAAGTCGATTGAACATAAAGAAGTCAAAGGGAGCCAAATCAGCTGAATTCGGTGGCTGTTGGATAGTATTTGTTGCATTTTCCGTCAAAAATTTCGAATTATGATGGAACTGTACGACAGTGCGTTATCATGGTGTAAAATCCACGAGTTTTTTGCCAACAATCCTGGTCTCTTTCGGCAAATTGCTTTACGCAAACGTCTCATTACGTCCAAATAATACACTTTGTTTACTGTCTGGCATTCTGGCAAAAATTCATGATGCACTACGGCGTTCATCCATGAAAACCGTGAGTATTACCTTCTTTTTTGGCTGGAAATGAAGTGGCTTTTTTGGTCTCAACTCATTTCGTGAACGCATTCACTTGTCTGGATTGCGTGTCGCATCTCCAATAATGATCCTTTTGATGAATGTGGGATCGGATTCAGCCTCGCAAATCATGTCTTTTGCCAACTCAACACGGTCTCTTTTTTGCATGAAATTGAGGTCTTTTGGCACCAACTTTGCTGCCACACGACGGCAGTCCTCCAAAAAAAATTAGGTTCAATAACCATATAGAAGTTTAGGTTCAATAAACGTCGAATAGCTCTAGCGAAAGACGTTAGTTCTGGGACACTCTCTAGCACCTACTGCTCTACTACTGCATTAGGTGGCACAATCCATTTTCGAGTGCTCTCAGCCAAGTAAGCCTTCCATGGGGTCAAGAATAAGTTATAAGAGATATGGGCTACATATGTATTTTACTCTATAAGCTACGAATCAGCTTTGGAACAACTTTCATACCTATTTTTCCCATTGCCTTATTGCACCTGAAGTACAAATGTTATGCAGTTTGGCTATCTTGAACATTTTTCGAAGACCTCATTTTCCTTTAACCCATAATATTTATATCGGACGAAATTTAGCGCAGTTTGGTGCATTACTCTATTTCAACAAATCTTACATTATTTTGCCTAAACTAACCTACTGTTTCATACGAGTACTGTGTTGTTAATAAGTCAGTCAGAATATTGGAGACGTAGAGTAATGTTTGTAAAAAGATAACAAACGTTTTTAAAGCACTATTTAATTTACATTTGCCAGCTAAATGTATCTCTTACGACAAATATTTTCGTGCATTTTTAGCAACCGCAATTTGCATGCCATACAAGGGATTTTTTTTGCACATTTTTCTACCCTTTGTATTGAAATATTTTTTGTGAACTTCTGCTCATGAATGCTGTGTGGGTATTGAAACCAAGAAATAACAACGTACCGATCAGTTACTCGAAATGTTCCCGTTAGCTTTTAAATAGTTGCAAAGTAAACATTTGAATAAATTTAAAAAATAGTCCACAAAACTTTTCCATTGTTTTTATATTTTTGATGTTGAGCTCATTATCTATCATTCTACTAAGGCATGGTTGGTATTTTATTTCTTACATCTTTTTTTGTTTTGATCGTAATATTTGCGTTTAAAATTGTAAAAGATTTTCCATTCTTATGCTTAACATATACAGGGTGTGCAAATCTGAGGTTAGAAAGTAAATTGGCTGTCAAATGATGAAATGTCAAGAATTGCTGTCAACCTTTGACACATATTTAGTAAAATATTGAGAAATTTTAACTATGGAACGCTACAACCTTGAATAAAGAATTTTAATTGTGAAAATTTATTGTTTGAAAAACTGAACGAAAACAACGCATTTTTCAACAGAATCATCTTTAGTGGTGAGGCCCATTTTCAATTAGGCGGTTATATAAACAAGCAAAATTGTCGCAGATGGGGCTCAAAAAATCAACAAACAGTCATCGAAAAACCATTGCATCCAAATAAAGTGACCGTATGGTGCGGTGTGTGGTTCGGCGGCATCATCAGCCCGTAGTTTTTCGAAAATTAGCAAGGTAACGCCTGTTTGTAAATTCTCTGGGCTACCATATCATAATAACCAATTTTTTGTGACCACAATTGACTAAGATTGACATCAGTGACCTTTGGTTTCGGCAGGACGGCGTCATAAGCCACACAGCCAGCAAAACAATCCAGCTATTGCATGAGAAATTTGCCGGTCACGTAATTTCTCGATTTGGCATTGTCAATTCGCCGCCTCGTTCTTGTAATTTAACGCCGCTGGAATATTTTCTATGGGGCCATTTGAAAGACCACAAATAACTGACACTCTTAAAGATGAAATTCAGTGTTGCATTGACGAGATAAGCGAAGCTTAGTTGCAAAATGTGGCTCAAAATTTTGTGAAAAGCGCGGACGTCTGCCGACGTACTAGAGGTGAACATTTGCCCGATGTCATATCCCATTATAAATTCTCAAATTTCTTTTTTATATTGGTATGAATAAAACTAAAAAAAATTTGTTTTGAAGCCAATTTACTTCCTAGGTTATATATATATATATATATATATATATATATATATATATATATATATATATATATATATATATATAGGTATGTAGGTTTAAATAACTGACGAAGTCAAATGTTTAAACGCTTTTAACTGGGTTCATACCAATATAAAAAAGAAATTTGAGAATTAATAATGGGATATTAATAATGGGATATGACATCGGGCAATATATATATATATATATATATATATATATATATATATATATATATATATATATATATATATATATATATATATATATGAGTAAGTGTACTCACTCTATACTTACTTATAAATACGTAGTGAGATAGAGATATTTTAGTGAACATTTTGACTGGTTTAGTGTTATGATTTTAGAGGTTTAAATTTTATATAAATTAAAATTTCGAAACACCTCTCGAACCCAGTTAAAAGCGTTTAAACATTTGACTTCGTCAGTTATTTAAACCTTAGCATTGAATAATGGCTGTAAAATTCATGGCTGTTTTTTTGGTTTTTTAATGAATATGAAAAATTAATTGAATTTGTTTTAATTCATTGTATTCGTTCATTGTATTGTGCAATAACAAATAGCCAACAATTAATTATAACATTTAACAGAAATAATAATAAAGTCCAATAATTTCCGCTATAGGCTTACACGTGAACACATACAAATTGATAGGCCTCCACACACAAATACTCACATATTTTTTATGGCATAGGTTGTAAACCTTTTTTGCTTTTGTTTTTAAGCACATTTTTAATTTTATTGAAATGTTTTGTTTTAAATATGGGAGTACAAGTATATACGGTAAAGTGTCTGATTGTGTATAGGTGTGAGTTATATTGGGTATGTGTTCAGTTTTTTTCTCTTTCACATTGTATTGTAAAATGGTTTACCATGGCGTATAATTAACACATTTTTTCACGCCTAAAAGCAGTCAACGACAAGTGTAAATTTTTGTTTGCAATTTTATTGTTGTGTTTTTTTTTAATTTCTCTCTTTAAAAGCATTGTTTGTCTGTTAAATTAAAAATAAAATGTTTTTCATGTTGAATACATCATGTTAACAAATATTAAAAAAAGAAAATTACCACTAACCAACCAATACACAAACACACAAACACTTTTTATACAATTAATATACGAGGCCCAAAATCATACAACATATAAATTAAATTGAAATGCAACCAAAGACTGATGACATGAATAAGAGATACATCCAGAGACAGATACGCGTCTGGTCACTACAAATAAAGCTAGACAAATAGTCAAAAAGCATTGGCAATTAAAAAAAAATGGATTTATTCTACCAAAATTGCTTTGAGAAAAAATATTAATCACTTTAAATTTATTATTTACTACTTTAGCACAATATTTTGTTGCGTGTAAAGAGATGTAGTTCAAAAATATCGTATGTAGTGTAAAAATTTTTATTATTCACTGAAATCGAATTTTGTTCAGCTAATTTTTAGCTAAAATATACACCGAATGCAAATAAACAAATATTATTTGCTTATTTTTGTTGTTGGGTTTTCAGACATTTTTAGTTACAAATTTTGCGCATTTTTCACAGTTACCCAGTTGTTGTTTATGTGCCCTTTTAGAGTGCCAAAATTGTGCAAAAGTCATGTTATTTGATATAGACTTGGCAATTGTTCGTGAGGCTACAGTCAAATGCATGTGACTTAGGGCAACGTTATACAAAAAAATTAATAAAATTACAAACATTTCTGAAAACTACTGTAATATTTAAACATAATGTTTGTTTTGTAAGAGATAAGGCTATTTCAGATTCAGACAAGATTTTAACGGAATTTAACGTTCTTTACGTTAATGACATGACAGCATCATTTATCCTTTTCCCAAAACAATAAATATGGCAAATTGCCTTCGACAATTGGGAACTTGAAGTTTTGCATAAAAATTAACGGCTGTATTTAAAAACAAAATAAAGAGCATTTCATATCTACTTTAAGAAAAATTTACTTAAGTATTATTCACAAAGGAACTTTAGCTTAAAATTCCTTTTTGAAATTAATATTAAATAAACAAATTTTAAAGTTGGTTCGATCGTACTTCAAAGTTTTTTAAAGAACATTATTGTAAAAAAAAAATAATAGAACATCTGAAGTTTAACCAAAATTTTAAAATTATGTTCATGCTTTATTGATCAAATAATTGGTCAGAACAATTTCAAAATGTAATAATATTTTTTCTAAAGAAAAAAAATCATAGCATTATAGAACGAAAGGTTAAAAACTTAGAAGGGTAGAAGCTGTCATATCTCAATACCAGAAAAAAATTATCAACAATACCGCAAAATCGTACTTGTAATTTCAAGATAATGTTTAACATTCAAGTTCTTACAAATCATGATAAAGAGGGTTTGTTTAAAACTTGCTCTCGTTTTCCTGGACACTGTGGAATAGATGGTAATGAGACAGCGAAATGCATTGGCTAGAAAAGTTTCCGGGGCAACATACATATATTCGCCCGGAACCTTAATTACCATCCTCAATCCAGTCAGGGATTGCGAAAAATCCCTGTTAAAAGTATTTGAATAAAATTTGGCACGTCGATCGGTGCACATATTCTAAATTTTGCAACGAGTATGAACTGGATTGAATAACTGGTATGCCCAAAGTGGACTTGGTCACTCTAGATCAGCGATCAGTCCGCAATTTGAGCTTCGTTCTGAGGTTCCTAAATTTGGCAGGACGGACTTAAAGCTCTTAACGGAGTTCCACACATGTGGATTAAGAGCGAATCTGAAAAGAATGGCAGTCACAGATGTGAATGTTTGTAGACTGTGCTCGCAAGCATCAGGGATAGCATAAGACATATTGTATGGTTCTTGGTAGTGTTAGATAGAAATGTTTAGGCAGACATGGGGTCTCACTGGGTGACGTATTCACCATTATGGTTTCAGATCCTCTTGTGCATTAGAAAGGCAGCAGGTCTGCTGAACAAGCTATGAACCAGAAAGGCACAATAGATCCCATGGGTCGCAGTGATCTACAATAGTGCCTGATCAGTATAATGAATATGATGATGATAATAATGCTCTCGTATTGACTTTATAGCTGTTGAAGGAGAAGTAAAAAAAGTCAAAATAATTAAGATGGACTCTACTTTAAAATTAAAATATTGAAAGTGAACTAGCGAAATCTATATATATATATATATATATATATATATATATATATATATAGATATATATATTAATGAATTGTGATTTGTTCGGATGCTTAAAACTTAAAAACGACTGGACCAATTTGGATACTTCCTTCTGTGAGTTTGTTCGAAATTGCCACACAAAAAGAAAAGTCGAAAAATTCTCAACAGATGGCGCTGTATGCGGTTATTTCTTTAGCTTTGCTCTTGTTAAAGGTATTTGAATAAAATCTGGCACGTCGATTCGGTGCACATATTCTAAGTTTTGCAGCGAGTACGAGCTGGACTGAATAACTGGGCATGGGACCTCCCACAAAAATTAAATATTGTTTTTTGTATATCTGAAAACGGTTCGAATGGAAGTTTCTGAATTTGGTCTAATTGACTTCGTAGTTAATACAAATGATCAGTCAAGTGTGCGGAATCGGATAAGTGTATACATACATATGTATATAAATATATAACTTTGCATCTGTTGGGAATGGCAAGAGTGAAGGCATCGTTATCTATTCACATCAGCCTAAAAACGGGAGAGATTTAAAAAGCGGATACTGCATTACCTACATATAGGTTTCCGGACAACGTCGGATGGGTTAAGCTAGTATTATTCAGAATCGGCTAAAATTAGATAAAGTGGCAAGATAGAGCTCAGTACCGATTGCTGTTGCATTTTATTTTTAAAAGAAAACAACGAATTTAGAGAGCGATTGCTTGGTGACGCAGGCTAGAAACTAACGTCATATTATTTTTTCCGATATAATGATATAAAGAAGATACATACATACATTTTGTTGCTTTATGAATACAACATTTTTCTTAATTATGACAAAATGTTAAATTTTTTCCTTATTATAATTTACAGTATGCCAAATCAACATTTATAAATTTTTTCAGAAGCACTTTTTTTAAAGCCCCTTTTTTCAACAAAATAAATAATGACAATAACCTTTTTATGCGATTTTAGATAAAAAATGTCTTTCTTAAAAGAAATATACGAAAAGTATTTTAATCAGAATTTTTTTTAGAAAAATAACGAAATTCAACTGAAATAAATTTTCAGGTTGTATAAAATTGTATTTTTCAAATTGTAAATGAGAAATAAAATAATATTGTATTGTCCGTTTCGAGTATTAGTTAAAATGCTGATTTTGAATAAGAATTTTTAAAAAAGGTTTTTAACCTTAAAGTGTATTTTAACTAATTTGTATTTGATTAAAAATGTTTGTGAATATAGCCGCTAATGAATAAGCTATTTTGCAGAAAGAGTTTATCAACTGCCATCTTGACATATTTTTAATCTTTGCTCTGAGGCTATGTTTGTAGACTACACTAACAAGCTAATCACTTTAAATGCGTACAAGGCCAACATTCAAATGAACATTGCCAGGTTACTACAAAACAATCGACCGCTGGTAGCAAAATCGTGGCAGCTATTAAAAGACTAACAAATCCCAACTTTATGATAAGGAAGAAGCTTCAAACAAATTCGTAATCAATCTCTGTTGTAACATATTATTTGAATTTATTTTTTGATAATACTTTTGATTACTTTTTATTCGAATAACGTTTAAACTTCTTATAACAATGTTTTATACAATTCATTAAATTAATTATTTCTTTTCAGGTACTTAAAATTTGCAAGCTTACAAGTTTGTACAGGTAAATTTATAATAGAAATGAAATGAAATTTTACTGTAAAATTCAGAAGCACTTAAAATATTTTAGAATTAAATTAAAATTTGTTACAATCGGACAGAAATTTGTTGCATTCGGTGTTGCCAGAAGTAGGGTAAAATCAACACTAGTAGATTTTTTTGCTATTTAAATAGATTCCTGTTTTGCATTATTTATAAAATAAATGTAAGAAAAAAAACGTTGTTTTCCCCCAAAAAAAAAAAAAAAAAAAAAAAAATTAAATACAAATATATAACCAAAAGAAAACAGAATAGTTATGGTTTATAAATGGTAATGTCGCATCTAACATGTTAGGTAAGTCTATTTTTACAAAGTGGAAATTCAAGTTGCCTAGACCTTTTGCCAACGAGAATTTCATTTACAGACATACAGTTTTTATTTTTACTTCCTTTTCTTTCTTTCATACGCAACCGTATTAAAATTACAATAAAATAAGAAAAATAATATGAAGTAACAGAATGAAAATAACGAAAAATAGAAAAGAAAAGTAAAAATATCGTGTACTACACACTCTACCTCTTCAAGTTCTCGCCGAAAAATTTCGTCTGTGTCATTCAGTTGTCAGTTTTTAAAAGGGCACTAAGTAGTTAAGAAAAAATTTTAAGAAATCTGCCGAAAAATGAAATTAGAATCAATTCTCTTCGACAACGATACTGAATAAATAATATGCATTGCAGTCATTTTCTTAAAATTAAAAACCAAATATAGGAATGTTTGTCTCAACTATCAGATGTGAACTCCACTGATTATATGTTACGAGTTCTAGACATTAAAATCTCTTTAAATAGCAGTACTAACGACATAAGCTTTTGAACAAGGATACAAGTTAAATGAGCAAGGATTCCTTGAGAAATATTAGATAAGTGTTAAATATTATAATTTAATATAATACTATGTTCATACATACGTCTTAATTGACTCAATTAATTTCTAAATTGCGCTATTGTATTAAGTGTTCACGCAATTAACGTTACATAATTAGCATTTGCCAGAACTGAAATTGCTAAGACACATTTTGTTTATAAAAATTTAAATGTGTGAATTTGGATATACAACTTAGAATTAATAAAATTTTAGCGTTAAAAAGTATGTAAAAATTGATAAAAAAAATTAAATTCAATATACACAAAGTTGCGTTTACTTTTTTCGTTTTGATAATATTATATTTCATATAACATTGTACAGTATGCGAAGAACCTTAAAAAAAGTTATTTACTTAAAGTTTATTATTTTTCTACAAAACAAAATGCCTTAAGTACCGTTTTTCATTTGTATTCAAAAATAAGACAGCCTCATTTAAAATCGCATAAAAAGTATTGTTTTTAAATAATAATTTTATTAAAAACTAATGATTTTAATATACTCTGTTTGAAAAATTGTAAGAATATAGATTTTCCTTACTGTATATGGTTGTCACTCCTCACTGGACATACTTCACACAGAGCTGCCAGTCCTTATTCCACATAGTTCACACAGGATTGCATTTCGAATTTCATTCAATTAATTGTACAATTATGGACTAATTGGGTAATTTATAAATTATGGATTTATCATACAAATCCAATTGAGCTCAATTAAGGCCTTAATTAAAATCCCTTAATTGGCAATTAAAGCTTATGTGTGAACAAGAATTAATAAAAATTTAATATGCTTGATTTTTATACTTTAAATTTTCGCGTTTGAATTATACTTTAATTCATAAAAAACTATGTTCAGGTTGTATGTTTAAAAACTGACTCTGATACGTCACTATCAACCTATCTCAAGTGCGTTTTTATTTTTAGCAAGATGATCGTATTAGTTACGAATTTATACTTTCAATTTTCTCCTAATGTAGGTGATATAAGTAGGTGATACGAACGACGAGCAACAAGGACGACTACACCAAAATTTATGACGACGGCATGACGAGTGACTTCAAAAAGCGTGAAATAGATCCTAACGTGTAGGAAAAGATCAGATTTTTTAATGTGCTTAGTAGGTATTTATAAAAAATTAACTGGCAATACTGATTGCACCGCAGTGGCTATTGTACATGATATGTTCAACTTTGGTCGTAATTTTTGATTCTTGACTATTTATTGGATTTTGTTTCGATAATACCGATTACTAGCTTATTTTCGCTATATATTCTTTGTAATAATAATTGTATTGGAACGTTATTGAAGATTTTCATTCAGATTTTCATTTCAGAATTTTGCTCCAAGTGTTAAGGCAAAAGGTTGTAATTAGCAAGAATCTTAAATTATAATACATTTATGTTAAAAAGCCAATTTTTATTAATAAGAAATTCACTTAAAACTACCTGACACTTTTTGTGGTTAATTGCTTTATGAATGTTAAATTACAACTGACTTACATAGGCAAAGCAGCGTTCTTTACTGCCATTAGTTTTAAAAGTTCTAGTACAGTCTGAAGCCTTCAAAAACCTATTCAGCTACTAGTTCAGCTACATTATTACCCATAAGTTGAATTGGTAACAATGTTCAATTAACGATTGGTAACGCTGTTAAAAACACTAATAAATATGCCAGGGTGACACATTGACAGTCTTGACACAAACCCATAGACTAAAATCCCATAATAAAATTCTATAGCTTTAAAATGTACTGAGTTGGCGTATCATTTTTTATGCATTTTTATTTTCGTATTGTAACAATACAAAGGTACTATTAGGCTATAAACACGTAGACAATAGCGATCATCACGGCAGCAAATCGGAAATGTCGCTCAACATCATTTGCTGCCAGGTTGTCGGCTTCATATATAGTTTGTAGGAAACAGTAGCAAAAACAGCTGACAGTGAAGTTCGTAGTGCAATAAAAAACAATGCAAACTATTTGTTATAAAGACACAGATTTCAGTGGTACTACTTTCAGTTTTTCACATTCAAAAAGTTCAAATCGCTTGCTTACAAAATTCTTGTACACATTGTTAAATAAATTTAAAAATAAATTGAATTAATTTTTAAATAAATTAAATTCATTTTTAAATGGACTG
Source organism: Wohlfahrtia magnifica (assembly GCA_023159175.1). NCBI lineage: Eukaryota > Metazoa > Arthropoda > Insecta > Diptera > Sarcophagidae > Wohlfahrtia > Wohlfahrtia magnifica. The sequence continues at coordinate 681,850 of JAKWBJ010000496.1, read as the reverse complement.
TTTTGTTGAAATTGTGTGTATCACAGTCTATATTTATTTGTTTTTTTTTTTACTTTTTATTTTTCGAGGTGACAAGTTGACTACAACTGAAAAAATTTTTATTTCACTTCGATCTGCCTGAGAGGTTAATTGATCAAAGTTACCGTAGTTAGATTTTCACTTTTCATGCTTTATATTACATGTAGTTTTTGAAATAAACATTTGTTGAGACTGCGGGTAGCTATAAAAAGAGTTAAAATTTTTTAAGAATTTTTTTATAAAGGCTTTTTCAAAAATCATTCAGCTTTTAATTACGAATATGCAATTACATTTTATTGTAGTTATTTCTTCATTAATTTTCTAGAAAATAGTCTAGAATTATTTATCATTTCTATAAATTTTTTAATAACAACATATCAAATTATTCTTTTTAAAATATATTAATTATTGCTCTTTTAGAAAATAATAAAATATAATCAGTGCAAAAACCTATTTGCTTAAGTAATTGTTTGTATTGTTCCTATCTGCTTGTACAAACCGGGCTATAAAACTTAATAATAAATATTAATATAAATATTAATAAACGCAACGCATATATTCATTTTATATTTATAACGAGTATTATAAGGTCAAATAAATAAATAAATATTTATTTTGTATTATTATTTCTCGTATACTTTTAAAATCGTTTTTATTTAATATTTTGAATTGTATTGGCATTACTAATTTGTTTAGCAGTAGCATCAAATGTTGATGTCTAGGCTTTTGTCGTGTTGCCGTCAAAATAATCATTCGCATATAAATGTGCTGATTCTAATTCCGCCGGCTGTTCGCTGTCGTCTATATGTTTATAAAGCAATAGTCGTACCATTGCAGACGTATGGGTGATATTAAATAAAAAACATATAAAAATAATTGTAAAAATGTTTTTGCTGTTCCTATGATTTTGTGCTCGACTGTTTTTATTTATTCAATTATTGATTTTACGTTGCATTACATTTTGCCTTTCGCTTCGTTTTTTTTCATTTTTTGCTTTGTTTCATAATGATAAAAATTGCATTGTCATTTTAATAAACAAATCAGGACACTTATTATAAATTTTGAAAATACCAATAATTGCCAGAAAAATTGAATTAAATGGCAAATAAATACGAAAAAAGTCAGATTCATAAAATATATGCATAATTGATAAATAAACTATTCAAATTCGTTGTGATACAATTATGGAATTATGGATGAAATTAAAATCATTATTATTTTTTATTTAAAGCTTAGTTACAATTTTCTAAATTTTCGTAATGTCATTTGACAATTGTAATGCAAATTTTAAATTTGAATTTAAATGAAGAAAAATTTGAATTTATAAAATAAATTTTGTTAAATTCGAATTTGCTTATGTATTATATGCAAATTCAGTTATAAAATATTTGTAACAATTTTAGGAAATTGAGATTTGCATTGTTGAAACATAAAAAAGTAAGCAATCCATATTTAGAACTTTAAATTAAAAAAAAAAAAAAAAAATTAATATTGATTACAGAATCATGAGGAACTACGTTTTAGAGACAGAGTTTCTTAATTCGGAATGATGATAGATATAGCGGTAGATACATATGCTAGTTGCCTTGTTAACCAAGAAGTAATCAACTACAAATGTGACCAAAGAGCTGTTTTAAAGTACTGAAAAGGGAAAATAAAGAAAAAGGAAATTACAGTCAATCAGAGATGTTTAAAAAATGGAAAGAGGATTTAGGTCTGCGCATTGCGCCAAGCCATTGAAGAGAGGCATCCTAAAATGCTTCAATCGTCTGACTGCCAGTCCTGGACATTCATAGAGAAAGTGAAAGATTGTCTCCCTATTGAAACTGCTTCTGCAGTGAAGGTTACAAAGCAATCATATTTTCAACGCAAGCCTTCCGATCGTCCAGCAGCCCGTTTTCCTTTGTACAGTTACAGGGGGAGAATCCACGTGCTCTGTGCACTCCTTCGGATAAAATTAAAGATTTCACCCTTGACGACAGTTATAAGACAGCAGATGTCAGAGTAGGAGGTTTCATATTTCATATCTATCGAGCCCTTCGTAGCAACTTCACCAGCGTTTTCATAACCATCGATAACACTGTGCCCAGGAACTTAAATCAAGGAAATAGTACATGTATTAGTGAGAAGCTTTATCCCCTCCTTACACCGGATAACTAAAGTCGAGTTGCTACTCCACCTGAAAAATGCTAAAGGTCTCCGGAAATCTAAAGGATTCTACAAAATATGGGGGCTCGTACTCTGGATGCCATTTTGAATCCGTCGAGGAAGATTGTAATACCAGAACCTGTAAAAATTGTATCCCATCTTCATTCCTCTTCTTCAAGGATAATGACTTTAGCATACCCAACAAATTCCAGTTTACGGATAGCCAAGTCTGTACCCAATTTTTTCGGAGACGTAGTAAGATGACACATTATGTTCTTATGGCCTCTGGGAGATTAGCTTCAGAAGCCCAGAGCTTTAAACCTGTTCTCGCTCTGAGCCGAAAGCTATATAATGTGAAGAGGGCAGCATTGGCTTATGTCCTGTAAGCACCAGTGATACCAAAACATGCATTCTTTTGTACTTTTTCTAGCTCATTGTTGATAAGGATCTTACTAAAAGCCCACACTATAGGTAAGAATTGGCGGAACTCCAGGTTATGCATCCAAAGCACTATTTGTGATTTGAGTCTCCAGGAATAAAAAACAACGCATGTCTTTTTTCCCATAAAGTTTTGAATCCAATATCGCACCTAGATTTTTAACACTTGACGAAAGTTGTAGAAATTTATTATACAATCTTCAAGTGAACTATTGCTAATAACTATTGGGCAACATTTTGCAAAAAGATCATTTTTTTTGCCCGAACAGCTATATCAAAAGAGATAGTAAATAAAAGTAAAATATATTTTCGAAATTATTAGTTTATAATTAACCTTAAGAGTCACAGAAGTTAATAAAAAACACCAAATAAGTTTTTTATACAAATTACCACCAGAGTGCTGGTATAATTGAGGTCTCCTTTCAATATATTATATCCTTAAACTGAATGCTAATACAAATATATTTTGTAAAAAAGCCTGTAAATCTAAGGCATTTTGTAAATCTAAGACTTTTTTTAATATTATTATGGGGGTGTAATTTTATAAAGGGTGTCCAACCAAAACGCTCGATGTTAAATATAAATGAAATAAAAAGTTTTCGCCGAATAATCTTAATATTTTTTATTATGATAGAAGTTAGTATCTATGACATTATATGTGAAACAAAATATTGGCCAAATGCTCGCCATATTTTCAATGACTCTCTTATCTCATCCTTTGTTCTTGATTTATTGACGTACACTTTTGCTTTTAAATATTCCCAAAGAAAGATGTCCAACGACGTCAAACCACAGGATAGTGGAGGCCTATTAACATCGCCACGACATGAGATAACACGGTCATTTAACTCACGCAAAAGAGCCATTGTTTCGTTGACTGTGTGGAAAGTGGCACCATCCTATTGGATTCACATATCGTCCCCAATCTCTGGCCACAAAAAGTGCGAACAACATTCACGGTTACTGCTTGGTCTACCTCATTTTCGAAGAAGTATGGGCCGATGACGCCGCCACCCCATAAATCGCACAAAAAACTAACCCTTTGGGAGTGAATAGGCTTCTTAACAATCACTTGTGGATTCTCATTTGCCCAGTTGCGGCAATTCTGTTTGTTAACGGATCCACTGAGGTGAAATTATGCCTCGTCTCTGAAGATGATATTCTTTGTGAAATCATCATTGACTTCTGTTTGTCCAATTAACCATTCGGCGTATTGACGATGCTTGAAATGGTCAGTAGGTTTCAGCTCTTGAGTCAATTGAACCTTTTAAGCGTGTAAATAAATACAAATCATACATATCAGTGATATTCGTGAGATGTTCAATTGTTGGGCACAACGACGAGTCGAGGTTGACAACAGCAATGTTTTCCGCAGAACGAACTAGGCGAGCATACACAGGCGTTTCCATTTTCCTACAGATCAGGTTTACTAAAATTTGCACAAAATTACCCCGACTGTGGACACATTAGGTCAATTTCGCTCACCAAAAAAATCTCGAAATGCACGAAAATGCATTTTGATTTGAACGGCCATTTTCGTAAAATGTTTCAACAATTTTAACGTCCTGCTCAATTGTACACCCATTGGAGATGTACACCCATGGTTGAATTTGTTAAACACTGAAACAAAGAAATTTCAAATTAAGTTGGGCAAAAAACTTGATGTTAAGGTGTGACTCACAATTAACATCGTACATTATGGACCACCGTTTCAAATTATCTATATCATTTTGTGTCGCTATCTTGAGTCTACAAGTTTCTGTGACTTTTAGAATAGCAAAAGTGTATTGTGGTTTTAGGAAACTGATGAGGAAAACTGTTTTAACATTAATTTTGTTCTGAATAATACCCCTATCTTCGTTAAAGCTCTTTAGCGAAGATAAATTTTTGAAATTTAAAATTGAAAACATAACATGTACGTCGGATGAGAACATTAAATCTAAATCATTATGAAATATTTTTACTGAAGCTATGGCATATTGTTGGCTTTCAATTGCAACCGAAAATAATATCTATTTGGTGTAAGCAGTAATTGATAAAAATAGACAAATATTTGCTACTCATTTGATTGAATAAAAACATTAAAGCATAGCTTAAGTGATTATAATATGCTATTGTTTATACATATATGTATACATACGCATACAACTATATTTACATACATACATACTCGTATAAAACCGTTCTAATTTGCTCTGCCTTGTAATTTAATTTGTGTAGATATGTTTGGTTTTTGTAGACAACTAAACTACCAAAATTTAATAACAATCATTTTACAAGTCACTATAATTATAATCGCCTTTAATAATGACGTTGTTGGTCTTGTTGGTTGCTATAATAGCCCACACCACTAAATACGCTGGAGGTATGTTAAGATTTTATCTGCGAATGTTAAATCTTAAAAAATAGTCCTAGAGCTACACTTAATTGTACATTGAATCAAGAAAATATTGTTTGCATGTCTCTTCAAGCAAACCTTATTATTAAGAACATGTTGCGCTTTTTTTTGAGATAATTTTGTTGCAATCGGTATATTATACCGAATACCGTAATACGTGCATATCTTACAAAATTCTTTTACATTACAATACAATAGTTACAATAGTTTCGACAAAAATATATCAGATTTGTCTAATGAAAAGGTGCTATTTTTCATGAAAAATATTGTTACGAAAATAAAATAACAACACATAAGAGCTTTAAAACTTCATTGTGGGATTTTTATATTTTATGTCGCCCTGTCAATGACGTACTTACTTGAATTAGCGGTTAAAATTAAGGGATATGAGACATTTCCGGAAACTTCCAAAATGTAGGCAATTAGGTATATAAAGAGACTACTTTACCTACGTTACTGAGTTAGTTATCGTTTGGTTGTCATAAGATAAAGACTGGTTTGAGCGAAAATAAAAGTGTTGTATAAGCGATGTTACCAATGCAAGAAGCAGCCCCTTTAATATAATTACACGATTTGCGAAACCCTGTTGATTTCTTTAACGTACTGGGGATTTTAAACGAAGGACTATCATTACCATTCTCTTGACTATTTTTCTGACCATTCTGGTAGCCCTTCTATATTGTAAAACTGGCTGCAAGTGTTCTGCTTGATCTGAAATTTAGCTTAAGTTTGCAAATTTCGTGAATTTAACTCACAGATAGTCATTCACTACAAATAAGTTTCCGTTTAGACTTTATTGTTCTGCTAAATTAGATGAAATGAATCCATAACCTTCTTTTTGTACAATTGATCTAGACGGGTGTTTAGTTCTTTCTTATTTGTATTAAGAATGATTTTCACAATTAACTCTAGCTAGGTTTGGTTCCATTAATAGCCGGTTTTGGCTCAGTCGAGTTTAATGAGTAGACCCTTTCAGTCAACCATCTTCCATCACCTCAGTTTCATAAATATTAGTCTTAAGTACTCAAAGCAACAACAGAGTTCATGACTCCTCCCCTTCTAGTCTTTGTGTATGCCTGCCAAGAGCTCAATGGCCCTTTATCACCAATTTAAGTGGTAACATGCTATACAAAGTGTTATAGTTGGTTATTCTTCTTGAGGAACACTTTAACGGCTTTGATTCGAAATGATCGAAAGTACTACCCGCTTATGTAAGCTCATCTGCCATGCTGTTATCGTTAATCTCTCCATATCTAGGAACCCACTTAAGGGTAACCATCGAATATATCACTATTTTCTTTAGACAGACCTATGGACGCAATATCGTTAACCAACGATGTTGAAAAACATGTGCGTGTATTAGTGCTTAGTCGGTAACTTGGTAACAAACAAAATCCTGCATTGTTAAGCATGTAGTGCACTCGTAAAAGATAATGTCGCTAAAGTTCAGCGTTCTTTATTATGTCGACATTTGATGACGTTGAATGTCCTAAACAGTCACTCTTTGTGAATGCTTCTGCTTTTACACAATCACTTGTGTATTTTCATTTGCCCAAATGCGGCAATTCTGCTTCTTAACGAATCCACTAAGTTGAAAGTGTGCCTAGTTTCTGAAGATGATTTTCTTTGTAAAGTCCGCATTCAATTCTGTTTGTCCAACTAAGCATTTGGCGTATTGACGACGCCTGAAATGGTCATTAGGCTTCAGTTCTTGCGTCAATTGAACTTTGTAAGCGTGTAAATTCAAATCTTTATTCAAAATTCGTATAAGTGACACATTTACACCAAAAAAAATCACGAAGTGCATGAAATGCATTTTGATTTAAACGCCCATTTTCGTAAAAGGCTTGAAGAATCTTAACGCGCTACTCAATTGTGTACCTCTTCATGGTTGAATTTGTCAAACACTGAAACCAACAAATGTCCTATTAAGTTGGGCAAAAAGTTGACGTTATGGTGTGAATCACAATTAACATTGTGCATTATGGCTGGACCACCCTTTAATTGACAATGCCAAAAATTTATTAGAATTAACACAAGTGTTCAGAGAACGATGTCGATGTTTTTTAGGTAAGACGCCGATGTGTCATCAAAACATCGATATTTATGAATGATACATCGATGTTTAGAAAATATCTGTGTATAGTTTGAATTCCTAGACACACTTCGTATTGTTTACTAATTTTCCATGTAAGCTTTACCTTTAAAGAATGCAATCAGTGTTGGAATTTCACTCCTTCGACCTCAATTACTTCAGCGATCTTAGTCAGCCAATAGAAGTCAGTTTGCTTTAATGCAAATTATACATTTTAAGTTACACATTATTGTGTAGGCTAATAAATAGTCAACGTTGATTGACCATAATTTTCTGTTTTTTCGGCTATTATTTCAAATGACACTGTTTATAAACCACAAAAACAACATTTATAATTAGTATTTAATGCCTCTGATGAAAATTATTATTAAATCATGAATAAAAACAAAATGAATGCGTCTGTCTGTCTATATGCATGGCTATGAAACTAAATTATTTAATAACAGAAAACCAACAAAACCACTAAAAGTATATTTTTTAATGTTAATTTGTATGTATGCATGTATGTATGTATATAATCATACTTATAAAATATTATTAAATAATAAAAATAATAAAGCGTATTATTCGGTAGCGAATTTGTGTTAAAATTGTCGTTACTTTTAATAATCCCTTTGAGGTTAAAAATTTATTGTTTCGTTAACTTGACGTTGTCATGGTTAAATTAAAAAATAAAAACATAAAGAAAGCAGAATTAATTTAATTTGGAAGGAGTCATAACTTCCACACTTTTTTATATTTATAGAATATAATTGATCCTTTTAAAGGTTATGAAAACCTTTTTTTTTTTAGAAATTATGTTGCAGAAAGCGTTTCACTGAAATAAAGCTAGAGTCGTCTAATATTCATTTAAGTATAAGAATAAGATTGGTACGTAAAAACTCGAAAATTTTTAAAAACCGATTTTTGATGCGCTTTACGGTGGCTATCAAAAAAATAGTTTCACTTTCCTGGCATTTTTACTCTGTTCTGTATTGTCGTATAATGTAAATATTAGAAGCAATATATTGACCAATCAAATCAAATGTTTCTTCTAGACCAGGGGTGAGCAACCTTTTTAGTCAACGGGCTAATTTAAATTTTTAAATTTTTTGGAGGGCCATGCATAAAGTAACACTTTTTAATAATTTACAAAATTTTATTTATAATAAAAATTAATATAAAAGATAAGAAATTAAAAAGAAATAAAGATTTCACACACAGATTTTAATGCAAAAAAGGCAAGTATTTTTAGTGAGAAATTTGGCACTGTTTCTTCGATACAAGCTGATCGATATCAGCTGGAATTGACGAGATGGCTACACGTACGCAGCTTTCTAATCGTGCATTACTTAGTCTTGATCGGTGGTCGTTTTTGAGGAATTTCATGGTTGAAAATAATTGTTCTCAAACATACGTACTTCCAAACAGAGACATCATTTGCTTTGCATTTTTCGTCAAAAGCGAAAATTTCTCAAGGCTCACATATGATTTATAAAAGTTTTCGATGTTTACTGAAAGAAATACATTTTTTAAATCACTTCCATTTGAAAGGCTTTGGGAACTGTATCCACAGCGATATTAAATGGTGAGAAAAACGTTTTTGGTGGAATCGTTGTCTTCTCAGTTTTGAACCTTTGGAATCTAAATGTGGAAAGTGAGACATATTATTCTGCAAAAGCTGCTATTACCACAATTTTAATTTGCACTCAAGTCCCTGAATTTTATCACACAAGTTATGAATAAACAGTCCTTTGCCTTGTTCAATATTAAGATCATTGAGATGCTGGGTCATGTCGATAGGAAACCCAAAGTCGCATATCCATTCTTTATTACCAAAATGGGGGAAGTCATATCCCTTCATATCCAAGAACAATTGTATTTCGCTTTTTGAATTGTATACTCTTTTAAGCATTGCACCTCTACTAAGCTAACGTACTTCGGTATTAAAAACCATATCGCCATATTCAGTTTCTAAATCCTTTAGGAATTCTTTAAACTGGCGGTGATTAACTGCTCGCGACTTAATAAAATTAATTAATTTAATTATTGGTAATGTGACATTTGGCATACTCAATCTTTTCGCACACAAATTTTCCTGGTGAATTACGCAGTGGTTAATAAATATTTCCCTTCCTGTGGCCTTCTTAATGTCTTGAAACAGCCTTCCTGATACTCCAACCTCCATACTTGACATTGCTCGTGCTCTATTTGTCGATACACCCATAATCTTTTCTAATAAAATTGAAAAATTTTCCAACACAGACTTTAGTTCATCGTACAAGTCTTTGCCGGTTGTAGTTCCTAACATAGGAATCATTGAACGCAATTCTTCAATTGGAGTTAACACCACGTATAATTTTAGCCAGCTGTGCTGTATCGCTAATATCGGAACTCTCATCAAGTGCCAAAGAAGAGTATTGGAATTTTGCAATGCGTTCACAAAGCGTTGTTGCTATGTTCTCAGACAAGTCTTCAATTCTTCTTGCTATGGAGAATCTTGAGAAAGTAATGTTTGAAATAATTTTTATTTTTTCAGGAAATGCTATTTCTGCGACAGCAGTCAGATATTCTTTTATCATCTCTCAATCCGCGAAGGGTTTCATTTTTTTGCCAGTATTTGACTGACAACACAACTAGCCTTTACTGCGATATTTGATAAAAACAGTTTGATTTAAAAAAAATCCTGTTGTTTTCCGAAGTTTTTCTCCATTTGATTAAACTTATCTATCCGGAGTTGTCGTGTTAGGTTTTTGTATTATTGTTCATGCTTTGTATCGTAATGCCTTTTTATGTTATATTCTTTTAAAGTCGACACAGTTTCTGAGCACATTAAGCATACAGCTTTATTTTTGGCGAAAGTGAAAAAATAACCAAATTTCCACTTTTCTTGGAAACTCCTGTGCTTATCTGCAATCGTCCGTTTTTTTGTTTTCATTTCAGATATTCTATTATGGAAAAAAAATTTTAAGGTTAACAAAGTTTGGGGAAAAACATAATTTTGAGTAAAGAAAAGTCTAATATTACCTTTTCGACAATAAATTTTCACTAACTTTTTCAAGAAATACAAAAATTGTAAGCTTACCAGTCTGACTAATTGTGTGACAGAAGCAAACACGAATAACGACAGAGGCGGTGCGGTCGTATTTGATGTTTGAACAAAAGGAAAATCCCCCGTTTTACATTAAAGAGAAATATGTATGCACAAATTAGTGTCGCCAACACTTCAATTCCGCATTATACAAGTCACAGTTTCACAGTGAACTATAACGGAATTCTATTTAAATCGTGTTGTAGAAATACCGCGTTATGCGGGGTTTCCCGTAATTATTTTTATAAAATATAGTCGCAATTTAGACGATATGAGTTTTCTTGCATAAAATTTAACTTTATGTACATATGTAGAGAACATAAAAGAGTAAACATGTTCATGTACTTGATATTTGTTTTAATTTCTTGTTCATATTTTTTTAATTTTTTAATTTTATTTTTTAATATGAATATTAATTTATGCTGAAAGCTAAAAAGAGGCAAATTAATAAAAATTCAAATAAATTTTTAAACGAAAACACAAATTTAAACAAGAATAATAAAAATTCTTGCAAAAAATCTTTTACCGTCTAAGCTGGGAAATATTGATGGGAGCAAGTAAATAAAATAAACCAAATTTTCAAAATGCTTGGCGAGCCGCAATGACATGTTAAACGGGCCGCAAGTGGCCCGCGGGCCGCGTGTTGCTCATCCCTGTTCTAGACGATATTTTTAGTATTTTTATTAATTTAATATCTTTTCGAGCTTTATTATTAACTTTTTTTGCAGTGTAACCAATTTAAATAATGATACCATTTTTAATTTTTTCACAAAAGCATTGAAATTACTTCTCATTAATTTATTGCTGACTTTTGATGTTATTTTACTATTTTCTTAACATTCTTTTTCCTTGTAGTATAAGGTGTGTTTCAAAATTGTATGGTCACCTTAATATTTGCTCAATTCAATCAAACTATAAAATGTTACGTATGGTCACCTTATTAAAAAAAATTATACGTTCAAATAAGTGAATAATAAGCCGGTTTTATTTCTAGAGATGTACCATTATATTATGTTTTGTTAAATTTATGTAAACAAGTGCAAATTTCAATGCATCAAAATGATAAGGTCAGTGATTCATTTATCCAAACTTTTATTTAAACTAAGCATTAATCAATTATTTTTAACTTGTGCGGTTCCCATTTCCTTCTGTTGTCTTAAAAATACGGGATGGCATCACACTTACTAAATTTCTCAGAACGTTGCAGTGGATTTCGCGCCAGCTGTTGCAGATTGCCATTTTTAATTCATCTTTTGCCCGGTACTGTCTGTTTTCTGCATAAACATTACGCACAAGCAGTCCAGACAAATTTTCCATGGGGTTTAAGTCGGGAACGTGCTGGCCAATGAAATACTTTAATATTGTGCTCCTCAAGCCATTGTCTGGTCAACTTGCTGACATGAATTGCTGCGTTATTTTGCTGAAAGGTGAAGGTTTTGTCAGCATTTTGGGCCAAATAAGGCAGAAAACGTTCAGACAGGATACCCTGGTACTCTAAACTATCCATTCGAGTGGAAGAAAAGTAGAGTTCTAGGGTGCTATGTTAGCTAAAGCCAGCCCAAACCATCAAACTGCCACCGCCGAAATTCCGTTTGGAAAAGAACAAGGGCTCCCTCCTCAAATCTCGCCAATAGCAATTGAAACCATCTGGTCCATCCAGGCTAAATTTTTTCTCGTCAGAAAAAATTATCTACAAACCTAAAAATGTATGGAATATCTTACAACCTTTTTAAAAAAATGTTTACCTGATGCCAATTACTTGCTATGTTGTTTTTCGCAAACTCGTTACGCCTAATCTTATGCTTCTTAGTTCGACGGGGTAATTTTTGTAATTTTGCTCGAATAAGGTTTGGCTGGGCGTTAATAGCTCTTAGAATTGTACTTTTTGAAGCTTGTAATTTCAATTTCTGTTTTATTGTTACCGCAAATTAGCCGAGTTTCACGGGCAGTCAGGACCTTTGGACCACCCGCGCTTTCTAATTTTCCATAATTTTCTCTGTTTTTGAGAAAATTTTGCACAACACAGAAAGATCGTCGCAGATTTTCGGCATTCCACGCATACTCAATCCCTCATGAAGTGCCACAAATCGTCCTTGCTCATAAGGTGACGAAGGTTTCCCGTGGCCCATACCGCGCAGATGTTATTTAAATTATAAATTATTACAAAAAAAAAAACAATTGTGATACCTTCTGATTAGATTAGTTGCTTATTAATCACTAACCTTATCATTTTGACGCCTTGAATTTTGCACTTATTTACGTAAATTTAACAAAACATAATATAATGGTACATCTCTAAAAGTAAAACCGGCTTATTATTCACTTATTTGAACGTAGAATTTTTTTTAATAAGGTGAACATACGTAACATTTTATAATTTGGATGATTTGAGTAAATATTTAGGTGACCTTATCATTTTGAAGCACACTTTATATCTCAAAGGAAAGAAAAATAAAATAAATAATTTTTGAAACCAAATCACACCTATTTTACGAAATGACTGCTGCCAGTTATTATGTAACAAAATATAATAAAAATATATAATAATAATGAAAATATGTAGCCAGTCGAGTCACCGTATAATACCCTAAACCAAAACGGTTTGAAATTTTACCAAATTAATTTTTTTTGTTGTGCAGTACAATTGTTCCGGTTAGAAATGAAATATTATTTTATTCATATGGCTGCCGCGGCTGGCCTCACAATACCCTATTCGATCGGACCAATTTTCGTGAACTCTTTCGAGTTTATGGGGTCCTATCTCGGCAATAGCATTACGAATGTTGACCTTCAAATGCTCAATTGTCTCCGGTTTGTCGACATAACACTTGTCTTTAACGGCGTCTGACAGAAAATAGTCCAACGGTGTCAAACGGCAGCTTCTTGGCTGCCAACTAACACCACCATTTCCGCTAATTAAACGACCATCAAACGTATGTGGCAAGTTGCATCATCCTGTTGAAATCAAACATCGTTCACATCAATACGCACAAGAAATCGGTTATCATGGTACGATAGGTATCTCCAGTGACCGTAATGGTTGTGCCGTCCTCGTTTTCAAAGAAATATGGGCCAATGATGCCTCCGCCCTACAAATTGAACCAAACAGTCACTCGTAATGGGTGCATTGGCTTCTGTAAGACCACTTTTGGGTTTTCGGAGCACCAAGTACGGCAAATTTGCTTATTAACGTATCCACTAGGATGAAAATGAGCTTCATCCGAAAAGATAATTTCTTTATATTTTTTTCCAATTTCCGACCAATTGTCTTTTTTTAAATTAATAATAATTTTTAATAAGTCCGAACGTTACTCAAGCGTAAATCGATTCATTTCGTTCAGTGGAGATAATATACTGAATTTTGTGACAGAATAGAATGACATACTCGTAGTAGATTTGAAATTACCGCTGGTTCAAATTTAAACCAATAGATGGCCCATTCGATATATTCAATGGATTATTTTCTTTTATGGTAGTTTGGAATCATTCATTACAGGTTAATAAAATAATCCGCAGTGTTAAAGACATACAAGCATAGCTAGGTTTTGGAAGATACCTATCTTTGAGAGGCCTACTAAAAAATGTATAAATTCAATTATAAACCGAACTTCCATTATGAATCGAATTATTGGCACAATCGGAAAAAGATTAAACAACATCTGAACAAAGTTTCGTGCTTAATTGAGAAAATCAACCATTTTTTGTATGGATTATTGTATATATCCGGAGTTTTTCTACAGTTGCATAAGTTTAAATCATAATAAAACAAAGAAATATATTTTTAATATCAATAAAATGGGATTTGTTGGATAGGACATTTTATGACATTAAGGTTTAAATATGTTTTCAGCCATGTGGCAGCACCGTCTGGCGCGTACAAGGCGCAATCTGGAACACCAATTTTCACAAACTTTTCGTAAGATATGTGGCCGTATTTCGCCAATCACTTTTCTAATGTTTGGTCTGGTTTGTCTACGAAGACAAGTAACCTTGCGTAACCCAGCAAAAATCCAATGTATCTATATTATACCATCTTGGCGGCTAATTAATTGGACCATTACGTGAAACTACTCTTTCAACAAAAGTTTCTTTGATTAAATCAATTTTAGATCGAGTTATGAAATCAAATTGACAACATTGTTTTATGATCCTTCTTATTCATTTCTAGCATTTAGATTAGTTTTAAGCATTCTGCACCTATATAATTTTATTTTATAATAAGTTACTTTCTTTTTTGTTCAGCCTTCAACCAATAAAGTCGTAGTTAAATAAAAAGGTAAAAGTGTTTCAATTTATATAACTCGCGCGTTGCGTTGCATGTGGCTTAGTCCTGTTGGAACTACAGCAAGATTAATTCCACCTAATTGAGTTACGAAAAAATTTCTAATTATGTCCCTATACCGTTCACCGTTGATAGTAACATTCAATCAGCTGTTAAATCGGTTGTTAAATAAAGCAATGTTGCCAACTCAAAGTTATGAAGCTTTAAAAAAACACCAGATATAAGGTATAATTTACTGGATTAAAATTTCACTTATTTCCGGTTTACAAAACATACCCGACTAATTATCTCTGCTAGATGTGATTCAGTGATAATAGTCTACAAAAAACTTACAGTCAAATTTGTTTTTAATACGAGTACCTAGATAAGTTTGTGCTCCCACTAGTTAAATATTGATTCATTGGCTGGTTGGTTAGATTACGTTGTAGTTCGCTTCGCTTAAACAGTCAAGTAGAGTCGAAAGGACTTCGTTTTGACATACCGCATCACTTATCAGTTGATTTGTCATTTATAAATCCTTCTTATCATTACAACAAATACACAGAGGCTGTTGGTTCTAGGCAACGGTAGAAAGCAGAACCATTATTAATTCTAGACATGCTACAGGGGACTGGTCACCTACTTAGCTGGTTGTCAAATTACATGACAAATGTTTAAAAAGAAACTGAAACAAGGCAACGACGCTTTTAAAAAAATTTTAAGAAGAAAAATTTATTTTTGTTTGCATTAAAAAAGCATTTTTAAAATTTTATTTCACTCTTTACTGCATTGCTATTATTGCTACTTTTACACTTAATGATATTAAAAATAGGTGCAAATTCACATTACATTCATGTGTCCTTTTTATTTCCTATTGTCATATGAGAACTTCAGTAAAAATTAAAAAAATTCTCTTAATTTTATTTTTTATTTTTTATCAGTTCTTGGAATTTATTTTATTAAAGATTTCTCTTTGCTGTTCCGAAAAAATATTTTATTTTAAGTTAAAATTCCTTGAACTGTCATTTAATTAAATGCAATTAATGCATTGCCATAAAATATTGGCTATTTAGGCCGACAACTGTTCGCTTATTCAATTGTGGCAATTTCACGCAACAAATAAAAGTCCAGCTGTTTATCAGAAGGAATCATAAACAAAAACAACGCGGCTATACTTTTACAAAGTGTTGTTTGTGTATTATTATTTGTTTTCTTTTTATATGTATATTCTTCTTCTGTTTTTTTTTATATGTATATTCTTACAATTTTTTAAATGTAGGATGAGTGTACCAATAGTCGGCAATTTAAGTCCATTGTTTATTTCAAGCTACTGCCCTTACACATGTATGTAAATGTGGTATAGAAATAATGACTAGTTATTACGATTCATTAATTTGGTTTATTTCACATTAAGTTAAATTTAATTATTTTTTTTATATTGAAATTTAGAAGTTTTTGTGAAAAACACCAAATTTACCATTAGTCCGCACTAATTTCCCAGTTGTCGGCATATCATATTTTAGTTCAGAAAATAATAAATCGAGAATGATTTCAAACTTATTAAAAATAAATGTTTTCCACATTCTATATGTTCAATAAGATCAAGCAGGTATGAAAAATGAATTCATATCAGAAAATCCTGAATATTATTTGTGTATAATTCAGATTTTGTACATAGGTTACATGTTAAAGTTAAAAATGAAAAAAAGTAAATCACAAAGGAATATATTATATGGCTTCTGAAAGCTAACCTCTAAAGGTTAAGTCTATAAATGGTATTTCAAAATGTGTCAGCTTCTGCTATGGACCGGTCACATAATGAGCATCCTGGCAACCCGCTCGGTCACAGTTCGAATATATCATGTCATTAAAGCCGTCAAGAAAGTCATAACACGTAAAATTAGTATCACCCAAAATTAATATCATGAGTCGAATCATTGATATAGACTTGAATTTATGGCTTTAATACCGGACACTTGTAGAAAACTCCAAAGGACTTTTGGTGAAGTAGGATGATAATTTGGTCAGAAAAACTTTGCTTACGGATGGAAAATGTTGACCGAACCAAAGAAGTATAATAAAGGATATGACAAGATGTAAGCACAGTAGTCTAGAGAAGTATCTGAACTCACCCCACGCGTCGAGAAGGTAATCCAGTTTACTATGAGGTCGCCTTTTCCAAAACCAGCTTTTGCAACAACATTTTGCGAGCCTTATGGGCTATTTTTGGGGACGCAAACGCGGCTCCCAAAAATTTACCAACTGTGGCAGCCCTGATATGGACCCTCTGTATTACAAATTGACCCTTTCGTGATGATGCCAGATTTTTATATGGCTGACGTGCGTACAATTATTCATCATTGGCCAGTGTTACTTAAGACAATGTTGAAAGAGATATGAAGATTTAATAAATTATTATTTCTAGAACTTAACGTTTTTTTTAGATCTCAAGCTTAACAAAACTAGTAGTAGAAGCCACTGATGACCATAGGAACAAGTGATTTTCAGTGGTGTTCTAGTAGTCGCCACTCTAATGCCGACTGCTGACACATTTAAAAATTTTTCGTTCCTATTACCGGCATCGCTTTAAATGAGAGAAATATAACTTTTTTTAACTCTTTTTTTATTGTCATATTTCAATAGTTTTTTACCTTCAAAAAAACATTACCGATTGAAAATTGATTATTTTAAAGTACTTATTGACATTATTAATTCGGCTTGCCACTAATTTTTTGTTAAGAAAACAAGCATTTTCGTAAAAACCGAAAGACAGTCAGTTATTAGAGGAAAAAACTTTTAAAAATACTTATCTTAGCTCAAATTGTTTTTAACATATAGAAATCTGAGAATATTCAAAAATTTCGTATAACTTACTTTTATTACTTTAATTCTTAATTATTTAAGTATAAATACAAAAATTGCCGACTACTGGTACATGCCGATCTTAAGCGCACTTACCCTATACGTTTAGCACAAAAAAAAAAGTTTTTTATTACGTACCTTTTCAAAATTTAAATATTATTAATATTTTCAAAACAAGCGATTGGACCAAAATATAAGGGTGGAAGGGTAAATGCAAAAATTAAATATTTACTCGAGATAAAACGAAAAGAGAAGAGTTTTTTCTAAATGTTTATTAGGGTAAGTTACAATAAAACGTACCTTCGGGTTGTGGGTGATAGATACAATAATAAATTTATTTTATCTTCTTCTTGTTTAGTACATTGTTAATCTTATAGATAAGTTTACCTAAGAACTAAACTGATTTTTAAATACTTAATAATAGGGTGACCAGCGTGAACAGGTACATAAAACATACTGAATTTGATCGAATTTGTTTGTCGTTTATTCGCATAGACCAGCAGAAAAAGTCTAACGGTGAGAAATCGCATGATCTCGGTCGCCTGTTCACATCAGCTTCACGTGACATGACCATACCCTTAAATCCCTCGTGCAGAATGTCTTTTTTGCGATGAGCTGTGTGGGCTTATATCATTCATTTCAGGCCAAAAGAAGTACGTAATCATCTACATTTAGCACTTGCCGCCCAGCCAAAATCCTTACCAAATAGTAATTCGTTTTGGTATCATATGGATTGGCATTGCCTTAAATTTGAAAATTTTGTTTGTTGTCGTACTCATTCATTTAGCAATGGTTCTTCGCCAAAAATGAATGTTTGATGCCCCAACAAAATACCAAATTTGATAAAACAATTTTATTATTACCACGTGTTGGTGAAATCTTTATCCGTTCATAGTGATTTACCAAAACAAATTAAATAAATGACATTCAAATTGACGGTTGAGTTTTTCAACAATATGGCCGCTATCAACTTTTAAAGTTCGAATGTTTCTATTAGAAGGCTCTTATGATGGAAGGCACTCTTGCGTTGAAACTTACTGCCAAGTAATATAATTTCTTCTGTTTTCATATATTGTTGTATGCGTTCTAACAATCAATGGAATTTTTTCATTCAAAAATACTGCAATCTTGTGAACTTTGTTTGCCAAATCAAATAATATATTTATTTAATATAATAAATTCGTTTTAATTCCCATTTAACCAATAAAATTTTATATATTGCAAATTAATACCAGCACGTGGAGGATATTCATTCATTCTTAATCCCCAAATTTTCAATGAAAATACCAACAAATTGGCCTATTATTAAACAATGACCCTGTGGCTGTGTAATTTAATTTAAAACATTTTTATCACTTACTCAAAGGCCCAATTTTATATATTTTTACACCATCATTTGTCATAATGAACCGTTAGAAAATTATAACGAAAAATTTTATTAAAAAAAGAAAAACACATTCAAATTGAAGCTTTCAAACAGGACCACCTAAAAGTAAAACATTTTCCCCTCTTACTCCTGCGATTAAATTTTCTATATGTTTTTAAGTTTGCTTATAAATGCCAACTCATGATGATAGCCTATTAAAGTCCTTTTAGTGTCAATCACAATCACAGCATGTGTCAAACACAGTGTTTTTATTATTAATCAAAATTTAACAAATACCGCCCCTTAATGCACCACCATCTTCCACTACCTTTGAGAATTTAAATATTTTCCTGCTCTTTTTCTGATTATTTTGTTAAAAATTTTAAATATCGAAATTGTTTTTGTTTAGAGTGACATGTATTTTATGAAATATTTCCTGTGAATGCGGTTGGACTAGTGCTAAAGGCAAAAAAGTGAAATAAAATGACAGTTTTCTGGCGATGACAAATAATTGGTAATTTATTATAAATGTTTAGTTTGTGTACCTTATTAAGGCTGATTTTTGGGTATGTAATAAGTATTTTTGTTTAGAATAAATATGTGTGTATGAACATTTTTAAGTGAATTTGTTTTAAATCTGTGGATACATACTTGATTACATCTTCTGTAAAACTTAAAACAATTTTTTTTGTAGCCTAAATAATTTTAGATATCGATCAACCAACACCGTACCTCTTTATTGCATTGTGGTTGAATAAGGTAACACTGATCTACAAAAACCAAAAAATTTTCTGTCCTTTAAATAAAACTATATGGAATATAATGATTTTAATGCGCTGAATTCAAATCCGTTTTCAGTTTTTTTCCATCTGGCTCATATTTTTTTAATTGGCGTGGCAAATTTTTCATTTATTTAAAGACTTTTTATGCTGTAAACCAGTGTAATTAGTGTAAGCCTCAGAAAAATGACGACTATTACACCAATAAACATGTATGCATTTGTTGACCTATTGGAAACCCGATCACAAAATGGTGTACTCTGCATGAAACATGAGTACTACGAATTAAGATGTGATTTCCGAGTACAAGTCTATTAATTTTATACATTGCATTTCGGTATATGGATAAAATAGTGAAATAGGCCATGACGTTATATTAACAGAATTGAAAATATCACTGTATGTACCTTTGCTTGTACGTGGCAAACCTTGAATTACTTGAAAAGCACAGATCATATTGCTATTGGGTGACTGCGTTCAAGGTTGTTTGCTTTACCTCTCTAAACGATTATCGTTACATTAGCAATTTTTGGCAGAATGCGAAAAGATTCGCAATGTGTGAGTTCATTAAAAAATTGGCTAATGATATAGAACTGGAATTTTGTTTTATCCAGGAGATTTGTTTTATGTTGAAATTTGCAAAGAATATGCATATCTAGGCAGCGGTTAACTATTATGACAACTATTTCAATACACAAAGATATTCTTAATATTGTTCTTTAAAACAAGCTTACGCCGGTTCAATCTCATAAAGAATAAAACCGCTCGATTTATAACAAATTTATGGTATGACGTTAAACTGATATCAACGGGTATGTTCTGTAAACCAAAAACGAGTGAAATTGAAATCGAGCAAATTTTCAAAGACAAATAAAATATTAGTGCGCCAATTATGTTTAATTTGTGATAATCAAAGAAATTATTTGGAAGGCAATGAAGTGAATTAATTAGAAATCTTGTTTGATTTGAAAATAATAACTATTTGAAGTTCCATTCGATTTCAATTTCACTTGATTTCTGTTTACAGAACATACTCGAAAATCTTCTTATGAAGGTTCTTGTGAGAAGAGAATTTCTTTCTAATAAGCTTGTGTGAATACAAAAGAGACTTTTTTCTTATCTGCCATCTCACTAAATTATGAGTGCCATGCCACAGATGCTTAAGGTAACAAGGTGGGTACTTGCCGCCTTTTAATAGCCAATAGCAAAACCGAAACGGCTACCTTTGCGATGGATGAACTTTTGTTTTTCAAAAAAGGCCACAATTTGGACAATGAAGCGTATGTACACTAGCTTTATATTATCCGACCCATAGGATTAAAAGAATTAATAATTTGTATTTTGATTTAGATCTGTACATATTTAGTGTTTTATCACCACATTCCCTTAGCATTTCCTATTTTTTAATAAGTTTTTGGTACAAAAATTGATGAATTAATCATACACCTCATTCACTTCTTACACCATAGATACGTTCCTAAAAACTTCGTGTGGAAAGAAAATTAGTTTAACAACATTAATAAAATTTTTCTTAGAATTCATTTAAGAATTTATTTCTTGTTTACACATTTTAATTCATTAAATATAATAAATAAATTCAATATTATAAAAAAATTAATTAAATTAATGTTTAAAAAAAAAAATTCATAGAATATTAGATATAGAGAAAATCGTGTTATTTAAATAAAATGCATGTGAAAGTAATTTGTTCTTCCTTATAAGCCGTGTTATTTCAGAATCGTGTAGAAAAAATCGTGTAAAAGGGGAATTTATTGTAATGTATATCTATGCTTCGAATTAACGAAATACACACCATGAAATTTGTTTCAAGTAGCCAGTTATGCTGGTAAGCGTTAAAAGGTCCGCTTTTGTTCTCGACTTTTCTTTAAAAAAGATGAAGAAATGAAATAAAGAAATACTTTATCTTATTAAGACTATACTACCTTCACTCTTACATTTGTAAGTTTAAAAAAAATTTTTTTCCAAACTTTTTTAAATCTTAACCCTTTTTCTAAAAAAATCTGAAATAAAGAAAAATATTTGACTAAATAACGACTAAACAAATTTAGGATAGAAAGTTTTAACTTGTAATATAAGAAAGGGAGAAGAAGAGACGGGTGCTATAGCCAAATAAATCTTTTTTAGACATGCCAACACACCCTCGAAAAAACATACACTTACATACTTGCACACATGAATATATTCGTATTAGTGTATTACAAACAAACAAACAAAAAAAACACACACAAATGACAATAAAAATCTACAGGTGGCCTTAAGAAATTGTGTTTTGTTTCATCTTTAGAAAACTTCTATGAAATATGAACGAAAAGGTTAGAAAGAGCTCATTTTATAATTTTTATTATTGTTTAATGTTTTGATTTTTATTTTTAAAAAGCTAAAGTCTTAAACAAATATAAAGAAAAAGTTTTGTTATTTTTTTTACTTAGTAGGGACATACCATACTTACTGTTACAACATTGAACATTTTCATTATTATATGTAGTAGAGTTGAACATAGTCATTGTTTTAGCGTTAGTCGGTAATGGGAATTCCAAATTCTGTTAGCCTTTACCATGCAGTGGTGAAATAATAAGAGCTGTATCGTTTTTTAAGGGTTAATAAATCAGTAAAGGCTTAAACGCTACTACTACTTAGACTTAACTGATTTTCAGTACTCAGTGGGGTACCTGCCTTTATGCGTTATTTTAATTTCAACATATCTGGCTTTGATTTAAATGCTTAAAATATAAAATTTATATTCTAAGAATTTTTTTATATCATTTTGGAAATAAAAACAAAATTTCACTAATTTTGCAAGAAAAAAATTTTTGCGCTAATATTGGATAAAGTTAGGTACCTGCATTTAATTTTGAATAAAATCAGTAATAGCCAACCGATTTTAATGATTTATAGCAATGCTGTGCAAAATTAAAAATGTATTTGTGTTGGTGTGAAAAAAGCACTATAAGAAATTTTTAACGGGTTAAAAGTAGTATTAAGTTCTCTAAGAATTTATTTTAAATTCAAAATATAAAAATGTAAATGTTTTGTGTAAAATTTATAATGCATTTGGGATTACCAAAGGCATAAATAATCATAAAGTATTCGTTGCAATCGGTACATTTAGTAGAAAATAAAAAAAATCCACAAACAGCCACTCCACATGTTATTCCGCCGCTGTTTCAGTGACGACTAAGAGCAAATTACATCCAGTGCTTTTGAAAAAAAAAAAAAAAAAAAAAAAAACAGACAAAGTGAAGACTAAAACCAAGAATATGTGTGAGTTGAGCGTAAACAATTGCTCAATGAAATTAACACCATCGAAAAATAGATATTTTTGTTCTCAACATTTTAAACTTTAATTTAAGTGCTTAACATGAAATTTTTTTTATAGTTTTTTGAAAAAAAAAAAATTATTCTAATTTTGCGCGAAAAAATTTTTTTGCAACTAACTTATGAATAACTCCGAAACTGTTGAAAATACAAAAAAATTTGTTCAGATGGTTTACAAGAAATTGTATTCCTATTTAGTGGTACTTGGATTAAAATCCGTCAAGTAATTTTTAAGTTATAATGAAAAATAGTGACATAACTACCATATTTTAGCCGAAAAATTTGCCACGCCTACAAAAAAAAAATTTGTCCTCATCAAAATCCTTATATTCAATATAGTTTTATTTAAAGGCTTTTTTTTACTGTAGACCAGTGTAATCAATGGGAAATTATTACTATTGCATAAGTTTGCAATTTCAAATACACGTAATAGCGAATTGGGCTATTGTATATAAACTGTAGTTTAAACGCCTAATTTTATACGTTTAAGCTCTGTTTGTGTGCTTAATGATTTATAAAATTATTGGTTTAAATTTCATCTAATAATAACCGCTAGCTCGAAAGCCATCAGATAAATAATTCAGCAAAATTCTCTCCATAAACGGAAAATCATGTCATGTCAGATGAATATCGCACAAATGAGCATGAGTCAAATTATCTACAGAGACTTGGGACTTTGGATTTCAACCTTCGTATGGATATTTGATGACTGTGGTGGGAAAATGTAATAGTGTGTATGCAGAGTTATCTGAGAGACATCTGAGCATATTTTACAAGTCAAATACATTCATCATTCTGCCAAATGCATGGTTTGGTAGGTAGTCTGTTACGATCACTAACTTACTTTTCTGTAAGCAAGAGATTAAAACATCGTCAAAGCTTACCAATAAACTATTTTGAAAGCTGTGAAGTCACTCCACCATCCTGTCTACCAACAGGAGGTTAGCAATATTCAAATCATGATTCATACGCATACATATTAACATTTATGACACTAATGATTCATACACCTCTGAACGCATTGTGAAATTGTGTGTTTGCTGTAGTACTTTTCGTTTTTATTATTTCTTTTTAAACAATATAGCTTGCTTACTTATTAAGTACTTCTCGTTATTGTAAGAATGAGTATTTGAATTTTAATTATATGTACTAACGTATATATTCATTTTTGGTACCAATTAGCTATAAACTTTTCAGCAGCGTTACTGCTTCCTCCGCCGCAGAAGAATGTCTCTCTGGCATCCCAAATCTAAACTCTCTGAATAACGAATTATGGATTATTTTAGAGAGCTTGATATGCCACAAAAGATTGTTTGAAGACTGCATTGGTATGTGCTTTGGCCAATTTTCCAACGCATAAGATGCGTGCAGCTATTGATGACTGATGCGAAAAATAGGATATACCGAATGAAATGTCGCCTTTTGTATATCAATGAATGAATACAAATTTGTTGAAATACATTTACAACATTTATGTGTAACAATATTTATGTCCCTACTATGTATAAAGTGCTTTTCTTTTTCCATTTCCCCTAATTTGTATTTTATAAATAATGAAACCTTGAAAAATGTTAAAATTTTTTCTTTTTATTGCTATTGTTGTAACCACCTTCTAACAAATAACAAGATAACTAAACAATAACACAAACAACAACGAGAGCAGTAACAAGATTATTTGAATATTTACACATTAATAAATCAAAATAAGAAATAAAATAAACAAAACAAAAGAAACAACAAAATTTCATGGTAAAGTAGAGAGGGCGACAGCGAAAAAAGAGAGGGTGGAAGTGAAAAGAGAAAAAGTTTGTTTTACCTTTTCTGCTGGTTAAGGCTGTAAGTGAAAAGGTCATCAGGTTTTTAGGCCCATTTACCTTCTTGTTCATACAGATTAAGTGGTAATCACTAAATTTATTTAGATTTTAAGTTGTATATAAAAACAACAACAGCAGAAGCCACAACAACAACAACAAACAATACCCGCAAATTGTTAAAGAACTCGAAAAAATAAAAACATTCGTTAAACCTTTCATAACCACTTATCAAGCAAAACCCTTTTCACCAGCTGTTGCTATTAAACGCAAGTCAAAAAAGTTCTATTTAAGGTGCCCAATCTAACAGGTTGGGCTTGAAAAAAGAAAATAGTAATATGGTGGCTATAGAGGTAAGAAAAGACTTTTTGTTGGTGTTAAAACAAAATATTAGTAGGATATCTTAAAGCAGAATTTCTTGAAGCGATCGGTTAAAGTTCTAATCAATATGTGCTCGGAAATTTCATCAACAGATCTTCATTTATTACCCACTGACATTTCTAGTGCTAGTTTGTTAGAGCGGTGATCGAGGCTTTGATTCTCACTAGGGGCTTTAGTCTGTTACACAACACTTTAGTTACTTAGTTATTTTGCTCTTAATAATTAGAATATAAATCGAATCAAATAATATTCTTTACTACTTTGAATGAGAGTGACATTTTAGAACACTGAAGAAAGTTAAAGGTATCCTATAGTCCCGGTTCTGATGGGGTTCCTAGTTGCATTTTATATCTATGTGAGGAATCATTCGTAACACCGCTTATTTTATTGATTAATGTTTCGGTTAAGTATGGCTATTTCCTATGTTTTGGAAGGATTCATATATCTTACCGCTTTTTAACTCTGGTAATAAATCCGATGTAACAAATTATAAGTTGATTGCTATTCCGAAAATGTTTGAAAAACTAACTGCTGATTTTCTCTGCCATAACACTTCAACTATAATTTCATCTTATCAACATGGTTTCAAAAAAGGCTGCTCAACAACAACTAATGTTCTGCACTTAACATCATTATTTAAGGCTGCATTTACTCATGGAAAACAAACCGATGTTATTTATACCTGAGCTGGCTTGAATCGTATTTGACGGGAAGGAAGCAGACAGTTTGAGTTAATAATAGTACATCCAAATACATTTGTGTTTCCCAGAGCTTTCATCTTGGGCCGTTCGTATTTTCTCTTTTAATTAATGACCTTTCCAATGTTATCAACTTTGCCAATATATTAATGTATGCTGATGATGTAAAAATATTTCTTTCTTTTAATAATTATGTTGATCACGTCTATCATCAAAATAATCTAAATAACTTCCTTATGATGTAAACACAACATGTTGGAGCTGAATTAAAAAAAAAAAATTTAAATGCATGCGTTTCTATAGGACTAATGTAACTGCTGTAAATTATTAGAGCTGGTGGATTCATTTGTTGATCTCGGCATTTTCTCGACGGTAAATTAAATGTAATTGATCATATTAATTTGGCTGTGAACAAAGCTAGAGATGTTCTTACGTTTGTAAAGCGATGATCCTTACATTATGAAACAACTCTATGTTTCATTTGTGAGACCTATTTTGGAATACGAATCAGTCGTATGGGATCCTTACTATAATATTCATATCACCCGCATTGAATCTGTTTAGAAACAATTTTTATTGTTCTGTTTGCGTCATCTGGGTTGGAATTATTTGGAACTTCCTTCATATACTTGCAGACTATCTTTAATTAAGCTGGCTACTCTTAAAAGTCGTCCTACCATGTAAAATATATCGTTTTTGATGCGTAATCAATGGGAATATTTGTTGTGAGTTTCTTTTAGAATCTGTTAAATTTGTTATCATTATAAATCTTTCTACTTTCAAATATGTAGATCAAGGTATGCGCAGATATTATTTAAATTATAAATTATTACAAACAAACAAAAAAAAATAATAATTGTGATACATTCTGATTAGATTAATTGCTTATTAATCATTTACCTTATCATTTTGACGCATTGAATTTTGCACTTACATTTCTAAAAGCATAACCGACTTATTATGCACTTATTTGAACGTAGAATTGTTTTTAATAAGGTGACCTTACGTAACATTTTATAGTTTGAATGAATTGAGCAAATATTAAGGTGACCTTATTATTTTGAAACACACCTTAAGTGATCCATTTATGTGTTTATATCGTCAATATAATTTTTTGTCCGAATTTGTTGAGTTTTCATTAAATATTAGTATGGTAAAGCACAAGATTATTATTTTTCTTAATACTTAATAAATAATTACTTATTTTCCTTGTTTACTGTATCTTTTGTAAAAATTTTATAATTTTAGCTTTTTACTTCTTTTCATATTATATTTACATACATATTTCGTAATAAGTCTGTAAGGATTAAATCTATTGACTAAATTGAATAAATAAATAACAAAATGATCAGGTTGGATTTAAGTTTCATTCGTATTTGTCGCACTGATAAAACGCCCCTATAGGGAGCAAAAAAAGAATTTTGTGTTCTCATAAGTCATTTATTTCCCTCAAAGGGAAAATTGTAATCATAACATTCTTGTGAAATTTTTTTCTCTTCATAAAATAGCTGTTCAAATAAAAGTAAACTATTAGTTCACTTTGAATATTAACAAGAAGAACAAGTAAAGAAAATATTTTTGAATTAAAAAAAAAAATAAAATACTCAGGTCTAAGCAATAATATTATTATTATTACTTAGTTTCATATTAAAAATTTATTTTTATAGTATCTTTTGTATTATTTTTGTTTTTATATACATATATATGTATATATATCTGGAATTCTCTGCCATCCATAAAAACATCATTCGATATTACGCCAATAGTCAGCAGGCAGATATAAGAAAGGAGTGCCAGAGATTGCGAAGATGCTTTAAAGCATTTTTGGAAAAATATTAAGACACTTTCTTAATCGTAACCATACTGATAGCATTTACACAGACGACTCCTCAGAGAGTTACCTTGTTACCCGTGTGTGTTAGCAGCGGATATTGCAGTTGGAAATGGTACGAACGATTATTCTCCTTCAGATCTTTGAGGAAATTACAGTTCTCTATTATAGAAAGCATCGACAAGTTGCTATTAATTTAATCAAATATTGTACTACTTATAAAACATTCTGATAATCCTTTTACAAGATAAGCACGTACACAAAAAGACAAAGCCGATCCTATATCGGATATTTGAAACATGTCGATAAGAATCTACAAGCTATTATCCAGATGAAAATTGTGCAGTATATGAACAGTTATTTCCTTTTAAAAGTCGAACCAGTTTTACTAAATATTTTATTTAATGTTGTGTTGCCGATAGCCACCGGTAAGTGATTCCATTATCCTTTGAATGGAATCATTTCCATCATCCTTTAAATGAAATCATTTACCGGTGGTTAGTGACAGCAAATGAAGAAGAAAATCTTGTTTTAGCTCCAGTTGAAATAGTTTGTTGACATCAGTCTCTCTGTCCAGACGTCGGTACTCTTCGGCAAAACAAGGAATATATTCCAAAGGAACTACGATCACACCCAAAGGATGATGTAAGCACACCCCGACATGGTTTCAACAAAAACGGAACTCTTTTTCTGTCATATTATAGAATACGAAGAATGTATACTTTCTATTCACAGTGCATTATACTCGAGTGGAGCCAATTTCTAATAATGGAAAGGATGACTTTTATAATAAAATAAGAGCTTACAATAAACAAAACCATCCCTAAGCGGTATAAAACTGGTCGGTTGCCACTAAACAATCGTTACTACTTTTGCAGGGCCGATAATTCGAAATCTAATCGAAAAACACTTAAATTATGCGATGCTTATAAATACACAAGGTATAACACTCATAGCAAATTAATTGCTCCTCTGAAAAGTTCTACTATTTTTGCTTTTTTCATAGATAATACAATAAGATATTTATAAAATATGGTATATATATATGCATACAAGAACATCCGAAATTGATAGTAGTCAGGTATATTAGGAACGCTGCTTTGCCTACGTCAGTCAATTGTAATGTAACAGTCAATAAGTAAAGTCGTGGTAAGGCGTAAATAAAAGTGCTGAGTAAATTTATGTATTAAGTGCAACATAAATAAGTTGGATGCTGTACAAATGTATATAAATAAGTGTGTAAGTAAAACAATAAACTCGTATTATTTATTTTATTTGACGCAAGCTAAAAGAAATCAAACGTTTTAAAAAGGTCAAAACGGAACAATATATTGGACCAATATCTGCAATGTATGTAAGAGAGAGGACCTAACGGGAAAAAATTTAATTGCCATTTGGAGTTTTTAATAAAGAAACTTCCTTCCAGACAAAATCCACCTAAAGTCAGGGGAGCGACCATTCAGCTTACCTCTGGCGATGATGACAAACATCAGACGAATGATCACAAAGAAACGCCACCTACTTAGCAAAAACTACAATGCTAAGTAAAGATCACCACCAGCACTTAGCAAGGATCTTCACCACTACACACAATCATATGGAGGTGAGGGACAGTAGATTAATCATCTACTTAGCTTGAATATCAACTTGATTACTGAAACTAGCAAAAATGGATGCTTTGTGTAAAGATAACATGCTCCTTGGAGAAGTGACGGAGGAAATAAAAATAGTTCATGTAAAACGTGGCCTTAAGTAAAGTTTTCCTAATTCTAATTACAACATAAAGTTTAGTAAAATCGCTCCACAATAAAAAATTTACTCGTATGTACATTTAAGCCAAGCTGCTAAAAAATTAACCAGAATTAAGTCTTTCACATTCTATTACCACTTATTTAGTTTTGGCAAAGATGGAGTCGTAATTTTTACTGCCAGTCGTATCCGTATTTTGTATTGAATACAATGTTCTGAGTTAAGCTTTTTATATTCGTGTTTATTTGTATCAAATTAAATGATAATCAATCTACTATTGATTCCAATTGTCGAGCACATTTTTTTTAAATAAAAGATTATGTATTTTTCTTTTTTGTATATTTGTCCATTATAAAAGATTTATTTTTATTATCTGTTGAAATTTGTATTTATTTAATAATTGCGAAAAATGGTAATCAAAAATTTTTATTTACTGTAGAGATTTTCTTTTTTGCTAAGAGTTTTTTTTAAGAAGTTTTAACAATTCAATTTTAAAAATTATAAAATTGTATTTAAATTATAAAGAAGCAACAACAATATTTTTTTATTTTTTTTTTTTAATTTACATCATTTGATATAGAAGTTCTTAATCTTATTTGCCATAATTTCCGAGTACTTATCTACTTTTTTTGACTCTTATTTTATTATCTAATTGATAAAGAAGAAAATACAGAATTTACATTGAATTCTTTTTACTACTCCCCCATACAAAAGGAAATAGAAAAAAAGAATAACAATAAATCGCCTTAAATACTTAATACCCAACAATCAAATCAAGTATTTCTTGTAATTATTTGCTTCTTTTACTTCTACCTCAACAGTTAAGCAATGTCGTGTTACATTTTGTTTCATTTCTAAAATTAAATAAAAGTTAAACGGCATTAAAATGTGGCAAAATATCAAACAATTTACAGGAAAAAAATCCTAAGCGTAGGTAAACAGCCGGTAAACATCAAATGTAATTTTCATTTTTATTTTCAATTGTTAAGGTAAATTCATGAGACTTTAAACTGAAAAAAACTGAAAAAATCACAATAATAGCTAACGAAAATAGCAGCAAAAACAAAATAAAATTTAATACAATCTTATTTCTGTTAAACTAAAAAAGCACAATAAAAATGTTTTTTAAACGAGAAAAAAAGCAACCCAACAGCAGCTAACAAAAAGTGGCCCACTAACATTAAAGTGGGTGAAAGTGGGAAGAAGATGAAAAAAAAAAATTCTTAGAGATGAGAAAGTGAAGTGGAAATGTTAGAAAAACACGAGTAAATAAACGATGACAGAAACACAAGTAAAAGTTACGTTTGACACTCTACGTACACATTCTCTCTCCCCTCTCTTGTACATACAAAGACAGTGTTAACAACTGACTTCCAGTTTTACGTCTTCACCTCCAGATTATTTAAGTGAAGCAGGATAATGCTAAACAACTATACTTTGTTTTATTATAATAGAGCAAGATAAACAGGGAAATATAGAAATTTATTAAAACTGGTTTAAATCAAATATTTTTTGTTTTTCTAGTTTTTTTTTTTGATGAGAATGAGAATGATGAGTCTAACTCTTGGTTTGACCCAACCCACTTAACACTAAACTCTTTCTTCAAATTTAAAAATATTAAACGGCTTAAGGGGAGCATGGTGGTACAATTAATAGATTTTGACTACACAGAACACCATTTCTCCTTTGGATATTTGAGGTCCTAATTACTTTAGAATCTTAATTGAATCTGTCTAAAAACTCTAAATAAAATTCTCCAGCAATGGTTTTAAACTTTTTTCTACAAGACCTTGTTGACCAATAAATTTGCCTTAACCTTCACTATGATTCATTCTTGGCCTGTGTTTGCTAAGCAGTAGCAAAACGGCTCAAAAAATTGTTCAGATTGCGTCTGAACATTGCCAAAAACTATTTTTAAGTGGTGCTGGATTGCGCTTATTTTTGAGTAGAAGTTATCGCAGAACCCATTGGTACGCGTAAGTTGAGCTGGTTACATACAACCTTAGCCATACTCCGATTGATCCATCCATGACAGAAAACTATTTACAAAGTTTACGTATGTATATTACGCTTTTTATTGGTTATCAATGCTGCTAAATCGAGAGAAGGTGTAGAAGTTAAAGTGCTTGCATACAACATCAGCAGATCAAGTTGAA
Organism: Wohlfahrtia magnifica; assembly: GCA_023159175.1. Lineage (NCBI taxonomy): Eukaryota > Metazoa > Arthropoda > Insecta > Diptera > Sarcophagidae > Wohlfahrtia > Wohlfahrtia magnifica. Next base: position 650,453 of record JAKWBJ010000496.1, on the reverse strand, counting down.
ATCTCGGTAAGGACAAAAACAATTTTAATTGTGACTGGATTTTAAATAATTAAAAGGCCCTTCAGATAATCTATTTAAGAAGCAAGAAGAGAAAGAAAAGGAACCACAAATTATCATAAGAAGTGTTAGACAACACCAACGCTAGAAGAAAAAGGTAGGAGTCTATAATGAGAAGCATCAGCAATGCTCTAAATGTTGTTGGATGTTGTTTCTAGTCAATAACAGATGGCAGCTCCAACATCCAATCCTAGACACTTGCTACAGTAGACTGGAGGACAAAAATGATTACAAAGAAACTGAAACAAGGCAAAGAGTACTTGTGAAAGCTATTAGCTCTCAAGAAATATAACGAAAAAAATAAGGAGAATAAACTGGATAGAGTAAAAGTTCGTAGCATGAACTTTTACCTTGTGACTACACTGCTTTATCTGGATAGAACAGCACAAGTAATAAAAGCTTTTAAATACTGAGAAGGAATAATACTGTTACGTTTTTAACTTTTTAAAACGTTTGAGTTCGTTTTAAATGCGCCAAATTAAAATGAACACCACGTTGTTGTTGTTTTACAGTTTTTATTTCCTCACTTTACAGTATACAATTATAACTATACAGTCTCCAACTTATTTATCTAGCACTTAATATCGCTCAACACTTTTATTTACGCCTAATCATTACTTTACTTAATGACTGCGAAACGATAACTCAACTAACTAATGCATAAGGCGCTGCCTTTTATATGCAACTTAAATTACTACCGAATGTTCTTGTTTTTTCTATAACATTCCAATTATTTCCGTTAGTTTCAAATGTAACACACAAAGATGGTCGAATTGTAAATGCTGCCGAGTACACATAAGTATGGCATTACCAGAGTGACACATAATGACCTTGACACAACCGTGTCTTTTTTAGGTATTGTTTATTATCATATGCATACATTTCGGTAATGGATTTACCGTTACCAATAAGCTCTCTTCAAAAACTCTATTGTTCTAATTATTATGTGATTTCAAGTGTTTCAAAATGTAGGCTTGTTTCGTTCACAGTTAAAAAATATAGTAAAATCTCTTTGAGTTTGATTTAATTACGGTGAAGTGTTTCCAACCATTGCATGGATTTAATGTGCCCTCTTGTTTAAGAGGCTATGGGTATAGCCTCAGCGAGCTGACTTAGGTTTATTCTTCGACAGTTTCAAATTTCAAAAACTATGTAAACTGCCTGCCAATAATTTAAATGATAGTCTGGTTTTCTGTAGTAATATTAAAGTTCTTTTGGTTTCGATGCTTACTTTTGTAAATAATAAAAACAAAAAACAGTTCTTTCAATTTTGGCGGTTTTGTCTGCTTTCAATGGCTGTTAAACGCATAAAAATAGACTCAGTTTGCTTAAAATTCGACAATAGTCCAGTAGTATGTACCAGTTAACGGGTGATGTATTAAATACAGTGCCGCTGCGTTATAAGTAATTATCAAAGTAACATCGTAATTTATTTTTAAGTTTTCTCTTTCCTAAAACTATAGTACCGACTGTATTCGTCAGAAACAATGACGTAATATTTTTCTATTCTCCAAAAAAAAAAAAAAACAAAAAAATGAAGAAGCAATAACAATAACAACAACAGAACAATTTTTTTGTTGTGTATACACAGAATGTCTCCTTTTTGAGGGAAAAGGAAACGCATTTTTTATTCATGTTATTTTGTCCTTTCTTCATTGCTTTTTGTTGTTATTGCTGTTATTATTCTTCTAAATTGTTAAACAAAAGTCAGCGGAAAATAACAATAGTAAAGGAACAGGCACAATATGACAGCAACAAACCAAAAATTTCCGTTTCTGTTTTTCTTACTTGATTTTCATTTTCTTCTTCTCTATTTAAGTTTTGGCCTTTGAGGAATTTGCATTTCTTTATTCTTCTCCTTCCCTCCTCCTTATTATTTTTTCTTTGTGTTTAAAGATGTTCAGTAAGAAAGTGTAGAGAAAAAAAGAAAAACACATAACTAGGAAGTTGATAATAAACACGGCCATTAAGACAAGATGTACAACCGCAAAACCCACTTTTCATTTAAATTGGAATAAATTTTCTTTTTCGCATAAAATGTGTAACAAATAGAGGAGGCACAAAAATTCGTGTCAAACAAGAATGTGTGAAAAAAGAGGGAGTCAAAACGAAGGCCTTCTATACTGTAATGACAGATTTGAGTAGAACTAACTTTAACTATCCGGCGTCGTCCGGAAATCTATATATGTATGCTTATGTACATATATGTGTATTATATGGATATATGTTTATTATAAATGCTATTCTATTATCAGCCAGAGCTCTTTTGCTTTTATCATGTCTCTGATACTTTCGACCAAGTTTTCAATGGTATGCTTTGGAATATTTGACCACTTTGCTTGGACTAGGGACTACAGTTTACTTAAAATTGTTGGCACATTATCGTATCGTGAAAGACATTTCTTTAGCAAAACGCATAATTTAATAATTTTTGATAGGGTTGAGATCTGGACTTTGCGCTGACCATTGCATTATTTGAAAATTTTCATTTAACAACCAATCCTTAACGATTTTGGCCGTATGTTTGGGATCCCCATCCTGTTGAAAAAAAACTTTGGTTCTCAAAATCGAGTGAATTATCACCTAAGATACGAAGATAATCTTCTTTTTTCATTATTCCCTCAATTCTTACCACAGGACCAAGTTTCCACCAAGTAAAACAGGCCCAAATCATTAAACTTCTACCTCCGTGCTTCACAGTTTCTTTTACTTGGTGTTTTTTAAGGGTTTAACAAGAACGGTGCCAGTATTCCTTATTATTCGACTGAAAACGACTTAATTTAGCTTCATCTGACCATATTATCCGTTTCCAGTCTTTCACGCTCTAGTTTTTCTGCTCTTTGCGGAACTTTAGCCGTGCTTTTAAATTTTTTTCGGCAGAGCTACTTTTTTATTTCAATTCTTTTAAGGGCCCCGCTTGCTGACCACTCACTAACTGGCTTGTTTATAGCATTTGCTGTCTCTTTAGTTGTTTTTGTCTCTTTAATAACCAAAACATGTTCCATGGCCCGAGCATCTCTCTCGGTAAGCAGACTTCGTCGCCAAATTTTGAGCCTTGTCCGCTAATATTTTTTCTTTTTCTTGCTTGAAGCACTTTTCGGTGGCAAATTCTCAATGCCTTTACAATTAGCATATTGAGTGATTGTAATTTGCTATTTCAACAATTTGCTTTTCTAAAACAGCGGATATTTCTTGCATTTTTTATTAAAATTGCAATTTTATTTTAAATTAATAACAATTTGCTGCTAGCGTAAGGTATTTGTTTAATTTATCTGAAAATAAGCTCATATAATTATTTATTTTGCTGCCAGACAACGAAAACTTAAACGGGCAAAAGTGATTCTTTTAACGCAATTGGACAAACCGTCGATTTAACTTTATATATAAAAAAATATTTTTTCTGGCGCTTAATTAGACCATAATAAATAGTTTTAGCAGAAAAGCAGGTTGATTTTTACATATCTTGTAGGATTTAATGCGTTTTTAAATAATAAATAAGATACATGTACCCACAAGTGCTTGCCGCTCTATGTACTTTAGCGTGTACTGAAAACGTTCGAAGATATATGTACCCACAAGTGCTCGCCACTCTATGTACTTTAGCGTGTACTGAAAACGTTCGAAGAATGGAACGTATGAAGAAAGCTCATAGTTGAAATACTTAAAAGAAAACGTAATCGAAAACAGTAATTACATCAGTAATTAATATTTTTTTCCGTCAATCCTCTAAGGAGCATATTGGCTCTTAGTTAAACATCCAATGCGCTTTGTGTCCGTTTCTTTAATCAAGTTGATTTTTTAGGCTAAATAGATGGTTAATCCGATGTAGCTCCCTCCATATATTGTGAAGTGGTGAAGATCCTTGCTGAATGGAGGTGATCTCTACCTAATATTGTAATTTTTAACCAGTAGTTGGCGTTTTTTTCCTGATCATTCGTCTGATGTTTTTCATCATCGAACGTCTTCTTTATTTTTAAGATGATGTTGTTTGGAGAGAATTTGAAGTTATGTCCTCTGCTGGGGCTTGAATCTGGGCCGCATTTGTTAATAATCCGAAAAATAAGAAGGTGGAAATAATTCGGAAATTTAATCGATATCTTCGATTGAGTTCTTTGCAGGCCACTGAGCTTTTTGCAAATACTGCCTAGAGCCGTAAATATCCAAAAGAGCTGAAAAGTAGCCCAAAACTTCATCTAAAAAAACGCCATAATACATCATTTCAGCTTTGTTTATAGCGTATCGATTATAATATGTAAAAAGTCAAAGCTGTGTATATTAATTTTAAATTTTAATCTAAATTTCTTTATATCGAATGTATACGTTTGTAAATTAGCAGAAAAACAAAATGCAAAATATGCTGTGCTATTTGCTAATATACAACTAATAAGCAAAGCAAATGAAACTAATTTTAAATTCTTAACCATTTTATATATTTTTTTAAAACAAAAAACTTTTTCAGCCGAATGTATACTTTTGTAAGATTGTGTAAGTATATGTATGTAAATCATAAATATAAGTAATGAAAAATTATATTAAATGGTCACTTGCATACCATGATCTTATTTGCTTACTTAAGCATATAGCTATTTATAACCTCAGTTAGTCAACAGTCGAGTAAGCCCATGTGCGTTGTTTTTGTGCGCTTCTTCTCCAGTTAGTCACACCAAGTTTCAAAAGAATCTCATCGACTTGGTTCTTTCAACGAAGCTGCTGCCCTCTCTTACGCCATCCTTCGGGTTCCGTATCAAACACTTTTATGGCTGGAGGATTTTCACTCATGCGCGCGATAGTTTAGAGTACCAGGGCATTCTGTCTGATCGTTTTCTGCCTTATTTGGCCCAAAATGCTGACAAAACCTTCACCTTTCAGCAAGATAACGCAGCAATTCATGTCAGCAAGTCGACCAGACAATGGTTTGAGGAGCACAATATTAAAGTACTTGATTGGCCAGCACGTTCCTCGACTTAAACCCCATGGAAAATATGTGTGGATTGCTTGTGCGTAATGTTTTTGAAGACAACAAACAGTACCGGGCAAAAGATGAATTTAAGGTGGCAATCTGCAACAGCGGCGCGAAATCCACTCCAACATTCTGGACAATTTAGTAAGTGCGATGCCATCCCGTATTTTTAAGGCGATAGAAGGAAATGTGAACTGCATAAATGAAAAATAATTGATTAATGCTTAGTTTAAATAAAAGTTTGTATAAATGAATTACTGATCTTATCATTTTGAAAAATTGAATTTTTTACTTATTTACATAAATTTAAATAAACATAATATAATGGTGCATCTCCAAAAGTAAAACCGGCTTATTGTTCACTTACTTGAACATAATATTTCATGTATAAGGTGAGCATAGATAACATTTTATAGTTTAGATGAACTGAGCAAATATTAAGGTGAACTTATCACTTTGAAGCACACCTTAGGCCATATCAAGTTAAGACTTGAAACAAAGACAGTTTTACTATTTTTTACATTTGAACTAGCAGATACAGAAATAGAAGATGGTCGATATTTCTTGAACCTTCTAAAATGCAGACAATTAGGTATGTAAAGAGCTGTTTTACCTACATGTCAGTTAGTTATCATTTGGTAGTCCTAAGATTAAGACATGTTAAAGCGGAAATAAAAGTGCTGTATAGTGAATATTCAGTTGTTGTAAACTTTATAAAAGTTATTGTAAACAAGAAAAATAAAAGCGGTATTTAATTTATTTTAAACGCAATTTTAACGAACTCAAACGTTTTAAAAAGGTTAAAACGTAACAATACTTTAACTGAGCTCTTATTGAGCAGCAGTTACAGCCAGGATCTATCTTATTCCACAGGATTTCTCTTATAGCCGAGAAAATTCAAATTCAACTCAGAATTTGATCTCTTCTCTGTGGTATATTATCGGCATTGGTTTAGGTCGAATGAAAAATTCATTCATTCATATGAACTCGTCTGTTAGCTAGGCATTCAGTTCATTCGATTTTATGGTGGCCATTATTCATTCAAATTCAACTACTCTGCTTCGTTCCTTTTCACAGTAACGTTGATTTATAAGTATAAATACTAAGTAATAAGTGTGAACCAAACGTCGTACTCTTACTCATAGCATTCTTTCATTCATCAGAAAATACTTATAATACTGATAAATGATTCGAATAATTAAACTCATTTGAGTAGTACTCATTAAGTAAGCAAGCAATGTTGTTCAAAACAGAAATGAAAAAAAAAGAAAAGTACCACAGCAAACACACAACTTAATATTCGAATCATTCTCATATTACTCCATCTACAGTGTAGACTGTAAGCCTTTACAGCCCCATGTGACCCATCCGTAAAAATCGCTCTAAATGTGATCGTTAAAATAAATCTCATTGGTTTGAGAAAAATAAAACACACTAAACAAAGCACTGAATATAAAACACTGGGCTTCAATAAGGCTACAAAGAATACTTTTTTTTGTCGAAAAACATTAACGCTTAATAGATACAAGAGAAGAGATTAGTTTTGTAGCGTGTTGGAGCTCAAAAACGTTGCTACTTAACAAGAGACTGCTGTAAAAATACAAATTCTCGACTTAAATAAAAGCATTCAAACACCTATTAACTGCTGTTGTCTTATACTTTAGCAATTACTTCGAAACGTGTATATGTTAGAATGTGAGAGTTTGCATTTGTACTAGTGGCCTACAATATTGGACAATATAATAGTAAGTAAATGTAGTAAAAATCCAACAAATAAGAGCAATAACTACAACTTTAACATAAACAACAATGACAACAACAATATTTATTTACAAGAACATACAGTGAAAATAACAACAATATCGTTGATTTCTTTATACTCTCCCAACTCTCCCGATCCTAAACTTTCTTTTTTATTTGTAGTCATATCAGTTTTGTGTGTTTTTTTTATTGCTATTATTGTTGTTGTCATTGTTTTTTTTTTTGCTGCTGTTTTTAATAAAAATCTTGCAAAATGAATGAAATAAATGAAAATGAAAAGAAATGAGAACAATAATACACAAAAAGAAGAAAAAAAAAGTCAAATATAACTGAAAAACAAAACAAGATTATGTGGGTGTGCAGAAGTGCTTGTATTGGTGGTATTAAATAGAAGAAAGGAAAATTCTGTAATTGTCATCGAAGACATAGTGGAGTAGAGTACAGTGTATACAATTATTTTTAATACATAGATAAAGAGAAAGAGAGAAAGAGAGTGAGAATATACAAGTCCACACACAAACACAAGTTAAACAGTAAGGATGCGTAATCCCTTTTAAATCCTTACGCAAGTTGCTGACTAAAAACAGATTGCAAGACTTAAGGCTGTCGCAGCAATAGCAACAGCAACACCAACAAAGAATATTAAGAAAATAAAAAGAAGTAAAGCAATATGTTCTCTAGGATATAATTTTCTTGAATTTTTGTTACTTTTTTTAAATGAAAAAGGAAAAAATTATTTTATAAAAGCATTACCAAGAAATGATTGTGGAAAATGGGGGAAAGAGAGAAGTTATAGAAAATATGAAGCATAAAATGTTAAATTAAAATGAATACAATTGACTTTTTATTGTTGTTATTTTTGTTTGTATAACCATCACTCTCTCTTCCTTATGTCATCAATTAAATCGCCATACTCACCCCTGTGTGTGTTGTGTTAAAAAAAATTATTTACGATTGTTCTTTAGTCCTTCAAGATTAAGAAATTATTTACAATTTTTTATATGCGGTATTAATTTTTTTTCATAAGAAAAGGCTTTTAGTCCACTAAAAGGGAGAAAAAATGGCGATTACTTTTTTGTTGTGAACTATTTTTATGTGTTGCCCTTTACGCGAATTAAATTTTATAGTCAGTAAAAAAATTTAACATTATATCTGCCTTGATTTTGCTTTATTTTGGCATTTTATTTGTTGTTCACAAGCACTCGAAATCCCTTTTTGATTGTTTGAAAAAAATTAGGAGTCAAAAAAGAAAATAATCGAAGAGTACCGACTATTTAACCTTCTTCTTTACAAGTTCAATTGTTTCTCTCTTGAGTGTTCAATTATAGTTTCGGTGGACTTACACAACTCTTCTCATAATTAATTCTAATACGAATAGAGGTCACAGGTCATAAGGGTTATACATTGATGTTCGAAGTGGACAGCTTGGAAGAGGATTTAACATAGTTAATGTTACGCTTATCTCAGACCAAAATTGAGTCGCGGTATAAACGTCAATATTGTCAAGCGAAAACTGATGATAATTTTTATGCAGCTCAGTAGCAAATGCGTGTAAGATATTTTATTTTAATAAAAATTAAAAGGAAAAATTATTTACATTGCATAGTTAAGTGAACACGAGCCATTTAAAATGGCATTATAAAATTCAGTGTTTACAGTTTTTTGTGAAAAAAATTAGTTAACTCCGACTAACTACTACTTCTTAATAGAACCAAATGCAGAGTGAGAATCTGTTCTTTGAATTTAGTCCAAAAATTCTACTGACTTTCTTCTTTTAAATTTGTTCTTTGTCATGGCAAAATAAATTTCAAGACTGAAAAGATCCACTCGACGCTTACTTGCGTAGCAGGTACTACGAATATATTCTGAGCCGCTTGACACAATATTGGCGTTTTAGTTTTACATATGTATGTTGCTACCAAAATAGTAAAATGTTTTAAATTTCCCAGTTTTGAACATTTTTCATATATTGGAATGTCATTTTTAAATAAGATATCAATTGAAGCAGTGACATTTGCATTCGAAGAATTTGATTTACAAAATCTTTACTTCTTTTTTAGAATACTACCTTGATCAAAAAGTTTGCGAAATAACCAACGTGTGGCGGTCGTATCATTGTGATATGAGTTCTTTTTTGTTAAGTTGATATTTCCGGTAAATCTTAGCGTCATAACTTAACATTTGCATTTTTTATATTCGGTTTTCGGTATGTCCATTAGTAATGCCTGCGAGTTATCCATTGTATCTTCCCGGCTACTGAATCGCGTTCCCCGTAATTGTTTTTTAACTCGATTGAACATAAAGAAGTTACAAAGAGCCAAATCAGGTAAATTTGGTGGTTGTTGGTAGATAATATTTGTTACATTTTTCATCAAAAAATTTCGAATAATGATACCACTGTGCGACGTTGCGTTATCATGTTGCAATATCCAGTTTTCTGCCCACAATTCTAGTCTCTTTCGGTCAATTGCTTCACGAAAATGCCCCAATAAACTCTTTGGGTACTGTCTGGCCTTCTAATCCATGAAAACCGTGAGCACTGCCCTCTTTTTCGACGTGGTTTGTTTGATGTCGACTCATTTGGGGCACGCCATTCACTTGCCTGATGTCTGGATTGCGTGTCGTACACTTCACGTCTCAAGTAATAACACTTTTGATGAATGTGAGATCGGATTCAGTCTCGACCTCAACACGGTTAAATTGTACAAAATCACCAATACATAAAAAAACTCTAATCGGTAGAACGGGACCGCCACACGGGGGTTATTACGGAAACTTTTTTATCAAGGTAGTATGTTCGTGCATTCGTCTTCTGAAGAACAAGGTATTGATTCCCTTATAAAACTCTCTTCCCTTTGTAAATTTTTGACACCATTTTGTGTGAATATTGTGCGCCAGTTAATCTTTCGTCAAAAATACTCGGTATTTTATTGTTTTTTTTTTTCTAATTTTTTTTCTGTTTACGGGCTCAAAGGTTTCGGGTTCAAAGTTTTTATAAACAGCGTATCTGAACCGGTTTGGGTTTCGGGTTCGGTTTCAGTCCCTGATTTTTATAATATTGAATACTTGTGCATGCTCCTGTGCAGTTTCTTTATGTAATAGCGCTTATTTATTTTCCAGGTGGGGTCTTTTTTCAATAAATCAGTATGAAATCTGGACAATGCCTCTGAATAATGTTCGATGATAGTTGTTTAGCCATAAAACGTGCCAATAACCTTGTTGGCCGAAATAGAATCAAACCACTGTTTTGACTGATTGGTTACTTGTGTTCATCTACAGTTACAAAAAAGCTGAAAAACTCGTCTTGGTTTACGTTCGAACATAGTCAAGTAGGCTATTTGTATTTAAATATTCAAACTCAGACTGATTGTTCAATCGTAACCTTGACTATTTCATTTTCCAGTTCTTTTTAGAGACCTTAACAATCGACGCCATTTGTGCTAATACGACTGTAATAAAACTCAGTAAAACATTTTTTAATAATGGAAATTAATAGATTAATAGATAGTCTATCGATATTTCTTTACCCATTAATTTCTACTAAAGTAAGTGCACTGAAAACATAAAAAGTCATGAACCCTTGTGTTATTTCATATTCAAGAAGTATGCAATATTTGTGTTAAAAGGAAATTCTATCCGAAATTGTATTACATAATATTGTCAAATAGCTCTTATAACTACACAATAAGAAAAATTACAGCAATGTGTAGCAACAGGGAATAGTTAAAGAATCTGCTACAAAACAACAACAACCACAGCAGCTATGGAAACAAAAATCCATGCCTATAAGTATCTCTGGTTTGTTTTCTTTTATCGCCTTTTATTTCATGGCAAAATATCCCATGACTATCATTCTCTCAAGCGGGTTAGTTTTCTATGTACACATGTACTCGTATGTGTGTTTAGTTTTCGGTATTTAGAAAATCTTATAATTGTTGTTGTGATTTGGTATTTGTTGTCTTCTGTTTCATGTGTTGCCAGATAATTGCGTATGTACTTTTATCGTATTTTTTGCTTTTGTTTAGGCATTAAATTTTAAATGGAAAGAATTTGTTGGTGCTGCTCTAAAAGTTTATTGCTTTTGGAAGTAGTTTTCTATGATATGCAATTTTATTTATGTAATAGGTCTTATGAGAAAAAATATTTTTTTTTATTGAATAATTTAATTAAAATATAAAATGTTAGTAATATATTTTTTATAATAAAATTTTTCTTAATAATTACCAAAAATATCTTCCAATATTATCTTGCAATTACAATATTGTGACGAAAATGAAAATGCAAAAGACAAAATTCACCACGTCAGAGCTTTTAGCTAAAAAATGTGTTGGCTTGTGTCAACGCTAAAAAACTTCTAAAATTATCTGTACTGATTGAAAGTGCTGCGAATGCATGGATCGGTTATTTTTTGTTATTTTAGACCAGTTTGAATTAACGTTGAAAAATCGAAAATCCGTGTCCGTACTAAAGCATTCTAAGCTAAGATGAAATATTATAAAAGCGGCGAATTGGGACTGGGGAGTTAGTTAGTTGTGAACTGGCTGTCATGAAGGAAAGTCTGTTTAAGGCGCAAATAAAAAGTGTTTTTAAAAGCGAATTTGGTGTATTAAAGTACAGTGGAATTAATAAAGAATGAGGCAGATTGTAAAACAACGAAAATAAAAACAGTGTTTTATTTTATTTTAACGCAAACGTTTTAAAAAGGTTAAAACGTAACAATATATTAAAAGTAGCACGTTAAATGTAATAATGTAATGTAATGTAATGTAATGTAATGTAATGTATAATGTAAATCATGGCGTATGCTTTATATTTAATTCTCTCAGAAATTAAGTATACGCTCCATGATTTCTACTTAAAATTAGACGTCTATGGTAAATTTTTTTCACTTAATTTTATCTAAATTCAACAGGTTTATAAACAATACAAAAATGATTTTTTTAAGAATCAGATTTTTGAATATAATAGACGAACAAATATTGCCACTGTTGTTTGAGAGGGCTACACAAGGACTAATTCAGCCAAATATAGGGTGTTTTTTATCATAATAAGATCAAGAAATATATTTTTAATATCAATAATCTGGAACACCAATTTTTACAAATTTTTTGCAGCATATGCGGCCAGCCGCATATCAATAACTCTTTGAATGTTGAATTTCAGGTGTTTAATTGTTTCTGGCTTATCGACGTAGACAAGTGATTTTACATAACCTCAAAATAAATAAACCAATGAGGTCATATCACACGATTTTTTGGGCCGGTTAATGAATTAATTGGACGACTCGTAAAAAAACTTTAACAATTGAAATTATATTTTTAAAATTTTTCGTTTTTGAGATCATAAACTAATTTTTATTCTAAGTTAATAGATTGTATGAATCACTGGAAAAAACAATTTTCTATTCACTTAGAATAAAAATAATAATTATGATATCAAGAGCGAAAAATTTAAACAATAAAATTTCAATTGTTAAAATTTAGTGACCATTTAGGAGTCGAACTCGGATTCTCCAGTTCGAACAGAAAACTATGTAAAATAACTTTTTCGTCCAAAGTTTCTTTGAGTAATTCAAATGTAGGGCACACTGTGCCCTTTTTTTTAGCAATACGAGTGCGATAGGTATATTTTTTTTACTAGTTTTTCTAAAATTAATGCATATTACTTTTGTTTTGTTAATTTATAGTCGCGATTAACGGACTTTTTTTAAATCGTAAATGCGATTGTGAAAAACTGGGATTAAATACATACCCTAATTGTATTCACTTTAAATAACTGTTTTACTGTGTTTAGGAATAATTTTTTTCTTTTTTGTAACAATCTTTTTTGTACAATCAAGAAAATAATAAACACAATTTTTCTTTGGTTAAATGTGCACCATACAAAGATAAGATGGGTCCGTCCTTAAAAAGAAAACAATTTTAAACAAACAATTCTGAAACAAAAAATTACCTGTTTAATCATGAAAGCATGATTGTTTCAAGTACGTGAAGTAAAATGCAGAAGATAAATACGCCCACACTTCTGTTATATATGTTCCACAAAAATTTTAAAATATAACTTGTCTAAATTTACATAAAATTCTTTAAGAAATTATAAGAAAAATAAATTATTTTATCAAAATTTAATCAAAACATTATTTAGAAGTTATACAATCAGCTTATAGAACACTACCATAATTGCATATTCCGTAATATTCAAGCGCTCCAAGGAGTCATTTGTGGAAGATCTTAACAACGTTCTGCTGCGTTGTTGGATAGATCATGAGTTATAACCAGTTGCTTTTCAGGGAAAAGTTAAAGGGAAAAATGTTTACATGGAACGTATTGTTTAAGATCGATTTAGGCTCACTTCCAGAAGACCTGAATAAGATTCTGATAAATCGTTGAATAGCTCTAAGACCTAGATGAATTTGTTTGCAAAAATATCAATTTAAATTTTAAAATAAAAACACTAAAACGAAAATCAAAACTACATATGAAATTTATACACACATATTATAACGTTATAACTTGTTTAAAACGTTTGAGTTCGTTTAAATTGCGTTAAAATACAAAAAACACCGCTTTATGTTGTTGTTTTACAGTTTTATTTATTTACTTCATTATAACTTTTATACGGTTTGTCTTAACGCAACACTTAATATTCGTTTATATAACACTTTTATTTCCGCTTTAACACAACTTTATTTATAGACAGCCAAACGATAAATAACTAACTTGTAGGTAAAACAGCCCCTAAATATACCTAATTACCTACGGTTTGGAAGGTTCTGGAAATATCAACCATCTTTTATTTTAATATCCGTTAATTCAAATGTAAAATAAAGATGGTCGATTTGGCAGTTCTGCCAAATTGACAGGGTGACGCAAAATATACTACAATTCCACAATATAGTTTTAAAGCGCTCATGTGTCTTATTTTTATTTTAGTAACAATATACACGTATAGCTGTAATAATGTGACATCTCATTAGGAACTTGAATTTTTGATTAATGTTCTTCCATTATATCGATAAAAAGTGTAAGATTATTATTATGATTGTCATATTATGAATCCATAAATTATTCAATTATAATAAAATTAGAAGAAACGACGTAATGCATGCCATTTCATCTAATTTTAAAATTCTAAAAAGTCATTACATTTTCTTTATATTTTTATATGCCAATTTCCATAACAATTTAATAACCAAAATTTTGCAATTAAAAAAGATATTAACGATCCGATAAAAATCTGATCAACATTCAAAGAGTCGTAAAATCTTAAATAATATTATATGACCTTTTAAGATTCATAAGGAAAAGTGTTTTTTGAACGCGTGAAGAATATGGTTGTGTTTGGCAACAAAAAAATCTTTATCCCTATAAAAGTGTTTCTAAAATTAAGAAAAATGAAATAGTAAGCAAAAGCTAAAATAAAAACTCATTTAAATGCATTAAAAATTACAACAACAAAAAAAAATAAAAATAAAAAACAGCTCTGAAACAGGAATGTATGAAATGCGCATTAAAACGTAAGTAAGGCAATAAAAATACAGAGAGAAAGAGAGTACCTCTGAAAGTGACTTAGCAGGAATTAGGCAACAAGAAGGTAATAAAAATAAAATAAATTCTAAAAAAAAGATCTGTAAGATAATACTTTTCATCAATTTCATCTTATAAACATTAAAAACAATGCAAATGAGAAGTAACGTTGTTACATACAAAAATATTCCCGTACTATTTATATTAAATGTGTAACACAATGAAATAAGATACAATGTCATAAAAATAAAGATAAGCCAGCCAGTTTAACACATATTCACCTAAAATGAATAGATTTTATATTAAGAAGCTAGCTAAGGAATAACCAGCATTTATTAAAAAAAAAGAATACTGTCATATGATGGTGGGAGCAAATGTGTCAACAAAAATTACAATAAACAAAAGACAAAAAAAAAAAAAGAAAAAAATGTTTAATAAAAGGAAGAAAAGAATTATCTCAGTAACTGCATAATTCACTTATATAAGTACAACGTATATGTGTTAGTCCTGGTATACAAATATTTGTATATTGCTTTACAGAGGGATATGATATAGAACGGACACAAGTTTAAATGTAACACGTTTTTCATAAAGTTATCAATTATATTATTTATTTTGAGGAAGTTTTGGAAACAGTGATGCAGTCTTTTCAGTGCTTGCTTTTGGAGAAACACCAAGAACTTCACCTGTCTTACATTTGATTTAATTTCTTTAATGTTATTACGAGGGCGGTTTAAAAATCAGCTGACCGACGTATAAAGGGCGGCAGTAAAGTGCAAAAAATTCTTTGGCGAAAAGTTGGGCACTTAAGCTACGCTCACATTTGTCAAATATTTGACAAAAAAAAGTAACCATTATTTTATAGAAACAGTTTTTGCAAGGTACATTGAAGAAGGTGGTGTTGCCGGTTGGGCTGACTGTTTTTTTATGTAATGCAGTGATTCTTCATTATCAATAGTGTTATTTAGCTTACACTTAATCCTGATTTTGCATGAATTTCTGCACGGTATTGTTTGGAATGTAAGTAAAATGTACAAACAGACTCAGGTGTGTTTTATTACAAATGTCAAACGGTTTTTTATATTATACCTAATACTGTATTTACTCCATTTTTTGCACGATATCGTTTGGAATTTATTTAGAGTGTAAGAAGAGGTCTAAATGTATTTTATTTAAAATATAATTTATATTGATTTTTTTGACATTCAAAATTCACAAAAAAAGCAACAAATATATGTTGTTTTTGTTAAAAAGTTAGTTGTTGTACAGGCAAAACTACCTCGTTTAATGTGTCTTGATTTTTTGGAAACATTTTTTTTTAAATAATTTAAAAAAAATAATAGTCCTAAAACATATTTTGATTTTTATACAAGTTAATAATGTCGATTTTTTTGTTTGAAAAATGCATTTATTACAAAGGGCCCCCCATCTAACGTTTTTTGTTCAACTAGTGCTTATTTCGTGAATGGTAATACTTATCTCATGTCTGATTTGACAGATAATTGGTTTTATCCTTCCGCTGAACGGATTTGGTTGTGTACACGCTTGAACTTCGCTTCGCTAAGTAGGCCTGCGATCGACTTACAAAAGATGCCGATTTTGCTAAAAAAATCTCCTATTAAGATGAAGCTCATTTTGATCATGGCGGGTATGTAAACAAGCAAAATTGTCGCATTTGGGGCACAGAGAACCCACACGCATACATTGAAAAGCCGATACACCCAAGACGAGTCACTGTTTGGTGCATTGGACTGTTATTTGTGGGGTGCCGTCAAGGATAAGTGTTACGCCAACAAGCCAGAGACAATTGACGCTTTAAAAGACAATATTCATGAAGCTATTGGTGAAATACAGCTGCACACAATCGATAATGTGCTTAAAAATTGGACCGATCGTGTAGGCTACTGCATGGCCAACCGATGCAGCCATTTGAATGAAATTATTTTCCATTATTAACCGGAAGGATTGTACTTTCAAATAAAAAAAGAAATTTGAGAATATATTCAGTAGTTTTTTTTAAAGCATTTTCAAAAAAAAAAAAAATTATTTGGAGGACCCTTTAATAACAAAATGAATGGATTCATTATTCAAAGTATTGTCCATCGTTAGCCACTACTTTTTTCCATCATTCTGGTAGCGTATGGATTCCGCGCAAATAGAAATGCTCCGGTTTTGAGGTAAAGAATGAATCAAGCCAATATCTGATATCATGTTCTGAAGTAAAGTGTATTGCAGTAATGGATTTCTGCATCGATTGAAACAAATGGCAGTTAGAAGGGGCAGGGCCTGGGCTATAAGACGGGTGAGCCAAAACTTCTCATCCACTGTTTTCCAAATAGTTTTTGGCCGGCCTTGCAACGGGTGGCCGAGCGTGGTTATGATGGAAGATTACGGCCTCGTGTCTGGTCGAATATTCTGAACGTTTTTCGTTGATTGCTCTCTGCATACGAATCAATTCGGTACAGGTCCCCTGTGATCGTCTGACTCCCAATGTAAGCATCTATAAATTTCAGCAGCCGTTTTCTTCAAATGAAGGAATGTTCAACATAAAACATCTTTTTAGACACAAAACTCGACATTATTATAGGGATTGAAAAAAATGTGTGTTTACACTTTGGCGTCTATCGAATACTGCATTATAATGACAGATGCTTACCCTCCAAAATACAATATTTGTTATTATTGGCACAAACCATGTGAGATAGTTATGCCATACCATATGTTGCCCAAATTGACATTATTGACTTATATACCCAATATTTAATTAAAAAAAAAAAATATATATATATATATATATATATATATATATATATATATATATATATATATATATATTTTTTTTTTTTTAATTAAATATTATACCCAATATTTAATTAAAAAAAAAAAAAAAATATATATATATATATATATATATATATATATATATATATATATATTTTTTTTTAATTAAATATTGGGTATATAAGTCAATATATATATATATATATATATATATATATATATATATATATATATATATATATATATATATAAAACAAACATTTCTATAAAGTGGTGGTCACGTTTATTTCGTCAAATATTTGACAAATGTGACCGTAGCTTTACAAAACATGATGTTTTATGTTTTTTGTCGTCATAAAATTTGGTGGCATGGAAAGAATTGGGGAATATTATGTCATTCAACACTTTAATTTGAAAGATCTCAACCAAGATCTCTCTAACCAATATTAGAGCAGAGCTAGATTTTACTCTGGGAAAGCTTACTTTTTCTTCTGCGACTGTAAATTGTTGGGTGGCAGAACAATGTGGTTCACGCCCGGCATGGTTGAAAAAATTAACAAAATTTTTTTTGATGATCGCCAGCTGAAGGTTTGTTTGCTAACAGAAATGATAAGCATTTCAAAGAGTGAATATCGACCAAATATTTGGAAATGAGAAAGCTGTACACATGATAGGTGCTGCGGTTACTCACAAAAGAATAAAAACAGCGTCGTAAAATATTTCAAATCGAGGGTTTGGCCCAATTTTTGCCTCGATTAGTAACCATGGATAAGCCGTGGGTCCACCACTTCACACCGTAGGCCAAAAATAATTCAAAGGTGTAGCCTCAATTTGGATAATCTTCTCCTAAGAGGGCGAAAACAGTTTAATGTTCAGGCAGAGTTATGGTATCTGTTTATTGGGATACGAGTGAGACAAATTTTTTCTGATTGTCTTCAACAGAGAAAAACAAATCAATTATGCCAACTAATTAAGTTAAGGAAAAAGATCGCATTTCACTAAGGCAATGCACCAGTTCATACAATAACTATTACAATGACTAAAATCAATAAATTCAAATTAGATTTTCTTTATCGCGAATCTAATTTGTGCATCAAAACGTGCAAAATTGGCTCGGTGGTAAAAAATTTGTCAACAATCAAGAGGTGGAGTATGCGATTTTAAGGAGCTGGACAGTTCTTATTCTGTAATCAGGATATTGAAGCCATTGAATATTGCTGATGAAAAAGTATCGAGTTAAAAAAGGCTATGTTAAGAACTGAAAAAAAAAATTGTCCCAAATTTGTTGTGTTTTCTCTTTTGGGTTGGATAATTTTAAGACTCCCTTCGTAAGCAACGACTTTTTTGAATTTTTCTGATTTTTTGCTTACATCTATCATTGTGCTGCTTGATAATCAAAGGTACCTATTATCGAAATCCAATCAGTGTAATTTATATTTCTAATGACTTATGTCTATGATAGTAGAAGCACACTTATAATTTTTATTTAATAAATTGGTGTCTTAAAAAAAAACTTATATTGTAGGAAATAACTTTAGTTACATTGTGAGTTGGTAGTTTTGGTCTTTTCTGCTTTTTTTCATTATTAAACAAGATTAACAATCCAAAAAAAAAATGTTAAGGAAAAACAACACAAATATGCTTGACACGTGTTAGAAATAAAAAGCAACCATAAGTACTCGTACTTGGTAATCAGGTACTAGCAACCGAAACAAAAATACGTTGATAGAGAAGAAAGAGACATATACACTGAAATGGAATTTTTCACAAATTAGAATTCATTGTATGCGTTTTAACGTTGATAAGTTTAGATTCATATCTAGGATGACCAACTAATATACAGTCGCTAGGCCATATATGTTTGGTGTCTCTGTTTTATACGTATTGTTCCCCTTATGAATAAACCAGAGATATAGAGTGAGAAAAACAAATTAAATATCTTTATGGGTGAAAAGGCATTCAAAATGAACTGATATATGGCAATAAAAGTATACAGACATATATACGATTTTTTTACTTACAAAATTCAAATGTACTAAATTTTTGTAAAGTTTTGAAAGGTTACCATGGACTTTACTTGAGATTAAACGAATTATTTAATTGGGTGATAAAATAAAAGAAAATGCATGCAATTTAAGTATTTTTTGTTAAGTGAAATTGTAAGACAATTTGATCTATGAGATAAAATTTTTACGAAGTGTAGTAAAAAAGTTATTAGTTAAGCTAATCCTTAAATTTAACAATAATTTATTCTTGCAACAACAGTTTTAAAGTATTACTTCTTTTAAAGAAACGTTATTAAAATTAAAAAAAAAGAAAATATCAACCTTGTTGATATGATTACTCACTTACGGATCGAAATCAATTTTTTACCATCTCCATCATGTTAAATAGTTTGTCCACTTTGTTTTCAAGCTGTTTTTTTAAACAGTAATGTGCAAGAGTAAAAATGTGGTTGTGTAGTTGTGATTTTCACACGTGCATTCGTTTCAGTGAAAGCTGTGGTGAAATTAGATAAGGTGAAGTTGTCTGTACCTCAACTAATTTTTGTAGAAAAAAAATAAACAATATTTTTTGTACATTGTATTATAGATGTCAAAAAATTTCAATATTTAAAAACATAAACAAAATTTGTATACAATTAATACTTGTAAATTAGAAATATTTTATTTTGTTGAAAGTTTTAATTTTCAAATATTTAGTTTTCAGTACGTTTTTCAATTATGAACTTTAAATATTTAGACTTATTTATAAATATATTATGTTTTAATGCGTTTTTAAGCATGTATTTTGCAATAATATATAATTTAACGATTGCTGTTTTTAGTAAGTATCTGATGTTACAGAAAATATTTTGACAGCATATGAACACAAAAAAAGCAATCAGCCGGACAAACAACTCCACCTAATATAATTTCACCATGGTGACAACTGAAATCAAGAGCTTAAGAAACTTTTTTAAATTATTTTTCTGTCCTAAAAAAAAAAAATTGCGTACATTCCCCGCACATGTGCATTCGTCGCTGTCTCATTGAGGACTAAAAGTGAAAGCGAAATGCTATAAACACATTCTAGGCTACCGACCATCGACTACAAGCTGTCAAAAATAGAATAAATGTATGAATATGAGAATAATTACATTAGCGGCAACACGGCTACAAACTACACGACTACCGTTGTAGCCCGCAGCCAACTTAGGCTAATTTATATTTTTATTGGCGACAACAAACAGTTTAGTGCTGTCAATACAGTAAGATGCACGAAAAAGTTGTGTTAAAAACGCAATACATGAAATATATACATTAAAAACGAAAAAAATGTATGTGACACCGCTGAAGAAAAATATTCATTTGTCCATTTCTTAACATTTATTTTGTAGCTGTAGTCATTTAAATAATTAAGCAGCTGGTTACTTGTCTACTTTCGTAGACGTGTGACCAATGATCGGTAGCCTTGAATGTGTTTATAGCATAAGAATACGTCTGAGTTGATCGGGGACAAACAAACGTCCCTCGAAAAGCTCATGGCTGTTTTAAAATAATTAATTCTTAGTAAGGTTTATTATCTTAAGTGAAACACTAGTTTCAGGCATATATTATATTTATATATTAATTCCCATAACATGGAGACTTCTCTTAGTCAATGAGCTGCACCCGATTCAATTTTTAAACTCATTGAAAAGGACCTACAGTTTAACGCCGGCTCCGAACGGCAAATGCATTTAGAGAAGTTTTCAATAGTACTTATACTCATAACCAGTTACTAGCTAATGTTATCAGGTGATACCGCTGTCAAAAAACTTTTGTTATTTTTTAAGATGGTCTGGCCTGGTATTGAACCGACGACCTTCTGGTTGGTAGGCGGGTGTCTTACCTACCATACCACAATCGCACTGTGACATATGTTCATAATAAGTTCCAATCGATCCTAAAAGTAGCATAGAGCTTTAATAAATTATCTGCACAACTCTATGTTTTGTGCTAACGCCTTCACTTCTCTCCAACTCTTGCCGCATCTGTTTAACTCGACTCAAATTTGTTGTCTCTTCTTCTCTTTCTCTGTGAGTTAAAATCTTTTTTTTTTGTCTACTTAATTAATTTATTTTTTTAAAAATTTAAAAAAATTTTAATTCCAACCCCGTTATGCCAAGTCAGCAGGAATATGGCAATTCTATTAATATTTATTAATTGCCTTTTAAGAGCTAGACCAATCTACTTAGACAGCCAAAAGTTTGACGAGCTTTCTGCAAGTGGTTCTCAAAATGCACAATTGAATTTCCATTCGCGGATATACGTGTATTTCTCCCAGGGAGCAGAATCGAGTGACTTCTTCAATTTCTACAGTGCCAATAACAAATAATTCTCGGAAAGTCGCGTTGATACAGAGAGTTTAAAAAGCAAGATTTTCTTCTGTTTAATAGAAAAGTGATTTATTCAGCACTTGAATATCTTTTGAATATATGATATTTAAGTCAAAATAAAAAGATAATACGAGAAACAATACAACAGATTACAAAACAAAAATCGCTTTTTAATTTCTAAGGAATTCTGAATACAGAACTTAAAGTGTTTGATAAAATAAAGCAGAATAAACAACAATATATTATCTTGAATTTTCAAATGGTTGTATATTACAAAATTTAATACATTGAAAAATGTCTTTCAATATCCACTGATGTAATGGGGTCATATTTAAAGGATAACAGCTGCTTTAGATTATATCTTAGAACTTGGTTTTAGTACATGAAGTTCTTCAGTTTTTCCAGTAATCTGTTTTAGATTAGTTTGAAAATTGAGTTTTTTATTACAATCTTTAATCTGGCCAATATTCAGGATTGTCTCAGTTAATATGGCATACTACTCAACTAATGTTAAGCCATTGGCTTGTAGTTTCTTAAGTAACTGTTTAATGAAACCGAGGCTTGCAGCAATAAAAATCGCAATTGAAGGTCTTGATATATTTCTTTTCAAATATCAATTCTATTTGGAACATTTAAAAACACTTTCTTTACGTTTGCATAAACGATACAGTTCATAAATAATGCATGTAGCATGTGTTAGTTTAGGGAAAAACATCATTATGGCTTTGACAGCTTCTACCATACACGACGTAGCGGCTGTCACAAATATCAAAATCAAGTTTTTATTAAAATTTACGTTCAATATCTTTAACGAATCGTCAAAAAGTTGTGCAATTGTGGAGTGTTTGGTTTTGTCAAAAACAACAGTGTTAATTAAAAATTTTTGGCTTGATGCTTCTTTGTCACAATGTAGAACACCTACATTTGCGATATTTTTTCTCAATGACATCTATTGCTCTTTTATGCATTTGCGTATGACATCAAACCATTTGTAATACAAATTTCTGACATAGAAACATATCTTGACGTTAAACGCCTTCCGAACGCACTTTATAGTTTCTATATTCTTCCACAAATTGTTTAAGATTGTTACTCCGCGTATAGGAGAGGGCGAAGGTGCTTATTAATGACGGCAGTGTTGTCAACTTCATCGATCTCTTAGAGCATTGTCACAATGTGGCGTGCATTTCATTGTTCTATCGGTACTATTATGGAATGTGTTCTAATGAAATAAAGGATTTAAATTCGCATAATCATATATTTTCAGGCAGTACTCATTTTTCTCGTTAGAGAGAATTCATTTTTAAGCCGCACCGTTCGTTTGTGGAACGATCTTCCTGAGAAAGTTTTTCCTGTCATTAAGGATATGGATCCGTTCAAATCAAACGTCCATAAACACCACTCCCTCTGTTTTCCTTCCCGCAACCGATTTTTCTAGTACCAGCAAAATACACTGCATAAGTAGGCGTCATCCCCTGAGTGCTGGCCTTAAGTTAAAAAAAAAAATAAAAGATAAAAAATAAAATAAAAACGGTAAGCGGTAATTGAGTTATAGATGGCGCAAAAATTTGAATTGGCAGATAATTCAAAAACGGCAAGACTTGATCAGAATTTAAAATAAAAATTTTTAACCACAAAAATCCGAATATACACTAAAAAGATTTTAAATGCTCTTTAAATTCGAAGAAATGTCGAAAACATGCTCTTGAAACTGAAATATACAAAAATGTTGTTATGAGCCAAATATGCAAAAATGTGCACTAACAAATCGTTGCCAAAACTAATAAAAATTCATGAAACGGATAAATATCTTTCTTCCGACTTGATTGGCTGCTTAAGCAAAAACATGCAATTTCATATTTCTATTTAGTATAACAAATATTCGTAGCCTAAAACAACTAAGCGGCCGAAATATATTGTTCTTGTACTGATGGGTTGTATTTTCAAGAATGTCGCAGGAATTCTACTATTCCACTCTTTATTTTCTTAAAAAATAGTCTTAAAATTTGTTTAAATATTTCAAAGATCTTAAAATTTTATTTGTTAAATTAAAAAAAAAATGTTTTCAAAAAATATACACAGAGAAATTTAAAATTCAACAAAATCATACTGCTACAGTCTCATTGTATATAAATCATCACTGTAATTTTTTTTCTACTGTGTTTTTTGTTTTAGTAATAATACTTTTGCGTTTAATAAAATTCTTTTAATAAAAATCGTTGTTTTGGGGAAGCAAAAATGAACGTTTTCTCCCTTTCTCGTAAGTCAAAAATTATTGAATGTATTTACATATGCTAATATGTACTACCATAACCACTCTATTATTCTGTTATGGTTTGTTGTTGTTGTTGTTTTTATGGTGCTCATCATCTAACATGTGTTTATAGTTGTTGTTGTTGCTGTAGTTATAATTTTAAAGCGGTTTAAAAGGCAACGTACTCTCAATAAGAACCACTTCAATTTATACAACAACAAGTATATAGCAGACTGTTGCTTATTTTCATCTTCTCTCTTTTCTTTTACGCACGCATACATATATTCATAGTAAGTGTGCATCTGTGTATGTGTAAGTTTTGTTTATCGACTGTTTAACTTTGTTAGCTGTTTGGTTGTTAGTTTTAACATTAAAGCCAACACGGTGTAATATTATTGCTAAGGAGGGCCACTAATAAAGTAAACTTTCTTACAATGAATTTTATTTAACTTTTAGTTCTATGGGGCCAACGGTTTCTCTTTTGATTTTAGCACTTCCGCTTTTGCTGGGTTTCATTCCAAGTAAAGACACTGCAAGTTGTTTGAACGAATCATGAGAAGCGTCGGGAAAAAAGGTGGCTTAAGTGTTTGTAAACTACTTAATGGTGTGTAAATTTACATCTTTACCATTTAAACGTATTACCATTTTATAACGGTACCTTTGGTTGGCTTTTTAAGTCACTCCGTAATGGTAACGGTATATTAAGTTTTTCTATATATAAACAGAATTTTGTTGTTGTTGTATATATTAAACTTAACAAAAAAAAGGAAGTAATTCTCTTACCATAAAAAGAATTAAAAATTTCTTATTAAACTTCAATACGGAAAATAGTTTTTCTGGTTTTTTCTCCATCTACTCTCCATGTCAGGCTTTCTTGTTGTGAATTCTTTACTGAAACTGATATTGTGGTGGCGCATATGTTTAAAACAAATATATACTGGTATCTGTGAATGTAATTTTTACATATTGCATAAGTGTATGTAAGTAAAAGCGTATTTATAAATGTTTATCCTTTGCAAAAGTTTGTATGTAAGTGTATTGTGTTTTCTGGAAATTTAATTTTAATAAACATGGATAAATATTCCGACATTGCATTTACTTTTTAATACATCTCTGCAGATTCTTTGTCTACTATTGCGAATACGAGGGTGGTTTGATATTTATATCACATTTTTGTGTCTGAAATACATGCCTAGATTTTCAGTTATTATATCACTATTCTATACCATCATGGATTGTTGCCAAAGCTTTTTCAGGTTTTTGTTATAACAATTTATGATTGTAATTAAGAGTCCAGAAAGCAAACACAGCAAATATGATTGAGACAATAGTTTTGTTGCTATACTTATATTTGGAAAAGATCCAGTAAGGATATATCGTATTATTTCGAAAATATTTTAGTTAATCTTTAAGAGTACAGCTTAGCATCATTGCTTTTTTAAATCTGCCTTCCAAATTTTAAAGATTAGGAAGTCTATAATGATAATATTAAAATTTAATCCAGAGAATAAGAACTCACTCAACCGACTGAACACTATTGATTATCAATAATTTCTATATGTTCCCTACGGTATTATAAAAGTGCCCTCGTAACAGAAGACTAATAAAATATATGAATATTTATAACGGGTGGGCCATCTATTGGTTTAAATTTGAACCAGCGGTTATTTTGAATCTGACAATACTTATGTCATTCTACTTTGTCACAAAATTTAGTATATGATCTCCACTGAACGAAATGAATCGATATACGCTTGAGCAACGTTGGTAGAAGAAGGACCAACTGTGCCCGGTGTACGTAAGTTTATTACTGAAGTTCGTAAAACTGGTCATTATTGATGCGGTAAGATGTAAGCGTGGTAGTACAGTGCGTGCGCCCGAAAATATTGAAGCTGAGGCTGAGAGTGTGCGTCAGAATCCATCAATATCAACTTGTCATCGTTCTCAAGAATTGAAAATTTCACGCACTAGTTTGCGTCGAATTTTGCGAAAAGATCTCGCTATGAGGCCTTACAAAATTCAATTGAGAAACTGCACGATGAGTCGATTAATCTAAAAAAATTATCTTTTACTATGAAGCCCATTTTCACCTTGGTGAATACGTTAATAAACAAAGTTGAAGTATTTTGGGCTCAGAAAACGTGGTCCTATATAGGGCAATACACCCATTACGAATACTGTTTGGTGCGGCTTGTAAAGCGGAGGCATCATTGGCTCATATTTCGCAACAATTACGGTCAATGAAGACACCTATCGTACCATGATAACCGATTTTTTTGTATCCGCTCTTCATGGTATTGATGCGAACGATGTTTGGTTTCAACAGGACGATGCAACTTGCCACACATCTCATGCCGCAATCGATTTATTGCGTTTGATGGCTGTTTAATTAGCCGAAATGGTGATGTCAGTTGGCTGCCAAGAAGCTGCGATTTGACAGCTGTTGACTATTTTCTGTGGGGCGCCGTTAAAGACAAGTGCTATGCCGACAAACCAGAGACAATCGAGCATTTGAAAGCCAACATTCATGATGCTATTGCCGAGTTACGACCCCATGCAATCGAAAAAGTTCTCGAAAACTGGTTCAATCCAATGTGGTACTGTGAGGCCAGCCGCGGCAGCCATATGAATAAAATAATATTTAATTTCTAACCGGAACAATTCTACTTCACAAACATAAATTAATTTGGCAAAATTTCAAACCGTTTTTGTTTTATTGCATTTTTAAATTTAAACTTTTAAATTGACCATTATCCGATCCGTCCTCTTTTTCACTGATGATTTGTATTGATTACAAAGCTATTTGGACCTATTTAAAAATTATTTATTTTGTATGGACGTGGCATCGCATAGTTGAAATTTTTGAAATGTACCATATAAATTCTTTACTTGCCGCCTGGCTATAGATAGATACCGTGAAAACAGCAACATGCAAAGTGTGTAGAATGCACAAACCTATAGTTCTTAGATAACATAACCCTTTCTTTCATAACTTTATGTACTGCGAAAATCGAAGCTTCTTTCTGTCATAAAGCGTACTGATAGATCTCTTCGAAAACTGTTTTTGAGATATAAACAGCGTCTCTGTTCGCAAAAAAATGTCTGATTAGAATCTCACGAATATTCGTGTTCTCAAGCTATTTTAAATAGCAAAAATTTTAATCTTTAAATTTGATTAGAAACTCTTTATTTCGAATGGACTATATTACTGAAAATTTAATTAATGAAAAAAAACTGATTCATAGATTGTGGACAACTTTGCTTAGAACTTAAACCAATTTTATTTTGGAGGATATAGAGCTTAATGTGGTTGACTAAACAAATTTTAATCAATCTTTACTCGCGTACAGGCCGGGAGTCGAGTTAACTCTGATAGATCTGTGGTAACCTTTTACAAATACGACTATATCGATAAAAGAATGTGGATTAATTTTGGTAACATGTACGCAGGGAAACCTTGGAAATTTAATATCCTTCCCATTGAATAAGTAGGTTTTAATCACAGGACTGCATTCTAAATTCCACCAGTTTTGCATATGGTACAGCAGATTTTCGTAAACACTGTACAAATAGCAGCTACTACACTTAGACAGGCATTGGTAGACAAATTGTTTTAATACTTGGTTATAGAAATATGCCATTAAGCCCCTCAGAGGCAGAAGAGCACATAACGTAAAAAGGTGGGTTAAGAGTATCACATCCTTGAACTTCTTTCAGTTGCAGTAGCAACTTGGTATTACTTTCTCTTGATGTTGTTGTTCTTGTTTTTTATTTACATGATTATATTTTAAATGAGTAATTTTATATAAAAAACGATATCATAATATTACAGTAAGTTTTAGTTCTTTTGTATTTCTTATTTTCTTTCATTTTTATGTTTTGGTTTCGTATTTTATTTAATTAAGTTTTTTACCATAAAACAGTGTAACATGGGATTTTTATCGCTTAAATAATGTTACCAACAAAAGTCTAACCCATATGAGTGTGGAAAAGAGAGATACAAAAAAATTACTGGCTTG
Organism: Wohlfahrtia magnifica; assembly: GCA_023159175.1. Taxonomy (NCBI): domain Eukaryota; kingdom Metazoa; phylum Arthropoda; class Insecta; order Diptera; family Sarcophagidae; genus Wohlfahrtia; species Wohlfahrtia magnifica. The sequence goes on along the minus strand of JAKWBJ010000496.1, from coordinate 622,735 downwards.
TATTACATTTCTTGGTTAGTTGGTTTGTTGGTGGATGGATGTTGGATGAGTTGCTCTGGTCGGCTCATTGTTTGGTATCTGTTTATATACTTTTTCCCTGTAATTGTAGTAAATTGTGGCCTAGGGAACTTGACACTATAATTATTGAAAATATACTACTACTACGACCACTGGTGTGCTCTACTTGTGAAAGTGTTGTTGTTTAGATATCATCAACAACATCATCATCGTTTTACTTTCTTTTTTTGTAAAAAGGAGTGTGGCATTATTATTTTAATTTGTTGGCTTATACCCACTACATGTGTCTGTAAAAGTGTAGATTTTAATGTCTACATTTATTAAAAGTTTATCTATAGCCTAGATAAAGCCCCTGGTATACGTAATATGTTCAATTTAATAAATTGTTTAATTTGCTTAAACAAAACAGGATAATTGTTTAGATTTTCCGTTAAGGTGTAGAAACGAAATTTTTAAAAGCGGAATTATGGTACACGATATAATTTTTTATTATTAACTAAGTGGTTTTTTCGTAAATGTAATATAATTGATAACACAAATGTGCAAATATTGTGTTTTTTTCTAATAATTTGTTTAATAAATCGAGCCATAACCGCCAAAAGGACATAAGCGCCATGATTAATGGTTTATGTCATTTGATAAAAATATATTTCGATAGTTCTCGATCATTAATCAAAAATAGACAATACATTTATAAAAGAATTAATTATAGAAAGTCCTTGGAGATAAAGTGTGCGGCCTTAGTCATTTATTTAATGCAAAAAATATAAGGACCCAAGAACATGCCTTTGTGAAGCTATAATAAGTAGAAATGTAAATGAACTACTCCTACTTAATCGTTTAGAAATTCCTGCAATGACATGGATGGTCCTTCTGACAATTCTGAGCTCTGTAACAGCCAATTTTCACTTCAACCTATGCTATATTTTATTTAGTAGGCAGAGCGTAGAGTGACAAAGACAACTAATAAAAAAATTTGAAGCCTTAAATTATTCTCGCTAGGTGTTTTTTGGTTGACCTCGATTCCTTGATCTTTGAGGATTCCACTCAAGTGCCATCCTTGAGATACTACTGGGATTTTTTTCTTAAGGTATTGTTAATCCATCTCCACTTTCTTTGTCTTATATGCTTCTGTATGGGCTCTTCGTTTGTCAAATTTCACAGATCTATGTTGCCTATAGCGTTAGGCCAGAATATCTTGCACATGATTCTAGGGCACTTGTTAGTGAGTACCCGTAGCGTTTGCGTGATGGTGTTAGATACAAGTCAGGTTTCACTACCGTATAAAAGAATTGACTTTACAAATGCGCTGAATATTCTGAGCTTGGTTTGCCCGGGTATTTATGAACTTCTCCGTACTGATTAAAATGGTCCGAAAGCCGACCTTGTTTTGTTGAGCCTGTTGTTAACATCTTTTACTGCACTGCCGTTTGTTGCCATTGTACTATCCACATACTCAATTGGTTGGCCCTGTAGTATGATATTTTCTGTGCCATTTTTGTTAATTCTCATAGCTTTGGTTTTCTTGATATTTATCTCAAGTCCAACATTGCGCGCCAGTCTTTCCAGGTCTTCTAATTTTGACTGCATGTTGGAGATCTTGTGTGAGAGTAGACAAAAATCGTCTGCATAATCCAAATTCTCGCTTATGATCTCATCGAATACGATGGTGAAAAGTAGACCTGAAAGTGGACAACATTGCTTTATTCCAGCGTTAGTATGGAATGGTTGGCTGATGCTCCCGTTGTGAATAACATTCTAGTACATTGTTCGTATTTTTCGGGGTACTCTTTTTCTTCTCAATGCTTTCCATATGACAGTCCTTTTCGTGGTATCGAAGGCTTTCTTGAAGTCGACAAACAGTAGATATAGAGGGGTACGCCATTATATAGACTGTTTTATTATGATGCGTAGAATGTTGGCCTAGTCTAAGCAATTTGGCAGGAAGCCTGCCTGTTCGTCTCGCAATATGTTCTCTAGTTTGCTCTGAAGCCTTGCCTGTATTATGACTGCTAGTATCTTCTAAATGGTGTTAAGCAGAGTAATACCTCTCCAGTTAGTGTAATCTTTCAAGTCACCACTTTTCAATGATGCATTTCTTCCAAGTTGATGGCAGCCTCTCTTTATCCCATGCTGATGTGACATGAAGCCGTAGCAGCTCTGCGGCAGTTGTAATGTCTGCCTGGAAGATTTCCCCCAATTCATCTAACAATGTTAAATTAAAGCATATGTTTCTCCATACTGGGAAAGTAGAGATATGTTTTCAAAGAATTTGGTCTGCTGAACACCTCGTTTGAAGAAGTCTACACAGTCGATTCGACAACACCGACTTTATTATTGTACAAAAAGAAAAGGTATAAGACAGTAGTTGATGTTTGCGCTTTACTGATTGACAGTGTGAATAGAAGAAATACATCGGCTTTGACTATGCAAGGTAAAGTCACATTAATTTTCCAGTTGAAATTTATCTTTCACTTAAACCTGATTGTTCTTAAAAAGGATAAATTTTATAGAAAATAATTTTAATCAACTATATAATTTACTAATTAAATGTGAAAATTATTTGCTTTTGATTTTCTATAAATAAAATCTTTTAATTAAATAATTATATTCATTGACAAATTACTAAATTTCTGTTTAAATTTATTTTAATTTACATACATTATTTTTTTCTTTTACTTACAGGTAATTAAACTAAAAATAATAAATTAAATGCAGATTTTATCAGGTAAAAATAATTGACCAAATAAATATTGTACACCAAAGCCTCATTTAAATACTGACTATGAAACATAAGGAAAGAAATTTCTAAAAACTCTAAAATCATGAGGTTGTGAGTAAAACAAATCCAGTTAAACGAGTAAAAGATGTTTAGAAAAAAATTTAAAAATCAATTCAACTAATTTAGAATAATACAATAAGTTTGTATTGAGGTTAAATAAACTGACTAATGTTCGTATAAAAAACATTATAATACAAATATTTACATATATAAAAAGTAATAAAAATCGATAATTTGCATTTAGTTATTTTTGTCAATATTATTACACATTTTTTTAATTAACAGGATAAATTAAAAGGCAGGGGAATGTGTAATTAATTTAAAACAAATAACATTTTAAAAGACTTGATTTTAAAATATAAATATACGCCTTTTCTTCATGTTCTTGGTTGCGGATCCTACAAAATTAAAAGAGTTGTAAGAATGTAGATAACAGCTAGATACCTTAAAAGAACACTTTTGTAATTTTAATTGTTTGGCTAATTTAATTAAAATTTAAATATATAAAATGTAAATATCTGTGTCGATATGGAAGAATAGCTTAAGTCGAAGAATCAAGATTTGAGGTATTCCCAATTTTGTAACTTAATAAACTGGTAACAACATTATTAAGTAAAAATGTATTTTTTTGGTAATGTTGTGTGCTGCTGTGGTATGGTAGGTAAGACACTCGCCTAAAATAAAGAAAAAAGCTTTTCAACAGCGGTATCATGTCATAATATTAGCTAGTAACTGGTTATGAGTATTACTACTATTGAAAACTTCTTTAGTGCATTTGTCGTTCGGAGCTACAGTTAAACTGTAGGTCCCTTTCAATGAGTCTAAAAATAGAATCGGGTGCAGTTCATTGACTGAGAAAAGTCCCCATGCGCCTTCATGGAATGTTATGGGAATTAATATATAATGTACAAAGAGAGAGAATACAATACCATTCATGACTTAAGCAAATTTTCGATAGAGAGTTTTGTGTATTATTGAGACTTAGGTATACTTGAGTTCTGAAATAATATCTATGTATTTCACAGTTTTAAGTAAACATAAGATATTTTATTGAAACTTAAAAAAGAACAATATAGTAAAATTATTAAGTTTAAGTCAATTTAAGTTTTATTTTTATTTTAAAATATATATGCTTACTTAACTTTAACATATCATACAATTCACAGATTTTGTTTGTTTTTTTTTTCATCTAAAAAATCGTACAATAATTATGAGAGATAAAGTTTCAGAGAAAAATTAAAATTTACTTCAGATGAAATATATGAAAGCCTCTGATATGGTATCACTTATAAGTTAATTTTTACCTATTCGTGAAGATTAGATATAAGTGGGTAGTCTGAGAAACTACAAAGTAATTGAAAACATTCCGTAGTAGAACAGATTTTATTGTTAATTAAATAAATATTATTCTCCCAGTGGAGAGTCTTAGTAGAGAAATGCCAAGGCAAATTTAACATTATTTTTAAAAATTTTTTCTGAAAAACCTGTAATTTTCTAATGCGTGAACTTGCGCATACACCCAAAAAGGAAAAGCATACAAAACTACTGATTGAAAAACTACTTTAGCCAAAATTATGTTATTGTCATGTTTCTGTACAGGCGGTTTGACTCTTGATTACTTGGTTAGGAATGGGAAAATCTGTATAAAAAACAAAAAGTTATTTTTAAAAGGCTTAAATTCCCAAATTATTATTATTATTATTATTATTATTATCAAATACTTTGAGTCCTTATATGCAACGTTCATCATCATTTTTTTTAAATTATAATCGGCTACGAAGCTGTATATATTTCCCTTTGTTTTGTTTATATTCTTCGTTATCCGTTGTCATAGTAATAATAATTGGGATTGTACCAAAAAAATATAACACAAAAATTTTGTACACTTAAGAGTATTTGTTTTATCTCCTTTGTACAGTTGTCAAGTGAGATATTTCATTGATACTAATTAATTTCAGCCAATTATATTCTCTTTGTCACCTTAGTTATTAGAATATAAAGCTTAAGGGAGAATATTTGTATCTCATACCCAAAAAGATTTGTTTTTCTCGGATATAATGGTAGTTTTCCAATTATCTTCTTTGAGTCTTAGACAATAAATTAATTTTCTCTACTAAAACTTATAATTGCAGGTGAACTAAGATAAAGAAACAGAAAAGAAAAACTAAATATCCTGGATTTTCTTTTATTATTAAAATGTAAATAAATAAACATATACTTAGTCGCATTTGTTAAAGTGTGTATTTGTATGTGGACATACAGACTAAAATGTTAAGTCAGATACTTATTAAGTCATTAATTAGTCTACACTAGGAAACCATATTATTTCTCCCCTCATGCCTAGGTAATTAAAGCAATAAGAGCAGTAACAAAATGTGAATAAACAAATACATAAACACATATTAAATGCTTAATAAATCCAACAGTAACTTATGTGCCAACAACCATTGCTTCACAATAACATTTTTTTGCACCCTATATTGCTTAAGACAAATGCGAAAAATAGGTCAAAATTCGGGTCACTTTAAAAAGAAATTTAGTCAACTTTTGCATATAATTGTGGGAATAAAGTTTGTCGCTTAAAATCAAAAATTATTTTATAATCGATATTGATATTGTAATTATGTAATAAGTGCATTTGTGGTATAGGATATCATCCAGTCGGATTTCAGCGTCATTAGTTTTCTTATTTATTTAATTTTTGTTGTTAGTCGTTAAATAACATCAAAATTTCGACTTTGTAGTCAACCGAATAAGAAACTAATGTAAGCTACTCTACAATATTTTATTAGGGTAGCTCTCATGTATATACATACATACGTAAATGGGTGTTATACGAGGGCATTATCAATGTTTGGATGGTCTAACAAGTGTCTTCATGGCGTAATAAATGATAAAATCTATTTGGTGATATCGCCAAATGCGAGAATAAAAATGCTAGAGGTGGCAGTGGCCGTTACTTTGCATTTTGCATGAATGTTGTAAATGAGGAAAATTATTTTGGGTGAAATGTGCCATAATACTTAAACTCAATCATAAAAACTATGTTTAGATGTTTAAAATTATGAATTCATCAGAACACACTAAAGTTACGTGCTAAAGTATGCTAATTTTTTTGACTACCATAGTTCTTTGGATTGCACAAATTGTCTACGGATATTATTCAAAGCTTTTGCACAAATTCAATATTGAATTAAGAATGAATAATTTCACCTAGTGAAGTTGTAACTGCAGTCCAAAAGGAACCGTATAGGATATATTTTCGTTATTTTTTAACATAATCTCCTCTTTCAAGTTTGGAAATATAAAATAGTACGGGAGTGCTAATTCTGCTGGTAAGGTGCGTGATGAGGCAATTCCAATTTTAAGCCATTGCTTTTTGCCATGAATAGGTCATTCAATAGTGATATGCAAGAAGAAACTAACATTTTGATAAAACTCGATTTTATTATTGAACACGGTATAGCGAGTATAGCGCTTTTCCAACTTTTCGATACCATTTTTATAGTACGATTTCTCAGACCTCAGTTTCAGCAATTACTTCATCATTAGACTTAAATTTTTTTCCAGCAAGCATTCTCGTGAGATCTGAAAACAGTAAAAAGGAGTTGTGGGCCAAATCTTGCGAATACGGCGGATGTGGGAGCAATTCCAAGTTCAATTCATGTAGTTTTTCAATTGATTTGAATGATCAACATGTTCTTGTTTTGGGTCTACAGTGATCAAACGCGCCACCCACTTTGTACAGAGCTTTCGCACACAAAAATGTTCGTGTAAAATGGTAAAAACTTTTCCATCTGATATCTTTACAATGTCAGCTAGCGCGTGCACTTTCAATTTCCCATCATTCATAACTAATCTTTGAAATTTTTTGATGTTTTCTGAAATAAGAGCGCTCTGCATTATTTGTTTTGGTACAACCACGTTTAAATTCAGCAATCCACTTCTCTACTCTTTGTCTGGAAAGAGCAGAGTTCGGATGATGTTTATCAAGCCATTGTTTGGTTTCGACTGTATTTTTTTCATCAAAAAGTAATGCTTTATAAAAATACGAAATTCACTTTTTTCATTTTTTTTCACAATAACAAAAGTTGATTCACACAAAATACTATAACTCACGAATCAAGAGTTAGATTGCTGTGAAATTTATACACTTATAGTTTGAAGGTCAGAACTAGATAAAAATCATATGGAAAAAATTCTAGTAAGGCCTTCTATCTGTCATCCTACGAATTTATAGAATGACCTGTTACAGTAGTATATACATATAGATCCAAAAGTCGCGGGGTTTAAGAATTTTATAACTTTTTCGTTTATACATTATTTGTTTTTTTTTCATATTATGAAACATACAACATGGAAATTTCTTACACTAAGTATGGAAAATAATGTCACTTAAATGTTTTCAGCTTCGCAATGATGGCCCCAATAAGGCCCAGTTATAGTTTATGTGTACATATAATATTGTGCATTTGGTGTTGATGAATGGCTCTTAGATTTACAGAACCCAAAAACCTACAGTTCTGCTTATTAATAAAGCCATTCTAATGGAATTGAGCTTCATCACTCAAAAAAAATAATAAGAATAATAATAATTGATCATTGATTTATATAATGAAATTCTATTATTCTGGTTCCCTGTGCAGTTGTGAATCTTTCCATTATTTATCTGCAGGCGTTATTTACATAATCGAAAAAAAAAAAATTAAAAATATAAACGAAAAGGTTTTTAAATTTTTAAGTTCCATGGTGACTTTTGATCCAGCCTGTAGATGTGCCAAAGTTTTGATGAAACAACACATTCTTTTTCGCTAACTTTTTTATGACTTAAACGCAAGGACGACCCTAATAAAATACATGTATACATTTCTTAGTAGGCTGTCGTTTATATCTTTAAGTTTATAATTGTATAAAAATATGTTGACAATTTCTAGAAAATATGTGGGTCGTATACAAATATATTTATTTTTGCCATTTTATGTCAAGCACAAATATTTACTTTTTCATGGGAAACATAAAAGTAATCTTTTTCGAAAAAAAAAAAAAATAATATCAGTGGACTTTGTCAACTAGTTGGTGCCAAATAGTTACTTGTGATAAGAACAGAAAGTGTTTTTTGTTACTGAAGAAGCAAAGTCTCATTAAATCTCTTTATTTAATATGCTATGTAGTTGTGATTTACTGTTTTCGAAGAAAGATTTCTTTAATTTTCTTTAAGTAGTAATATTAAATTTGAAATTATTTTTCTTTTACGAAAAATCGAAGAAACTAATTTAATGATTTGAATCGTTTATTAATTGGCATTGAAGCTTATCAAGTATTATAATTAATCTCTGGTAAATGGCAAATTTACATTTATAATTTGGTAGGCATTACCGCACTGAAACATGGTCGAAAATATTATTAACGTAAAGATACTTGCTAATGGTGGGCTGGCTAATCGCTAAAATTTGGATAAACAATTAATTTAGTGAATTTAAACAAACAAGACGAATGACATAAGAATTTATTTTTGATATTATTATTCATCGATAACATCACAGTTTTTCCTAATCCATGATTTGGACAGCAGCTAGACTTGAATGGGGGTTGGCAATAACGTAATTTGGCTGCACCTATTGCTAACGTTTTGTTTTCATTAATGCGCTTGTCTAAGTAAGATGTAAGCTTGGCTTGTTTTAAGCGATTTCAAAAAATTGACTACTAAACGTTTAAGTGGAACCCTTTGTTAACTTATCCCAAGAAATTTACAAAATATTTAAAGCGATCTTAATACCGTTGAGTTTTATAAAGTGGTTGTATAAAAGAAATAAATATAAATAAAATAGGGTTCCGTTTGTCCGTGGTATCATAAATGAGAGTGGCACTACTCGACTAAGACTTTTGAACTAAGGTAGAAAACTAACTATAAAAGGTATCAGATTAACAATAACTAGAGACTTGATTTTTGAATATTTACTTATACACTGAAATCGCCTGCTAGGTTCCGCCTGCAGTGCTTTCAGCAGATGATTTGATTTCTGCGGTTTTTTTTTGCAGTAGATACCTAAAAGTTAACCTTAAGCTCACCTAAATCTGCATAATTATAAATGATAAATTTTCACTGGAATATTAACGAGTTGTTTTAGGACTTAAAACGTCAAAACAGCAAAAACGACCCAGCATAGGACATGACGAAACAATTTAATTGTGCTTTCGAGTGTTTAAATTTTCCTCCAGACGACTTCATCTAAAAAATAAAGAAAAAGCCTCCCTGATCCTCCAGCTAAATTCTGGCGATGATGACAAACATCAAATAAATGATCAGGAAAAAACGCCACCTACTTGGAAAAATTTACAATGCTAAAGTAGAGATCAATGCCAATAAGCAAGGATATTCACCACTACACAATGATATGGAGGGGACTACAGTGGATTAATCACCTACTTAGCATGAAAAATCAGCGTGATTAATGAAACTGAAACAATGCAACGGATACTTCATTGGGAAGCCAATATGCTTCCTAGATATTATCATGAAGGTCCAACAGCTTATCACCACACCTCAAATATATCGATATCGAAAGCTATTGTCTCATTAAGTCAGTTAAAATTGTTATTTACCTCTTTTTGTGGAAACATGGAAGTTTTGTTTGTTTATATGGTATTTGCGAAGAAATAAGCTTGGTACCAAGAAAAGAAGAGTTTTTTTTTTTAAATTCCATAATAATGAAAATGTCAAAAATAAGCATGAAATGTCAAGATTTTGCACAATGTCTTCCTTGCTTACTGTAGCTTAGTACAAAGTATGTGAAATTGCTAAAAAAAAAAAATTTTAAAACTAAGGTTGCCTACCTAAATACAGATAACCTTGCATTACTACTATACCATAAATCCATAAAGGCAACCATACAAACTTTGACGATGTATAACATTCCTAATCAGTCGTCTGTTTCTCAGCTGATATGCATACAAACGTAACCTTTGCTTATTTAATTTGGAAGGCGGAAAAAAATAGGTAAAGAAGACATCCGACATTTTTTTCTAACTTTCCCTGAAATATGTATGTACATTGTTCAGGTTTTGAAAAAGTCCAAAATGTCTTCATTTTACAACAAGCTACTGCTTAGTAGTTTTACCTGGATATGTTTTCTCTACTTTCCTCAGTTGGAAGCGTCACACTAAAGAAAAACTCAAATAACATTTTTTTCCTGAACTGGTAGCATTCAGTTTAAAAAAATTAGTCAACATTTTCCTTGGCAAGTACAAGATTACGGAAATGTGGTAGGTACCATGCAAATCGGTAACCGGCTGGACAGGATACGATGTTATTACTTTTAGGCCAGTCTTTGCATCAAATTGCTTACGTTTGTATCAGAGTGCGGTATAACATGACTCGGAGCAAATTTTCTGTTTTGCTCTCTCACTTACGTTCTCACACACAGAGGCAAAAAATAAAATGAGATCAATAAAGAGAAAATAAATAGAAATAAACTATATAAGAAAACATGTTTAGTTGATGTTGTTATTGGAAGTTATATTCAAGATTTTTTATATATTTTAACCTTTATGTGAGTGACAGGGTACCCGGGTACCAAATTCATTTTTGACACATAACACTTTAATGGAGTGACATATTTTATTAGGACTTGGTTACAACAGTTATTAGTCTACAGAGACGAAACTTTAATTATGTACCCTTAACGGATTGATAGGCTTCCTGGGTACACAAAAAAATATTCTGTAATTTATGTACATATGAAAGACATATTAAGCTCTTTGTGTTTTAAGAATATTATTTTTTAGAAGCATACGTACAAAAACCAATGGATAAATATTTAAACGAAAAGATAAAAGCTATTAGTCTATTTCGGGACAGTCGCAAAACTTCTAGCTATCCGTGCACCAATGTAACTCTGTTAAAAGTGTTTTTCTCTTGTCAATAACATAAGGGTTAATTGTTTTTCATAATTTGATGTTTTCTTTGTGCTTTTTTTTTATTTTCTTCGTTGGTTAGTTGTTATTTTTAATAATTTTTTTGTTGGTTATTGCTTTTATTGTTGTTTTTCTTTTAATATAAGTAAGCTCAAAAAGTGTGAAAGCACTGTTTCCAGTATACACAAGCATTTGTGTCGTCTGAGAGGCACGTTCTCAAATTACTGCCACAATTGTAAAAAGCATTTGTATTAGTTCGCCTGTGTCTGCTTTATATAGAGCTCCAAGACACAACTCTATTTAGTCAGATGAAAAGAATTAGAGGTAAAAATCAACGTAAAATAAATACACTTTTTTGAAGCTAGTAGGCAGGAATTTCGAATTTGGAAGCAGTTGATGAGAAGGTGTTATAATGCGCCTGTGAATGATTTAGAAAAGCAACGTTTCCAGCAACTTGCACAAATTGTCATTCATTTTTAAAACTTCTCACAACTTAAGAAATACGTTTAAAGAATGTCTTGCGGGCTACACGCTAGGACCGAGGAGGTTATTAAATCTAAAAATACATATATCCAAAATAATTTTGCTCACTACCAGTTTTATTTTCACAAGTAGTTCTTTACTTTAACGTGCTCTAACGTTAAGGCCATGACTGCCTATCAGATTTACAGTCAAGGAAAAAAGTTCACATACTCCCTACGACTTAAAGTTTTAGAGAATTAGGCGCGAAATTTCAAAAAGATGTTTAAAGTATATATAATTAAGATTATCTGAAGAAAAAAATAATACAAAAAAAATAAACTAAGAAGTAATTTAGGAAAAACATAATATTTAATTAGCAGGAATAAAGTCTACATACAACGTGCAACTACTATTGTCAAACAGAAATTTAAAAACAAAGAAAGCGATATAATAAATAATTTTGTTAATTTATTCGAACTTACAAGCATTACAATTGGAAAATTTTTATTGTAAACAAAGTGATAAAAAGAAGATATAATTTGAATTTTTATCGTCGAAAATAGCAAATCGAAAGGAGATACATATTTAGCTTGAAATATGGTAGTAAATCTAAGATAACAAAATTCAGTCGTGCTACTATACAGGTGATCATTAAAAATTATAACAACAACAATGGTACTGAAAATAAATCACGATTTGGTAGACCTACGAAGCTTTCAAGATCTGATGTTACCAGTATTGTGAAATTTGTCCATCAGAATTCGACAATGAACACCCCAAAATTGGCGGAACACATCGAAGAATATTCCGATTAAATTGCTACTCCACGAACAATATTAAAAATTTTACATGACAATGGATTTCATAGCAGAGTAACACCTAAGAAGCCACTAATTTTAGTAAATAGTCGTGAACTTCGTCTCGAGTTTGCTGAAGTGCATCTAAACAAGGGCATGAATTTTTTTAGCCGTGTTGTATTTACCGACGAAAGTAATTATAACATTTTCGGAAGAGTTGGTCGTTCCAAAGTTTGGAGAAAACCAAACATTGCACTTAATCCAAAGAATATTGTACCGTCTATCATTGGCCAGAATAACACCTTCTATTAAAAATTTGGTACATTAATGCCCCATCGTCTTCAAGCGGTTATTGATGTCCGAAGCGGATCAACCAAATAGTAGAAGTGAAATTTTTATTTTTATATATAAAATTTTTATATAATAATTTTTTTTTTTAATCGGTATGTGGACTTTTTTCCCATGCATTTGTAATATTTTCGTTATGGTTGGTTTTATTATGTAAATAACTTACTTTTTTATTTTATAAATAAACTTATTTATTAATGCCTTAAAATTAATAAAAAAAATTTTTTTAATTTTCTTCACAAACTCTCTAAAATCCATAAATCAAATGGTGTATGTAGACTTTTTTCCTTGACTGTAAATAATTTGATGTGTGTTCAGAAATTATGATGATGTGGACAAAAAGTGCGTTTGTGTGAAGGATTTTTCGACAAGTGTGTCCGATTTGATAATCTTTTGAAAATTAAAAAAAAAGTATTTTCTGTGCGATCAGAGTTGCTTTTTGTTAAGCATATGTTTGCATCTTTTTTGTATGACAGTGTGGCATTCAATCACACATTTTGTTTAGATTTTCTTACGTAGAACAGAAATTTATAATTATTTATTTTATTTGGCATAATCGCACAACTTTGTGGATAGTCACTCATAGTCTTTACTGCAAATCTTAAAATAATAATGCATTTGATTTTTAGTGTTGTAAAGAATTACTTTACGTTTCTCAATTTAATTTTGGTGTTCGTAACAGCGGATAGATATATTGGATACTAAGTCATAAGTGGCACCCTGGGAACGAAAGGTGTGTGTTTGCCGAACAGTTCGGCGGGTCTTTATTGGACCTGAACTGTCCTTTGGTGTCCCTGTGGAATATTCTAGGAATAGTTCGAAGATCGGTTGCTGGGTTTAAGGAGAATGAAAGGGTGCCTCTGGAGTGACACAGGCGAAAAGACTTATCTCTTTTATCCAGGTAGATCCCGCAGACTACTTCTGCTTAACAAGAGCAGTTAGGTTAGGGTATTATTGAGCCTATTTAATGGACATTGTGGTCTCAGATACCATCAGCATATCTTAGGAAATGCTAGTGATAGGTCAAGGTTTGCGATATGTTAACTTTGTTATAAGTTTCCTGGGAAAAGGCTGTAGTAACCGCAAAAGTGGCATTTTTTCTCTCAGAGAACAGAATAATTTGTTTCGATCTAATGTAGTGAGCATTTAATGTTGCACAAAAGATTTATTATATCTGATAAAATTACTTTGAAGCTGACAAAGTAAAAAAGTGCGACTCCTTAGAAAAAACTATGTACCATTAGCAGCTTAGGTCGTGTTAGGTTATAAATCATTGTCATAACTTTGATTAAGCACACTACCAAAGTGACAAGCAGATGGGCTAAATTCGTTACTGGAACTACACCATTCTCTTATGACTTCGTAAAATTGCTACCGAAATATAATCCAGGACAAGTACGGCAATTAGCCTGTTGATTGTTATAAACAATATTCTTTTATTCATTATAAGCAACATTTTAAGCCTAGCATACTCTCTACACTTACTTATGAAGGTGTAGAGCTTAGAAAAAAATTGTTTTTTTGTTCTAAAAGAGTGACATGAACTTCTAGGTTAGAAAGTTAACCTATAAGCTTTACATACTTCGCAACTTAGCAAACAAAATCTGTTAAAGTTCTTCTACTACCTTTATTGACAATTTGAGAACATACAAACTTTTAGTATTTTTAACATTGTCTATTAATCTTTTGCATCATAAAAATCTGGTTTTTGGAGTAAAAGTAGAACAACCCATCCCAGAAAAAAAAAATTTCATACAGTTACACTATATTTTATTCCCCTTTCAAGAGTTTTACTTTTAAATGCGCTTTCTGCGCTGTGCTGAATTTTTTTTCGTACAGATTTTAGACTGTTTTTTTTTGTATTTCAAAACATTTTTTATACCAAACTTTATGCCATAAACCAGGCTATAACACATTTTTATACTCATATGATTGCCTTAATATGTATTACAACAAGAAAACGGAAAAATTTAATTTTATGTGTGTACGAGCATTTCTTGCTTCTCATTTTTTTTCCTCGTAACTACCATTCATTTTCTGATTTATGCTGTAAGAAAGTGAGAAAAAAAATTTAAGCTGAAGTGCAGTGATATAAGAAAATACAACAAAAACGATAATATCTTTAGTGAGATGCCAAAAACATAAAGTTCTAGTTAAGCAGAATGAAAACAGGGAATAAAATAAAAAAAGCATAAAATCAACCATAAGAGTACAAGTCTGATATTTGGTGCAGAAGAATTTTATATCAATTTTTCATAGTTCATGGGATTTCTTTTTTTTTTTCATGTTCTCTTTCCTTTGCAAAAATGCCCTTTTGAGATGTGATTTCTTTTGGTAAGGTTTTAAATACGTAGTTGTTGGTTAAAATTTAAAAATAGGAAAAAAATGGATATGAACATATCGTTGCTATCATGTAGAAAGGCTTTAATTCGTTTTTTACAAAATTGAATTTTTTAATGATCCCAATACATTGCACACAAGGCCACTTTGTTAAAAAAATTTAATGCAATAGTATCAGAAATACCGGTCTAACAAGCAGTTGTATCAAAAGCCCTAACTCAGTTCAAAAATTTATTTTTGCAAAAAGCACTAAGTCATCAAACGTATGATAAGAAGATTGTAATATATAGTAAATACTAGGGAGATCGGATTTTCTTGTTTTGACGAATACGGTTTCTTCAAAATCTTCATTTTTCGAGTACCGAATAAACTGGTTAATTTAACACGAATAACCGGTTAATTTTAATAAGTATAATTTTTATACGTTTGTATAATTTTTTATTGCAAATATGCACATCGTTTAACTATTTGTATAAATCATTTTTGTGTATGTGACAATCTTGAACGTCTCAGAAAGAACTTGAAAACCAACGTAGATCGAAAGAGATCTTGAGCAAAAATAACCTTCTCTCGTCTTCTGTAAATAAATATTGATTTTTATATGGAGAATGATCAACTAGACTCATTGAAAGCGACCCACAAACGCCGTCTCCGAACGGCAAAATATTAGATAGTGAAGTTTTTCATAGCCTAAATATACATAACCAGTCGCTGGTAATGGTGTGAGGTGATATCGCTGTTGAAAATAGTTAGATGGTGTGGCCTGGGATTGAACCGACGACTTCTTGGTTGGAAGACAAGTTCTTACCCAACATACCACAGTAACACATACACTATTAAACACGTGGTGCATAAATTTACATACAGTGCTGCTTGAAATCTAAGCTAATTTTCTTGTCGAGGCAATTAAGGACTTGTATATTACTAATAGGTTTATTCAAAGTAAAATATTTAATTTTTGATATCTTAGGCACCTAAATTATAATTATAATAACATACCTTTAATTCCATTCTCTACTAAGTAATACAACAAAAACGAGATTTGCTCCTTGAGTAGCTGTTCGAAACTTAAGCATTTAATCCACTTTAATTTAATCAAAAACTCCATTAATAGCGATTAGATAAGAAAACCATTGCTATTGACTAGGGTAACAATCCGAGAAATGTATACTGGATATGTGAAAGTATCATAAAACCAATTAAATTTTACGGATAGGCTAATGGCCTCCACTTGATTGTATTCGCCACTCAAGAAATATATTTTAGCGAATTATGAGAACTGTGGTGGACCATTTGATTATTGTTAAACACTTCGAAACGCTGAAAATTCATATAACGATTTCTGCAGAAGCTGAAATGATATAGAGAAGAAGTTGTCTAAGGAAAATTTCTTTGCCATTGTCCATCATCTGAATACCGAAGGCCGTCTCTGCTTGGTCGCACAAGATTCTACAGCAGTCCTGTAAAAGCGATTTGGACGAAATCCATGAACTAATCTTAAATTGATTCATTTGTGAACCAAAATATTTCATATCGTTACGTTTTAACCTTTTAAAACTTTTAGTTCTTTTAAATTGCGTCAAATAAAATAAGTAATATGAGTTTGTTGTTTTACTTATACAGTTTTTTATTTATATTTGTACAGTATCCAACTTATTTATCTAGCACTCATTACACAAATTAACTCAACACTTTTATTTACGCATTCACACGACTTTACTTAATAACTGTTAAATTACAACTGATTGACGCATAGCAGTGTTGCTTATGTACATACCCGACTACCATCAGTTCCGAATGTTCTTGTTTGCACTACAACATTCCATTTATTTCCGTTAGTTTAAAAAATGTAAGATCGTGCTACCCAAAGATGATTGTTAACATCGTTCAATACGAAACTGGTAACACTGTTAATAGCACAAAAAACAGGGTGATTCTGCATTGACACAAGCCACTAAGATATATACGCCATAATAAAGTTAATAGCTAATACTGGTAATGTAATAATGTTTGTGTATCTTTTATTTAGACATGGTTTATTTTCGTAACAATATGTATTGTCTATTTGGTGGTAAGTGGAAACATTTATGTACAATATACTATATAAATACAAATTTTGTTCTCTCATCTTAACTTCGCCTGAAATATCTTGTGATTCACTTACGGTGAAAGTCATCAAATATTCGGTTTTAACCATCTAGCATTTCACTACTTTTGCTATGTTGCTTTTAACTTTAGACTTTAGATTTTCAAGCTATTAAATTATTAAGTTGATTTTTCAATTTAGCAACTGGTAATAGCAAAAACAACAATAATAATATTAAGACAGCACAATCTTGAAAAATAAAAAACACAAAAAATGCAACAACAATAAAGAAAAAACTATCCATCCATTACTGAATGATAACTTTGTATCTATAGTATATGTTTACAAATTACTTGCCAGATTTCTTTTTGTTTTTGTTGCTGTTCTTGTTGCCATTGTTTTCAGATTTCAAATGGCAAAAATACAAAGAAAAGCATTCAATTCCATACAAAAATAGATGAACAGGAACGAATGAAAACCAAAAAAACTAAAGCTTTTGTTTTTAATAATTCAGAAGGAAAGTAAGCAAATGGAACGAACAAAAAGAGTGTACGAAACCAACATCCGTATACTTTACATTCGTGTTGAGTAAATGAAGGTGTACTCTACAATATTGTTGTTTTTTGTGCCCGGCTGTAGGGCATTAATAAAATTGAAAAAAAATCTTATCAATATTGTAACATACACCTGACTTACTGTCTGTCTATGTATTTGCCTCGACTGTTGGTTTATTGGTTATTGCTGTTAACTTTGTTAAGTTAACAGATTGTCTGTCTGCCTGTCTATCTGTTCTTGAGTTCGTCTAGATGTTGCACCTTTAATTCCCTTTTTGCATATATTTTCTTTTTTTTGGGCTTGAATGGCATCTTATGTAACAGTAGTAAAATTGTTATCCAGCTAGAGAATTTGGTTGAATGGTTGGTTGGTTGACTGGATGGTAAACGATCTGTTTTTTTTAATGCAAAAACAATTGCAATTTTAAAATTAACAACAACAACAGCAACTAAAAATAGGGAGTATTTTGAAACTGTCATTCTAATAGAGGCGACACTCATGCTCGTATCCCCATAAAAAAAAATAAATAAATAAATAAATAAAATATAAAAAAAATAATAAATAAAAATATGAGTAAGAATAAAGCAACGAGTATAATCTTTCACCCAAAAATTCATTGCAAAAAAAGCACTATGGCTATGTTTAAGAGAACATTTTTATATAATTTTTATATCTTGAATATTAAACAGTTATGTATGTAAATAGGTCACTGGTCTATAAAAATAGCAACTTTATTTTATTTTGTGCTAATTTTTTACTTTTAAAAATGAAATGCCTGTAATTTGAAGACAATACCCTTGATAACTAACATCAGAGCATTTTTGTTTTGTTAGGTTTGACATTTTATTATGGGTAAACTTACACCGCCTTCAATTCGACGAATTAGCTGAAGCACAATTTGATATAAATATTAAATTTCAAATCAAAATTTCGTTCTCAGATGAAGACCATTTTTGGTTGATTGGGTAATTAAGCAAAATTGTTGCATTTGAAGTGAGGATAATCCACAACTTTTATCGAAACAGCATAACATCCCCAAAAAATTACTGCTTAGCCCATATGTCTTCAAAAACGATTAATGTTACTGACAATGATGCACGGTATAGGGACATGATTAGAAATTTTAAAATATATTTCTTTGCTGTATTATGATTTAACTTGTGTAACTGTAGAAAAAACACCCCATATGTTTTAAGATTTCATTAAAAACAAACGATCTCAGGGTTTCAATACTTTGATTTGAAAAATCTCGGTCCAATAAATATTAAAGCCAATAGCACTTAAGCTGCAGAAGGTGTTCCAATAGAATGTTTGGCGATGTTTAAGACAAAGGAACAGCTTATGCAGTAGACTGGATTGAGAAAATCGTGTCCAAAAAAAAGCAAAGAGAGTTCCATCAGCAGGCAAGGTCATTTCGTCTGTTTTTTGGAATGCACGTCGTT
The DNA here is from genome assembly GCA_023159175.1 of Wohlfahrtia magnifica. Lineage (NCBI taxonomy): Eukaryota > Metazoa > Arthropoda > Insecta > Diptera > Sarcophagidae > Wohlfahrtia > Wohlfahrtia magnifica. Next base: position 603,991 of record JAKWBJ010000496.1, on the reverse strand, counting down.
TAGTTTTTATTGATTATCTTCAAAAAGAACAAAATAATCAACGGTTGGAACCTCGCTAACTTATAGCAGCGTTTAAGTGATGAAATTAGGAAAACAAGGTAGCATTTAGCGAAAAAAATGGTGTTGTTTCATCAAGCCAACGAACCAATTCACATATCCGCTATACCGATATTCAAAATCAATAAATTAAAATCGAATTCCTTCACTACGTACCTTACGTGGGATACTATTTATATTTCGGGAATGGCAATACTAATGTCAAAAGCTAAAATCTGGTAACACCATAAGACAATTTGACATTTTGTTAGCATAAACGTACTCATAACGTTTAAGTATACAAGTGCTATTTGTTTTGTTTACAGTGAGTTATGAAAATCAATTTGACAAAAAAGTTGAAATTGCAAAAGAAATTTATCAACCAGAATGTGACGATGAACTCAGTTCTTTGTATGAAGTTCAAAAACCACAGTATATCGCTGGTATAGTGAATTCAGTCGTGTTCGTAGTTCTGTAGCCGACGAATTCCGTGAAGGTCGATCAAAATCGGTAGTTGTGCGTGAACTGATAAAGCAAGATCGTCATGTGATATATTGTGAGATAGAGGCATCCTTGCACATTAGTTTTATTTCAATACATACGATATTGCATGAACACTTAGTTGTAAAAAAAATTTGTTCTCGTTGGATACCCCATAATTTATCAATCGCTCAAAAAAAAAGGCTCGCGTCGATTGGAAATGATTAAAAAGTTCGACCGTGGTGCTTCAAAAGACTTGACAGGCGACGAAACATGAATGTATGCGTATGAGCCGAAAACAAAACAGCAATCGACCGTGTGGGTATTCCAGACGAGCTAAATCCAACAAAAGTTGTTCGTGGAAAAAGCACAGCAAGACAAATAGTCGCCTGTTTCTTCGGCCGAATAGATCATGTTGCCACTTTTTCGCTTGATCAACGTAGGACGGTCAATTCTGAGTAATACACGGCCATTTGTTTGCCGAAAGTTTTCGGAGAAATTCGTAAAACCAACCGCCGAAGTCGAAACATTATTCTTCATCATGACAATGCGAGCACTCACACATCTCGTCAAAAAGTTGAATTTTTGACCAGTCAAAATATCCACTTGATGGCTCATCCTCCGTACAATCCTGATTTGGCACCCAATGACTTCTCTCTGTGCCGAAGAAGTAGTTGAAACATTCAAAGACCATGCTTTGGAGGTGTTTCAAGAGCAATGGAAAAACTACTTTGAGAAATGGGTTGAATGAATGCAAAAGTGTATCGATTATCAAGCGGAATATTTTGAAAAACAATTAAGCCATTTTCATTTAAAAATATTGGTTCTTATTTGCTATACCCGAAATATAAATATATAAAATACGAGGGGTACTCGTATTTACTAAATATGGCTATAAGATTACTCTGCAATGGGGAGGTGGAGTCTGCAGTTGATAGTTATTTTAAGTAGTTAGACAGTTCTTACTATAAACGGGGTATTAAATCTACTAATTATTGCGAGGAAAAGTCTATCGAGCTAAATGGACGTTATGTTGATAAATAAAGGAAAAGTGTATTGATTATCAAGCGGAATATTTTGAAAATAATTAAGCCATTTTCATTTAAAAATATTGGTTGTTATTTGCTATACCCGAAATATAAATATATAAAATACGAACGGTACTCGTATTTACTAAATATGGCTATAAGATTACTCTGCAATGGGGAGGTGGAGTCTGCAGTTGATAGTTATTTTAAGTAGTTAGACAGTTCTTACTATAAACTCTGTTAGATCGGCTCATTTAAAATTAAAATTCATTGTAATTACTGGAATCAATACTTTTTTTATGAAGAGAGTAAAACTTCTTTTTCAAAAACCATATTGTTAAGGCTATTATGGTGTAGAATACAATTAAAAAGTTTGCGGTTTGTGGATATATTTTTACTTAAAATAAAGTTGTCTAGAGTTTTAAATAATTAAAAAAAAAGAAATAAATCCTAGCCTTCGACTAAGGTGTGGAGTATAACAGATAAAAGATAAAAATGTAAAGATGTAGTTAATTTCTAAACTGGCTAGTAGGCTGTAATCAATGCAAGTTTTATATCCTTCAAAGATGTTAAACACTGTAAACGAGTAATTAAAATCATGTGCTCATAAACACTCTATTAGAACTACAACGTGTTACTTTAGAACAATTTTTCTTTTCCTTTTTCTTAATTAAAAGTAAAATAGTGTACCCATAGTTCATTTATTATTATTATTATATATTTTTTCTTGAACAAATAAATACTGTTGCAGTAGTAACAAGCATTTCTGCTTGCTGTGAATCTCTGATAATCCTTTAGAATTGCAAAGGCATTTAATTTTACTCGATTTTACAACAATTTCTTAGAGTTATTTTATGTTTTATTGCTGTTTTTTCCGAAAGTTAAAATTATAGAAAATCCACAATGTCAGGCATTAACTTTGTACTCTGTGGGATGATGGTTAAGTTGGTTAGACGATGGGAAACTATACTATAAGAAGTATTTGGTCTATATATTATATTAACGAAACATTTCTTTGGATTCTTTTTTCTTTTAAAACCATTTGTTTTAGCAAAAACGTTGCAAGTATAACACATATTAACTTGTGTAAGGAATACGTTTCTTTTTGCCGTTTCTATCCATTAGAGGTATAGATTTTTCTTTTGCTTCCACATAGTCCTATAAAGCAACACACGATAATACTTATTCTTACATACATACATGCATACAAATGTGGATCTGTTATGTATTTATATGTTACATTTGTATATACATGAAACCACTCACTCAGTCACTACTTGAACAATAAAGTGAAAAAGTTTTTTTCTTTTTTTTTAGCGATAACTCTCTCTCTATTTTATGTTCTCCTATTTATTGTTTTTATTGTTGCCTGGCCCTGTTTTAACATCGGCTCTACTGATGGCTCGTTGCATGGCAGTTCACCAGCATAGAATAGAATAGTTTACGACCATCTGGAATTATGTTTGATATGAAAACCAGCAAACCAAATACGTTAGATGGACAGGCGGACGTTCATGTGGACAGTTTGAAACGTCTCTATCTACATTGTGTGCAAAAGATATCGATAGTCAACGATGAACATCTGCTATTCACATTTGCGATATACTCGCTCGATTGTATAGGATTGTTGCAGAAAACAAAAAAAGGGATTTTTAAGATCATATAAATTCTCTACTGAAATGAAGAAATTTTTTAACATACTTGACATGTTAGCAACAAATTTATGTTGCTTAAAAGAAAATACGGCTTGGAGAGCAGTTATGGGAATTGGGAAATATTAAAAGAAAAAACTTGAAAACAATGTTATTTTTTTTTGTACAATGATGTGTAAATAATGGTGTTTGGCTGAATGCTACATTTAGTTTTTTTAAATCAATGTGTAAGCTCGTAAAAATTTTTATAGAAAATTTATGAAGTTATTGATTGCACATCTTATTACCATATACAAAGAGATTATGAAACTTAAAATGTGATAGATTTTCTATAGAAAAAAACAGAGTTTAAATTGCTTTCTTTTAATTAGCAACAACATTAAAATTGTAGCTTTGCCTCAGTTTTTAGCTTTTAATTGAATAACTGTATTGCTGAATGTATATTCTTGCTTAAGCAGTCAGCAAAGCAATCACATTATCAAGAATTGCTCAAACTGTAAGCAATAAGTTGTTGTTTATGTTTGATTTTGCTAACTGTTTACTACTTATTCATTAACTACCCTGCGATTGCTTGAATTTCATGAACGTTTATCCTTTCATGAAGGACAATTTGGTTAAATTGTTTTTCACTTCTTTCCAGTATGACTTCGATTTCTAAACTTTTTTCATGTTATTGGTGACAGTGTCGCAAAATACGCCCACATTATAGTAAACAGTTTAATAAAAAAAACAAAAATTAAGCTATAACTTATTGCTTGCAGCAAAAGCAATTTTTGATAAAATATTGAACCACATTTTTTAGCAAAATCATCAATTGGGCGGTTATGTAAACAAACAAAATTGTCGAATATGGAGCTCACAAAATTCACTAAGATTCCTCGAAAAACCATTACATCCAAAAAAGTGAAATAAAAGCGGTTTGGTTAAATATAAAGCGAGCAAATAATGCAATGTTACAGGAGAATAAAAATTAAGAGAGCAAACATCAAAGACTGGTTTCAGTGATACAACACCCATAGAACAAATTTGTTTATATGAGGTGCGCACTCAATGTATTGTATACTCTTTTATCACCAGGACCGGCAACCCACTAGGTAACCAAATTATACCCAACCGGGTTTTATTTGGTATTATATTTTCGTAGTTTATTTACAAGAAAAATAAGTGTAATTTACGTATTGGGACTACAAATTTTTTTGTTCCTTTTTTGAGGTCAAAAAATATAATGAAATTAGAAATTTATGAAATCACCTCTGAGCCAATTTCCAAATTACGTCTCAGAAAAACTTCTTGTCTTTCAAGGCGCTCCAACTTTGGAGCCGATTTTGTATTTCTTTAAAAAAAGTGATTCGGTGACATGTTTAAAGATAAACTCATACCTCTTTTTTACCGTTTTTCTTATTTCTTACCGTTTTTCTTATAATGCATGATTTAATTGCAGTCTACACCGATCAATGAGTTTTAACAGCTCATAGTACACAATACCGCCTTGATGCCACCAAGAGTGCAAAAACTGCGCTATAAATTCTAAAACAGCAGTTATAAAACCTAAAGAAAACCCATCAAAAAACCTAATAAAACTCAATTGGTCACACTCTTGCAGACCATCAACCATTTCAATCCTAGCCTGCACATCAGAATATCTGAGCGCAAGGAGACAGATACCACCCCCGTAGTCGTGGTCTTCTAAGCGTCCATGCAAACCCACCCGAGCTAATGCCCCTGATGACTCGTGTCACTTTCAGCATTATGGTGTCAAGCACAACATTAAAAGAAGAAGTGATAATACGCAGTCTTGTCTAATACCCCTTCTAACTGAAATTCTGCCACCAGTTTCATTTCTTGCAGGACCCGGCAATAGGCATCGTCGTAAAGACTCCCAATGATAGATGCCGCTTTATGTGAAAGGCCTTTTCTAAATCAACAAACATAAGTTATGTGTATGTACACAGGAGCTCCATTCCACGGATTTTTTCACTATTATTCTGAGGCTATTCGCATGGTTATGATAGGATTTCCCAGTGCGAAATGTAATTTATTTCTGACGTGACAGTGATATGGAACGTCTAGTGTAAATTGTACCCGGTATAATATTGTTACGAAAATAAAAATGGCTAAAACTAAAATAGAACACATCAGAGACTGTATGGTAAGATTTTAGCTATAAACTTTATTTGTTTGTGTCAAGACTCTATATCTGTTACTGCTCTAATTATCTGTGCTATTAAGATTAGATTCCTTTTTGTGGATTATAATTTTACATCTTTTGAATTTAACGTAGATAGACAGAAATTTGTAGTAACTAAACGAATATTCGAAATTATAATGAATTTCTATAAAAGGTGGCGCATTGCATTTGATGATATAGTTATCGTTTTGCAGTCATAAAATAAAGTCATGTTTAGGTATCAATAAAAGTGTTGTAAAAACGAATATTAAGTGCAAGATAAATAAGTTTGGGACCGTATAGTTATAATGGTATACTAAAAAAGTGAGAATATAGAAACTGTAAAAGAACAACAAGGTGGTGTTTATTTTATTTTGATGCAATTAAAAGGAACTTAAACGGTTTAAAAAATGATGGAATGTAAAAATATTGTAAAACAGGGTTTTTCCCTTTCAGTTTTGGCATCCGATGAGATCCCATTTTTTTTTTTTGCAGTTTAACAATAACTCCCTGCATGAGGTCAACGGGCAAGTAATCCGAGTTCCAGAATTTCTATATCTAATAGTTATAGTTTATATAGATTATTTTAGATGAGAGAAGAATCTCACTATATCGATGAAAAATTAAATTAAAAAATTAATATTTGTAAAATTGTTCAGATTTCCAGTTTTTAATTTTTAATTTTGGTCGCGTGCTTAAATTGAGGAACAATTTCAATTTTATTTTTTTTATAGTGTTTTTTTTTTTGTAGTTTGTAGAAAACTTTTTTTCAAATACTTTAATTTTTAAAACTTTTAAATTTATCCAACTAACTTTAAAAGTTTACTAAATATATCTATACTCTAAAGATATTGTTTACTCGTACGTATTTACTACTTATCTATCCCACATCGTCTCTTATATCTTTACAAACAATCAATGTGCTGCTACTTGAATATTAAATCAACAATGGCACTTTAAAGTATTTATCCTTTCTTTGCTTCATTTTTTTCTATCTCTTTCTCTTTTGCTCTCTGTATCAATTTATCTTTCGAAATATCGAAATTACATTCACTTGCATCCTTTACAAACACACATTAACTCGTAATTGACAACACAATCACAGGCCACATTAACGAAATGATATCGAAGCAGAAATCGAATGTTTTAAGTCTGGGCAGAAGTTTTGCTTTGAAGAAATCTTTCAACTGAACTGAAATGAAAGAAAAGTAAAAACAAAAATAGAAATAAAAAAAAAAATAATAATAAAAATAAAGTTTTTGGAACTATTATTATCAGTTTATGGAATAAATATTCGAAAAGGGAAGAGATGTAAAACGCTTAAAGGGTTCGACTGCTTGTAATACCAACTGTGGAGTATTAAAAAAATCTGTAAAATCCACACAGTTTTTCTTTGAGTGGATAAAAATCAAGTTGGTTTTCTTCCTTTTATTTATTTTAAAGCATGTCTGAATAAAGAATAGCTACTACAGTGGTAATTAAAATAGGACAAACACTACTAAGTCCATGAAAAAGGAAATAATTTTTATATGATTTTCTTTGAACTTGCCAACAAATAAAGTGTGGTCCAACCAAAAACGTGTGCTAAAAATGACTATGAACACTTAACATCATGGTTCTTACGGCATTTTTACTGGAAAAAATGGACAAAAGGAAATGACTTCGAACCCATACGTATTTGTTCAGCTTCTACAGTGACAAAGCTGACTGAGAACCTCTGACAATGTGTTTATTCAGTTTAATATACTGAGAAAAGCGATAAGAACATCAATTTAGAAGGGAATGGTACCTCAATAGAAGAGAATTAGGTATATTGGAAAATTGTGGGGTTTGGGATGTGGCTTGGGTACATTGACGAATATACCATACATACATACATACATGAAATGAATATTAATTGTAAATAACACAAAACGTTTTCATTGAATTATCTTAATATTTTTTATTATGATAGAAGGATGTCGTTCAAATGCTCGCCACGGCTTCGTTGGCGTACCTGTATCCGTCGTTCCATATTTTCAATGACTCTGAGGCATAATTGATGTTCAATGTCATTATTGTGCTGAATTATCTCATTCTTTAGCTCTTGAATTATTCTTGACTTATTGGTGTATAGTTTATTTTAAATATCCACAAACAAAGAAGCCCAACGGTAACAAATCAGATGATCGTGGCTGCCAATTATCATCGCCATGACCTGAGATAACACGGCTATAGAATTCCTTGCGCAAAAGAGCCATTATTTCATTTGCTGTGTGGCAATTGGCACCATCCTGTTGGAACCACATATCGTCTAGGTCCATATCCTCAATAAGTCCGTTATCATTTCGTGAAAGCGAACACCATTCATGGTAACAGCTTGGCCGACATCATTTTCGAAGAAGTACCACCCGATGACACCGCCAGCCCATAAACTGCACCCAAAATTACTCTTTGTGGATGCATCTGCTTTTCAGCAATTACTAGTGGATTCTCATTTGGGCAAACGCGGAATTTCTGCTGGTTAACGAATCCACTATAGTGAAAGTGTGCCTCGTCACTGAAGATAAAAATCCTTTGTAAAGTTACCATTCACTTCTGATTGTTGAACTAACCATTCGGCTTATTGACGACGCTTGAAATGGTCAGTAGGCTGCAGCTCTTAAGTTTATTGACGCTTTTAAGCGTGTAAATGCAAATCTACATATATTCAAAACTCGCATCGGTGATGTTCGTGAAATGTTCAATTGTTGGGCATGACGGCGAGTCGAGATTGACGGCTCTTCTGCCACATTGTCGCGAACAACAGCAATGTTTTCCGCAGAACGAACTAAGCAAGCATGCACAGGTGTTTCCACATTTCCCTCAGACCCGGTTTGCTGAAATTTTTATACAATTCTCCCGATTGTGCACACGTTTGATCGATTATGTTCAGCCAAAAAATCTCGAAGTGCACGAAATATATTTTAATTTGAACGCCCATTTTCGTAAATGGTCACAATTTTTCAGTTATGTACTTCTCCATTGAATTTGTCAAACACCGAAACTATGAATTGTCAACTTAAGTTGGGTAATAAACTTGACGTTAAGGTGTGACTCACAATTAACACCGCGAATTATGGTTGGACCCCCCTTTATCAGAAAAGTTTAGTTCAGTTTTTGTTTCAGTTTAATAATTTCTTAACTTTAACATAATCTTCTTTGAGCTTGATATACTTTTGACATTTTTTCAGCTTTGCTTGTTATTCTCAACTACAAATATACCTTAAGATCTTGAAAAGAAGTGTTTATTTTGACCATTTAGATTTTTTCAGACTTTTTAAACGGATAGATACAATACATAGATATTTCCATAATGAATTGTTGCACTATGTGAAGTAATTTTTACTTTTAATCAATACTGAATTGTATTATATATTAGCCATTGAAGATAGGTAAGGCTACATTTTTAATGATATTAATATGAATGACTACGCTTGCATTGTGAAAAACTTTGGCCATACTACTTATTATATTAAAATTATTATTTTAATTTTTTGTTACTGATGGGTTCCAAACAAAAGCTAGTTCGTTTTGCGTCTGGAAAAAATTGCCAAATACCCATTTTTAAATGACTATACAATTTCGCTTATAGTCGAGAATGAATTACCATTACCATTAACGGATATCATTTTTTTTCATCGTTAGTTAATTGATTTTATCGACTATTTATATCGCACGGAATCGTCTGTTTTAATACAATTACAGCGAAACTTGGTAAATACTTTTTTTTTATTGTTTGAATGATGGTGCTGTCATCTGTCTTTTTTTGTGTATTTAGTGTAGTGGCGACAAGTCTGCTTAACCGAGACTCTTACGTTTTATTTTTGTTTCTTCCCAAAAGTATTTCCTATTGTTTTCCATTTGGAATTCCGTGAGGGATTTGGATGGAAAAACAAAATTAGCTCCTTGAGTAGCTGTTCGAAACTTAAAGAACTATAAGTACTTTGTGTAACAAACTTAGTTTTTATGGCCTCCGCGCGCCAGTTTGGCATAGTTTTTATGCGATTTGTTAGAATTATTGTTAATATTGATAGTCGCTTTAATATTAAGCTCTGCGTTAGCTTCTGCTCATTTTTAAAACGACGTTGTCCAGCTCTACGCTTCAAGAATTAAGAACAATTTTATTTTAATGAAAGGACCGGTTAACCGGTTATTTGAATTTTAATTAACCGAAAACCAATATTTTAAAAACTGCTACTTTTCGAATTTTTCGAAAACCGGTTTTTGAAAAAAGTGGAATAATCTATCTTCCTACATAGCAGTCTTTTTCTGGCTATTTGCATGTAAATATTTGTAAAAAATTGGAAATATGTAAATTATTATTAATTTAGAAATATCATATAAATTACATTGCAATTGTGTACTGTTAGTTGTTGTTTCCATCTATTCTGAATATAAATCAATAAGCTATTTTAAATTCCTTAACATTTTACGAGTAAAACCAAATTATGTTTACAGTCGCCCACCCATTGAAAATTTCGCCTGCGGATACCACAACTATAATGATGCGAACAGAACGTTATTGTGGGAAATTTTTTAAGGCATATCATTATCCTTATCAATGTCATCAGCAATGTTGTCAACAATGAAAATAAAAACAACAACAAGAACATCATTACTAAAACTAACAACATCAACAACCAAGAAATATGTAACAAAAGTTGTCATATGTTTGGACTTGAAGTAAAAAATTGCAGAATATAAGTTGAAAATATAAGAGAAAAACTAACAAAATGATGGTGATGTGCAACAACACACATATGTGTGTTAACATGATATTCGCACACAGGCATACGATGTTACATGCGACCACTCCCTCTCTTTCTTGATAACACATACAAACAAACAAAAAACCAAACATCTGACTTTCGTAAAGTAACTTTTATTAAAAACTTTCCTTGAGTTTATTTGTTAAACATTTGATGGCGACATGTGTGTCTGTGTGTAAATATCCGCCACAGTTTGTTAAATGCCACTATTCTTCCTCTCTCTCTTTCTCTCCCTCTTTTGCTTTTTGTATTTCTTCACTTGTGTTTATTAGTAGTTTATCCTCTCATTGGATATTGTTGATATTTTTGTGGTTTATATTACAAACACAAGTGTATTCATTTTTGTAAACAGATATGTTTGCATGTGTGAGTGCTTAATAATGATATTTTACAGGAAGTCGTGTCTTCAATACATATTTGGATTCGATACCAACATCAGATAAAAAATAAAAACTGTGACAGACGGAATGAGTAAACATTCTGTATGTTAAAGTCGCTTATAATTTGAAATTTAATAAAGAATATTTAACGATACGAGGGTTGTCTTATAGTTCTCGGACTTTTTGTATTTTAAGTGTAGAAGCGTTCATTTAGACACTGTTCCTTTTAACTGCTATCCATTGTTGGACTCATGTAGTGAACTGCATCTATTATATTATTTCTTATAGCCATTGGAAGCATTTAACCTAGTTTATTTTAATAAAAGTTGGAAGAACAGCATTTTGTGTATTTTTCTTACAAAAACCACCATCGAAACCAAATTCTTTGATTTCCTAGCATCAATTTCAATGGCTTAATTGTGTTTTAGGTCATCATAACATATATAATCGATATAATCAATAAAATGTTAATGAATGGATGGACAACCGTTTAGATACTTTAAATTTTTCGTAAATGTTTGGATATGAAATGTCTTGCGGTTGGTGGCACAAATCCCTCTCACAAGCTATAACACCACCGTGCGACCACTTTGAATTTAAAAAAAATTATTCGATTTTTTTTTTTAATGGTAATTTACTGAGTTCTTTTTTGATTGTTACAGCTTAAATAACATCAAATGTACAGAAAGTCAAAAGTGATGGAAATAAAAATCAATTATTGCATTACAAGAGCCTAAAAGAAGGCGTGTTCAATTAAATGTTCAAGATAATATAATTAGGTTGTAATGCACAATGTTAATTGTGTGGCACACCTAAACGTCAAGTTCTTTGTCAAGCTTAATTTGAAATTTTTTTGCTTCAGTGTTTGACAAGTTCAACCATAGGGAAGTATACAATTTGACAACGCGTTAAGATTGCTAAGTCCTTTTACGAAAATGAGCGTCTACATCAAAATGAATATCGTGCATTTCGTGAACTTCATGATTTTTTTGGTCAGCATAATCGGCCAATTGTGTTCACAATTGAGAGAATTGTGCGTAAATTTCCTCAAACCAGCTCTGTAGGAAATATGGAAACATCTGTGCGTACTCGCCTAGTTCGTTGTACGGAAAACATTGCTGTTGTTCCCGATAGTGTGGCAGAAGAACCGTCAATCTCGACTAGACGTCGTGCCCAGCAATTGGAAAACTCACGAATATCACTGATGCAAATTTTTAATAAAAATATAAATTTACACGCTTACAAGGGTCAACAGTTAAAGCCTACTGACCATTTCAAGCGTCGTTAATAAGCCGAATGGTTTGTTGAGCAGACAGAAGTGAATGGTAACTTTATAAAGGAAATTATCTTCAGTGACAAGGCACACTTTCATTTCAGTGGATTCGTTAACAAGCAGAATTGCTGCACTTGGGCAAATGAGAATCCACTAGTGATTGCTGAAAAACCGATGCATCCACAAAGAGTAATTTTGGGCGCAGTTTATAGGCTGGTGGTGTCATCGGGCGGTACTTCTTCGAAAATGATGTCGGCCAAGCTGTTACCGTGAATGGTGTTCGCTTTCACGAAATGATAACGGACTTATTGAGGATATGGACCTAGACGATATGTGGTTCCAACAGGATGGTGCCAATTGCCACACAGCCAACGAAATATTGGCTCTTTTGCGCGAAGAATTCTATAGCCGTCTTATCTCATGTCATGGCGATGATAATTGGCAACTACGATCATGTGATTTGTCGCCTTTGGACTTATTTCTTAGGGGATATTTAAAAGAAAAAGTGTATGTCAATAAACCATGCACAATTCAAAAGCTAAAAAATGAGATAATTCAGCACATTAACGACTTTGAACTTCAATTATGTCTCAGAGTCATTGAAGATATGAACCGACGGATATCTTTCTAACATAATATTAAATATTAAGAAAATTTTTCTCCGTCACTCCTCTAGGGAGCATATTGGCTTTCCACAAACCATCCATTGCTTTGTTTCAGTTTCTTTAACCCATTTGATATTTGAAGCTTAGTAGATGATTAATCCACTGTAACTTCTTCTATATGATTGTGCGTAGCGTTGAAGATCGCTGCTAATTGTTGGTGATCTTTACTTTAGCATTGTAATTTTTTCCGCAGTGAACATGAAGCACTATGCTTTTTCCACCGAACATGGATGCGAAGCATATCTAAAGGCCTACAGTTCTCCACCTTATGAAAGACTGCAATCGCCAAGCTAGCCGTAGTCAAGCTTTCAACAAGCATTCATTTGCACTTTTATATGTTTCTAGCATTCACAGTAACTTTATTACTTAATACCAAAGAACTTTAAAACAAATCCCAGTAAACTAAATTTATTTAAACTAATTTATTATTTTTTATTGTAAACAAACATAAGATGATGCAATATAAGTCCGTATATACATATGTATGTGTGTGCAGTGTGTTAGAGAAGAAAATTAACAAATTGTATTACAATCTCCTACAAAACTTACATGATAATTGAATTTCTAATTTTCTTCTGCTGGTGGTGGTATGTTGTCATTTTTCAAATCCCAAAATTTCAACTGCTGATATCCGCACAACTCTACCAACAACAAAAAAGTAAACTTTTTCCTTCCTTTTGATACGAACACTTTAGTTTTATGGTCACAGATGTGAGAGAATCTCTTTTATATATCGCTTACTATATATGTGTGTGTGAGTAATGTAGTGTCAGAGTGTAAAAGTGTTGGACATTTTATTTGTAACTGTATTTAGTGATCATATGTTGTTAAGGGAATACGACGATTGTCCTTGTTAGAAAAACCACTTGCAAATAAAAATAGGAAAATGGAACCACCATACAACACTCACTCATACACATACACATGCATATGCATCACATACCATACATTCGTATTTGTGATTTGAAACAAAATCTAGTTGAAATGTACGTGTGGCCAAGCTATTTAAATACATTTCAGAGTAAAAGTAATCCATGGTAATGTGTTTCACTTACTAACTGCGTTCGTTTCATACAGGATTTCTTTCGTTTATTTTTTCATGTGAAAATTACAGGAAAAAATAAAATCGAAACGGAAATAAAATCAAGTGCTTTTTTTAGAATATCTTTCCAAAGCAGCCAGCTGGTTGATTGTTGCTATTACAATACTAATGTTATCGTAGTTGTTGTTGTTCCTATTACTGTTTCTATTAATATTAGTGTTGGCATTTTGTATTGTTGTTGGCTTTTTGTTTAGTGTTTAACACATTGTGTCTACTTAACTACAAAACCATTGGATACAGAGTGTCAGACATCAATTGAAATTAACAGCTCTCAAAACGAAAACGTAAATAGATGACATGTGTGTATGTGTGTATATGTGTGTGTGTGTATTTAGAACCATATACGTATATTTGTATGTCCATTCCGGCATTTAGTCATTTATTTGTTTTCGTTCGAGGTTCGTGTTTGCAAATGCTTTAATTTAATCGATTAACACTTGCATGTTTACACAATCGCACATGACCCAAGGAAATACAGAAAACTTACAAAAATAAAAATGTGATCCACAAAAGGCCTCTAACATTTATCTATAACCATATTACAAATTAACACATATACACAAGTATGCACGCACAAAGGCAATTACAGGGTAATGTTATGAATTTCAGTGCAAAAGTTAAACATGTACAGTAGAGTATTAGAAAAGAATAAGTCTTTAGTTTATAAAATCTAGCTTAAATCAAAGATTTTTAATTAAGGTCCCATTCTTTCGAACATACGAAGATAGTTAGAAAATTATATATATATTTTACATTGTATAATTTTTTAAAATGGAAAACCATTTTTGTTAAACTCGATACTTTTATTTCTGGAAGATCTAAAAATAGAAGTTGGTTCTCATAATAACCTATTCCTTTTACCCGGAGCTCATTCCACCTAGAAATTTTAGTAAATTCTAAATTTTAGTAAAGATCTAAAAGCAAATAATCACAATGAACTAAATGTTTCGAATATTCTCCCAGATTTGTTAACAAGAACCTTGGTCATATTGAAAAATTATGCCAATTTTAACATTTTAATTGTTGACATAAGAGGTCATTCAATAAGTCCGTAGAATGAGACATGAATAGCGTTACTAGAATTTTGTGCATATGATTTTAGATTAGTACTAACCTTCAAGCGATACGCTTCTAAATTTGATAGCAATCTGATTATTAATTTTGTGTGAAGCATCGTTTGTTATTGAAAAAGAAAAAAAATTGAATTTCGGCGTTCCGGTTTTATGTTACTTCTAAAATAGTTCAATGTTTCTTTCTTTTCCCAGTCTTGAATATAGATATATAGATTATAATTTTATTTTTATAAAATCTCCTTTTTAGAATTTGTAAGTGTAAATCTTTACTACACTTCTCACATGGGCTTACCGGGTTCGGGATCAAAGTTTTAATAAACTGTTCAGGACATTCAAGAGTTTTCTAAATTTGTGGGTTTGTTTTTGTAAAAAATAGTTGTCAATGTTAATTTTACAGCCTAAATAGTAAAACCTTTTGAAAAAAAAATTAAAATTAAATTAAATATTAAATTTATTCTTTGAGCTTTAACCTTTTAATTAAAAACAAATATACTTAGCCGACACAATCAGCCGCATTTTAGAATCTCACATTTATTTGTATTATGTATCTATTGTTACGTTTTAACCCTTTTAAAACGTTCGAGTTCATTTAAATTCCGTTAGAATAAAATAATGACCGCTTTATTTTGTTGTTTTACAGTTTTTATTTATTCCACTATGACTTTTATACTGATTGTCTTAATACAACACTTAATATTCGTTTATACAACACTTTTATTTCCGCTTTAATACAACTTTATCTATTGACAGCTAAACGATAACTAACTAATGCGTAGGTAAAGCAGCCCCTATATACCTAATTACCTACAGTTTGGAAGGTTAGAGAAATATCGACCATCTTCTATTTACATGCCCGTTAATTCAAATTTAGCGTATGGATGGATGGTCGATGTAGCAGTGCTGCCAAATTGACGGGGTGACACAAGATATACCAAAATCCCACAATACGGTGTTGTATTTTTATTTTCGTAACAGCATATAATTTAGTCAATTGTCTCTGGCTTGTTGGCGTAACACATATCTTTGACGGCACCCCACAAATAATAGTCAAACGGTGTAAAATCGCAGCTCCGAGGTGGCCAAACGATATCAGCTCTGCTGCTGATAATGCGATTTTCAAAAACAGGGCGCAAAACATCGAGTGTAGCTTCGGCTGTGTGTCACGTAGCGCCGTACTATTGAAGCCGAATGTTGCTAATATTCTCCTCTTCAATTTTTTGTGAATAAAAACTCGTTCAACATGACCCGATAACGATCGCCATTGACTGTAACGGCCACTCATTGCTCATTTTCGCAGAAAAATGGCCCAATTATGCCTCTGAACCAAAATTCGCACCAAACAGTGACTTGTCTTGGGTGTATCGGCTTTTCAATATATGCGTGCGGGTTTTCTGTGCCTCAAATGCGACAATTTTGCTTGTTTGCATACCGCCAAGATCAAAATGATGAGCTTAATCTGAACACCATGATTTTCAAAGTAATGTCGCAATATTTCCCAGCGTTGTTCAAGCGGATACACAACCATATTCGTTCAGCAAAAGGATAAAACTAATTATCTGTCAAATCAGACATGAGCTAAGTGTTACCATTCACGAAATAAGCACTTGTTGAAAAAAAAACGTTAAATGGCGACCCATTTAAATAAAAACAATGCCTGATGTACCATTTAAGATAGAATTTTAATTAATTTTTTTAGAAAAATTATACTAAAAACGTGGTGAAAAATTTGATCATCAGGATAGCGCCATCTGCTATAATTTCAATTTATTTAGTATTTTAAGCAACTATATAGCATTTTAATTTTTAAACACTATATCTTAAGCAGTATTAAGGATAATTAGTAATGTGTTGGCCTGCCTTTGTTTCAAATATCCTCGAAAACTGGAAATTGAATTGTAAAGTTTTTCAATATAATTCAACGAAATGGTGGACCAAGTGTGTATGACTTCTTCCATTAATTTAATTTTTGTGTTGTATTGTCGTCCGGACTCGTAAATTTTCTTAGCCACCCATCTTCATAGGTTTTTGACTATATTTAGGCCGTGCAAATAAGGTGACCACTCATGGCGTTAGCTTATTGGCTCTGAATCCACGATTTTACTAATCGGATTATATGGATTGGAACATCTCGGATTTCCATATAAGTTTTGCAGGATTTCTCAATAAGTAGAAAAATCATTTTAGAAATATTATTGTAGTTCTCGGCATTCATATGCGATGTTAACAACTGAAACTCACAGGTGTCGTAGTAGGATATTGCTTCCCATACTGATCGGACTCGTACACTTTGATAGTAATCATGTTTTTGATACGACGAGCCAAACATTTAACCACCCCAACCACATAGTATGTACACGATTTGATGTCGATTATATAAGGGCATTATATGGTGTGGAGTTAATATAAGGTTATGCTTATCAGACCATGTGTGATGGTAGAACAAAACAACGCTAAAAAAGAGAATAACATTGAAAGAACGTGAAGACAGAACTTCGACTATTTCATTATATAGAAAACGGTAATTTCAATATGCAATTTCTGGGAATGAGTGGGATATGAGTTTAATAGTTGATGTTTCGAAAAATGAATATTCACAACACAAAGAACTAAAATGATAACTTCCGTAGCTGGGAAACATGTTCAGTTCTGCTGGTGTTGTTAACGGTTGTCAATTATCTAAATATAAAATGGTTGGATAAAACAATTTTCTGTTCATTTGAAAGCAAATTATTATTGATCTTAAAGCAAATAATTAAATAAAATAAAAATTATGAATTTAACATATCAATTGAGACTCGAACTCGATTCGAACAAAAAAAAAAAAAAAAATTAAGTATTAAAAATTAAGTATTTTTTTTTTAAAGTAAACAGGGCGTAACTGCCTTAATATAAATTAGTAGCTAGCCAGACATAAATACACGTAGTCTTGCAAATATATCAAATAAACTAATGTAACCTATAGCTAAGAAGAAACTGTACATACATACTCACTTTTACAGTGATACATGCACTTAAACCAAAGATATTTATTAGAACCTTTCCCTGTAAAATTTGTTTTGTCACGATTATGGCTCAATATGATTTTTTTTGCTTATTGTTTATAGTAAAAAGAACTTCTTTATCGTTTTAAATTCTTTCAAAGTTTGGAGTTTCTAACGCGATCTACCAATGTTTTTTCAATATTCGTTGGTAGATCGAAATTTTAGAGGATTCTAGCGTGATATTTCATTGTCTATTACATTCACGTAGCTTTTTATGAACCACAATTTTAGATTTAGATTAAAAGCTCGATATATAAGAATGTGCTTATAAGTATTTAAAAATATATTGATATTTCTGCTTCTATTCTTTGAGGGATCAAATTGTTCACTGATCTAGATTTTAAGGTATTTAAAGTTTTGGACTGTGCCAATTCGCTAAATGTTAATGTGAGTATTTCTTCGACTAACTATCTAACTATATTATGATAGTCTTTCTGACATTAATTTTAAAGCCGTAACCGATACTATGAGCTGCCAAGCTATACTACAACATTTGGGCCTGGAACAGAATAAAGAAGTTGTAGTAGTAGCTGAAGCTGACGACGTGATGAGTAGTGTAGCAAGAAAAGATGCGAACGGAAGTCTTCTTTGTGGTATGTGAATTTTTGAACAAAATATATATAATATTTTTAATAAATGCATAGTCAACTTCATATTTCTCGACTGCATCATTAAATTTGATGTTTAACATATTTGTTATATAACTATACTCAAAAGCATGGTAACCCTAGTTAATATGTATGTATATATATTAATGCTTTTAATTTTGTTTTTAAATAAAAAATTTTTGTTTTATCGTTTTCCATTTTGGTGAAAATTTATTACTTTTAGCGCTACAAAGTTCAAGTTTTCAAATTTTCGCTTTAGGTCCTACTATAACATCTACTACAACTACGTATTCTATTCACGCTACTTGAAATATCTGTCTTTAGCTTTTGACAGCTTGTGGCGCTACTCCTTACGTTGTACTACACCTTTTATTCTGTTCCCTACTCTAGGCTTCTTATAATCTAAGAACAATTGTTAAGATGCCTTAGCATGGTCAACAGGTTGGAACATTTTTGTAAAAAATTCGACTGGAAATGCGGTAACGGTGGTGAATGGATTAAGCTATCGAGGTATTTTAACACCTAAATTTTAATTTTATTTGATTATTTGCTAACATATTGGCTACAACTTGTCGTTCAACCACCGATTTCCCGGCGGAATAATTTCACAAAATTCAGCTGGCTATTGATATCTCCAAACGTGCGACTTAACAACACTGGATTATTTTTGTTTGGCTATGTGCAGATATACAAGACCAATTACAGGCTTAAAAGTCAAAATATGTATGGTAGGTGAAATAATTAACTAGGTAGATCCTATATTTTGACCATATTATTGAAAATGTAGCCAAAAGTTCGATTTCTTTATACGTGATCACAGTTGTGTGGTGTTAGCGTGTAGCCCCAAAATATTATACGTATCAAGTCCGTCAAGATTTCCGTAATGGTTTTTCTGTATCAAAAAAATTTATTTAAATTGTCAAGTTATACAACCTAAATTAACAAACCCATGCATGGCTTAAACTGTAAACAAAAACCTTATAAACTAGTGTTAGCAGGAACAGTGTTGCATTGTATCTTACTCTTTTAAAAATACAAAAGTCCCTTGCATTTATTTTCAATTTACTTTAATCACAACACCCTGTAGCTGGTGTTTAATAAAATTATAGCAAAATTTCCCCGCATACCAAACAATAAATTGACCCATCCGACTGTCAATTGTTGTTGACTGTTTGTCAATCTATAGTTGATCGCCAATTACACTATATACCATACTTTATATTGAGTATGTCACTTTGGATCTGAGCTAAGTTTGAGGTTAATTTTGTATCCCATTGGTTGATATACATATATAAATGGTGGTAGGAGAGCGATAGTTAACGCAGTCACGTAGTTTCTGTATTAACAAGTGTTTTTGTCTATTTTATTTTCAAAGATGATTCGATATATATGTTTCGATATCAAGTAAATACTAACCATTTTATTATAAATTTCAAAAAAATGTGCACTCTATGCCCAAAGCTCAAAAAGGCCTGAGAACTAAACACACAACACATATTGAATATTCTGTATGTGTGCGTGCGTTATTTGCTTTGTCACTTTCCTAATGCCACTTTTGTAGTGTCACATAAGTGAGTGTAAGTGTTTGGATAAGTGCGGGTGTGTATCATTGAGTGTGTGTAGCTTTGTGTGCATTGGCCACATCAAAATAATGATGATGACACATATTTACATACCTACATACAAACACATACATATAAAGTTACAATAAAAGTAAAACCTAACGCATAGAAACTTCTAAATGGCAACCAAGCACACACACAATGTAATTGTATTTGTTAAGAGATATTAAATAACAGAATGTTACAGTGGGCAATAAATAAAAGCTATGAATAATCGAGTGAATTTTTTTATAAATTTCATAAAATCTTTAATAAACTATGAGTCAATTGCGGCTAATTTTTAATATCGCAAAAGATAAATTATTGGAGTTAAAAAAGCTTGCAACCTATTTGCATCATATATGCGTATATATACGTACCCGTTTTGCCCGATAATTTTCACCAGAGCGCATATATGCGCTTATTCCACTTAGGCATTATACTCGTATAACTAAATTTAAAATGAAAAATTTTAAAAGAAATTTGATGTTAAGAATGCATTTTTGATTTTTCTGTGTGATAGAAATTACTTAAAAAGTCAGCTTTTAGTATAAGGAATCAGTTAAGAGTGATAGAATAAGTCTTAATAAAGCAAGAAGCTTACGGAACAACCAATTGACTCTGGTATTGTTTTGAAAATGTATTAAACAACATTTTAAATAGAAATACAATCGTAATTATATTGGCGGTAGGACTTTATTCAAAGTCGTCCATCAAATCTTTAATAACGCAGTCCAATAATTTCTGCATTATTATGACGATATTATTATTATCGAAGTTCTTAGATGATACATAGAACTACAAAAATAGTATTCAGTTCTTTATCGTTGTACGTTATATTCCTTAGCTCATCTTGAACTTGTCGTCTCAATCTTTGAGTGGATCGGATACCATCTCCACCTCCTGTTTTTAATTTCGTTATAAATTGGCGTTTGGTTGACCCGTTCGTTTAGATGTTGGCTCAAGATTATATTTAGCCAGTGGATTCGTAAGATTCTCATAATAAGAAATCTGTTAACGAATGCCTAGATTCTGCCATTGGCTCTGGCAGATGTATTCCATGTTTGGCATATATAGATTAAGATTTTAAATTTGTGTTGAATATACATATTTTGGACTTACGTTTAATCTGTGATGATTTCCAGATTTAATCCAGACATAGTTTGATGCTCCAAAGGCTTTTTTTTGCTTTTTTCATCCCGTCATTTATATCTATCTCGGAGTCCTTGGTTGATGTTATCCTCGTATGGTGTCATGCTATCGATACAGTTACATTACTTTCTCCAGTCTTATGTGTTCTGTAGTGTTAATGGCGTTATATTTCCTCTGTTTATATGCGTGAAATTGGTTTTGAAGCTATTGAGAGCAAGCCAAGCGTATTTTGCATGCTCTTGGAATTGAGCTCTTACAATCTATTGAGCTTCATTGCATAGCCTTAGTGGTTCTAGAATAAATAATCGAATGGTAATAAACATGCTTTTAGCAGCCAACTGATAAAATTTTTATTAAAATGAATAGTAAATAATTTTTATATCAAACTTCAACTAAATTGATTATCTATACAAATTAGGTGAAAATGGTTTCATACTTGAACTAATTCATTACCTAAAATCTGGTGGAATTGCTTTTGTCATAGAACTCTTTATTATGAAAACACAAGTTGTGTATTTGATGTTTATTGTCTTTGTCATTGACACTTTTTTATGACTTTAAAGTTACTAATTTGACTTAAAATTGCTAAGTATTAATATCATATAAATAAATCTGCATTACAGCAGACATACCGAAAAGTTGATCCTCATACTCTATAATTGTCAAGTTAACACGACAACTTTTTTTCGTAATCCGCTCTCTTATTCATATTCAACACCAAATTATTAGCCGAATTAAAGAGAGAAACGTCCATATTTTACATAAATATCTCGGTTTCAATTACCCTGTGGATTACTAAATTATCAATTACCCTATTGTTTATCAGGTGTTTGTCAACGTTAAATTTCTTTTTATAGTTTCCTTACCTCTCTTTAATTTTTAAAACACCATGTACCGGCAAACAACACGACAATAAATAAAAATAACGAGAAGATGAATATATACTGTCAAAACGAATTATAAAAATGTGATTTAAGTGCGGTAATTCGTACAAATAATAAGGTGACTCAAAGTCTAGTGTGTACCTGCTATAGATCTCCCTTAGTTAATGGGTGGCCTAGAGAAATCGTTTATATCTGTTTGGTAGTAATTTTTTCTTTGATTTACATAACATTCCGAACGGAAAATGTATTTGAGAAGTTTTCAGTAGTAGTAATACTCATAACCAGTTACTAGCCAATGTTATGAGGTGATACCGCTGTTGAAAACTGTTTCTTTTTTAAGATGTTCTGGCCTGGTATTGAACCGAGAACCTTCTGGCTGGTAGGCGGGTGTCTTACCCACCATACCACAGCGGCAATCTTTGTTTTTAGAAGATCTAGGGATATGGTCTTTATAAATTTCTTAATTACAGAAGGTATATGGTGTTTACCTGTGGGCATAGTGGTTTAACCATATGATTAATAATGTACAGAAGGTTAAGTCCTTGTTCTCCAATATAAGTATTTGCTTCATAATTCCGGGATAGTTGAACTTCTGTGGTTGCTTTTCGAACGATAACTTTTTACGTTCACGAGGGTTTGTAGCCATCGTTAGAAATATTAGTCAGTTGACTTATGATCCGGGCAATACATTAGGCCTATCAAAGTTCTACAGCATTGTTCGTTTAATTATTTACGGATAATTTGCCATTATGTTTAGATCAGATTTAGGCAAGGAGTTGCTTTCTCTTTTATAATAGGCAAAATATAAGCAAACAAGAAACAAAGAGAAGTAAAGAGAAAATAAGTTAAAAAATACTGTGCAAAGAGGCCTAAGTAAGAGTCCCTCAAATTACTACTACAATTGTAAAATGCATTAATATTGTTTGCCTTATGCCGGTTTAGATCGATAGAAATCTGAATTGATCATTTTACTATGTTTTAGAAGCCTATAATGGCTAAATTTCTTGCAATTTATTCACAATTTATTTCTTGGCATTTATTCACAGAATTCTGATGATAAAATTTATAAATTTGTGGCAATTTTTTTAAAATTTATTCAGGCTATGAAGTTGTTTGTGTACGTTTACCAGATCAGTATGTTTTCTCTAGCATTTAAAAAAGAAAGTGTTTCACTCAAAAAGTGTATTGGAGTTTATGGTCTCTTTAACAGAATGTAATTTAATTTTGTTACTCACTATCTTTTTTTATTACTTGCAGCCAAATTATGTAAAGGTAACATTAAATATTTGCATTGTTTTATTACTACAATTTGAGGCATTATTTGCAATTGCCCCACTAGAAAGCATAGAAAAAAGATATTTTTTGGCAAATACCTACATACATACTTACGGTATATAAATTACAGATAGGTTATACCTTAATTAGTTTATTTATAAATTACAGTCTAAATTTCCTGTTGGCCTGTTTATTTTATAATATTTTAAGGAGAATATTAAATAAAATAGGAATATTTACAAAATATTCATCTAATTTCCTAAATAAATTATTTTATTATACAATAATTGTGCTTGAGGTTAAAATAACAATTTGTTTGTCTTTCCCTTTTACCGTAACTCAATACTCAACAAAAAATTGAATTTATCAAAAGTTTCTTGTTCTATATTTGGAAACAATGATTACTGGATGATACATGATCACCTTAATATTTATTAACCTACAGAAGGATGTATAAAATATGTGCATATAAAAATTTCTTCATTTCCTGTTTAAACATTAACCCATATAAAATAACATACTTATGTATGTATGAGTGTATATCTTAAATATTTTAACCATTAAACTAACCATCATATATATATACGAATACTATATGTCTCATAACAATACGTTTCTTCGTTTCTTAAGTCATCATTTCTTAAGGCTTAACCTGTACAGTTTTCGTGTGTTATTGGAAGCAACCACAATTCAAATTTGAATGTCCTTTGCATTTATGTTCTTGGTCATCAAATGATATTTTGTTGTTGGTAAGAGTTGAATAATGTTTGCCATTTTCTAATTTAATAAGTTAAAATACATAACCTGGGAAGGTAAACTGACAACTTGACATTGGGAAACATATTCACTTCACCTCAACCCAGGCAATACATAGTTGATTAGTAATGCCCGACCTCTATTTGGTATCACATTTATTTATGTATGCATGTATGCATGTGAAATGGAAATATCCTTATATAGCACCTACACTTATGCATAAGTGTTTATACTAACGCTCATACATATTTCCAAGTATTTAAGCAAAAACGAAATCTTAATTTGTTTGTCTAAAAAGGTGATGTGTTTTTGGGTGTCATAACAGTGTTTGTTAGAGTCTAAAGATATATTGTTGAGTTTAATTCTTAATAGAATTTTATTGTTTTGTTAAGATGAAAGTCAGACTTGAATGTTAAAATTAATAATAATTTGTTAAAGCTATAAATAAGTTCATATAAAGAAATTTTAAGCAAAATAATGCTATGTTCGCATGAAACTTAAAATTATTTTGTTCATTTATTAAATTACTTCTACGAATTACATTAACCACATGGAACCTTTGTAATACGTTTTGATGGTTTTCATTTCTTTTCTCGTTATTTTCGTTTTTTGTTTTGTTAATTTTCGGTACATTTTATTTTCAAATTAGAAAAAGAATACTTCATAATTATTCAGCAGTTTTTTTTTAAAGAAAATATTTTAGTCTCCTTTAACCTTTGCAATACTGAAAGCCACCCGTGTGAGATAATCAGCTCTTAATCATCCATAACAGTCAGAATTTTGTTCGGAATGCTTTCGACTCAGTAAATAACTTTTTAAGTTTTACCAAAAACAATTAAATATTGAATATAGTCCATGTTTTCTGTTCTAGAAGTTTTTAATTTTTTCTTCGTCATTACCCAAAATCCATCCAAGTGGATTGTAACTTAATTTTGAGTTGAGGAACATTTGTGCTCTTATTATTTGTATTTTAAATTAAATTATTTAAAATCCTAAACATTTTTTGGTACAATTATTTGTTTTTAAATAATTCTTCCAGAAACGCTTATACAAAAGGAAATGTTTCCATAAAATGTTGCTATAAAATGTGACCGTAGTTCAAGTAATATAAAGAACACTAATTATTTCTAAAAAATATATTTGTTTATTTCAAAACGTATTCTTGTAAATTTTAATCTAAAATTCACATACCAGGTGAGCGTCAAGATACAAATGTCTCCAGAGGGAACATTTATTGTGAACGAGCATTAATTTTTTTTGAGTGTTGGCAATGACATCTGAAAAACATATATAGTATACATTGAATCAGTGAACAAACGATATCATATTTCTTCATCGTGTTAAAGATAACGAATTTTGTACCAGAAATTGATGAATTGCGGAAAGCATTAATTTGCTATTTTCATTTGAAGAAAAATGCTGCAACGTCGCATTGAATGCTTTTAGAGATATATTGTGTTCATGGTCTATCAAAAGCAACATGCAAAAGAGATAACGATTTTGCTGTGAGAAATTAAGAACTATTTGTCTTCATCGATGGGACACGCATTGGCTGAGCAGCACTACGATTCCTACGAGGAAGTCGGAAATTGGATGACTAAGTGGTTTGGCTCAAAAGACAACAGTTTTATTGGCGTCGAATCCACAAATTGCCTGAAAGGTGGAAAAAATATGTATCTAGCAATGATCAATACTTTGAACAAAATATTTTTTTTTAATTTTCCATAAAAAACTATTGATTTTTTTTTTTTTAAACCCTCATTTAAAACCGGTACACCTGGTAAGTATAAAAAAAATTATCTTAAATTATAGCATACAAGATTGATGCATGTGATAGTTTTCACAGTTTGTTTGGGTATAGAAATATTCAGCTCACTGGTTTTTTGCAGCACTGTCTTGTATTACTTAGTTTGCTACTTTCACGAAATATATAACATTTTTCATAGGTTTTATATGGCCAATTGTATTATGCTCAGCCTACAAATTTGCAAACCACCAACTTACTTTAAATCGAGTTTTTATTTTGAGGGTGCAAATTTATCCCCCCAAAGAGCCAATTCCGAATTTTTTTACACAAATATTACATATGCAACAAGAACTGCCGTGTCAATAAGGTTATAAGACAATGCAAGATGCCACGGCTGTGTTCCTCTTTTACACGTGTATTACTTTTTGTCTACTGTGTCTACATCACAGTTTTCATACATTATTATCTCACGCATTTTCTTTGGTCCAGAAATATCTTTACACCGATGTATAGTTGACAGTAGATCAACAGATTTATTTTTAAGAACATAACATATTTAGATCACATTTTGTGAAAGCTCAAAAAGACATGATTATATATCTGGAGTTTTGGAAATTCAAAATTCTTCTTTCAAATATATATTTTTTAAGCAATAATTAACATTAATGTGTAAAAATTGTCATTTGTTATGTTTCTACCCGTTTCTTTATATGGAGAAACTAAATCCTTGACAACACGATCGCCTTGATTCAAATCTCTTATACACCAAACCTTTACGATATATATATTCTTGTCATTTAACGGATAATATATTGCAGTAACAAGTTCTCGAGATTTTAATATCGTGCTTTGCTGGCATATTGTTAAGTTGAATTTTATCCGACCTCTAAATGCAAGTAACTTTTTGGTCATCAACAGTAATAGACTCCTTCATCATTAAAAATATAATATTTATTGACGCGTATTTTCTCGTTTCCAACCACAATATGAAATATATTCAAAAAATAAAGGGTTTCGGGTTACCTTGTTTGTAAGGATCTTTGGATATGCGTTGGTTAAATTCAATGCATTTAGCCTTTATTAAATCGCTTTTTAGTTTTTTTATTCCCCTCAAATAGTCGTTTGTTTAAAACAAATCTATTAGCATTTAGGCATTTCTTTAATTTTGTATAAACAAAAAATAACGGCAAAGAACCCTATCTTTGAAATCTAGGAAAGGGTAGCGCTTTATACCTCAGTTAAAAGACTCTTTTCAAAGTAAATAAGGGGTCCACCAAAAAAATTTTTTTTTTTGAAAATGCTATAAAAAAACTGCTGAATATATTCTCAAATATTTTTTTTTTATTTGAAAGTACAATCCTTCCGGTTAATAATGGAAAATAATTTCATTCAAATGGGTGCCTCGGCTGGCCATGCAGCAGCCTACACGATCGGTCCAATTTTTAAGCACATTGTCGATTGTTTGCAGCTGTATTTCACCAATGGCTTCACGAATATTGTCCTTTGAAGCGTCAATTGTCTCTGGCTTGTTGGCGTAACACTTATCTTTGACGGCACCCCACAAATAATAGTCCAACGGTCAAATCGTAGCTCTGAGTTGGCCAAACGACATCAGCTCTGTGGCTGAATGCGATTTTCAAAAACAGGGCGCAAATCATCGGGTGTAACTTCGGCTGTGTGGCACGTAGCGCCATCCTGTTGAAGCCGAATGTTGCTAATATCCTCCTCTTTAACTTTTGTGAACCTAAATTCGTTCAACATGGCCCGATAACGATCGCTATTGACTGTAACGGCCACCTCTTGCCCATTTTCGAAGAAAAATGGCCCAAATATGCCTCTGGACCAAAATCCGCACCAAACAGTGACTCGTCTTGGGTTCTGTTCCCCAAATGCGACAATTTTGTTTGTTTACATACCCGCCAAGATCAAAATGAACTTCATCTGAACATATCGTACACATTCAGCAACATTACCGTGATTTTAAAAGTAATGTCGCAAAATTTTCTAGCGTTGTTCAAGCGTATACACAACCATATGGGTTCAGTTGAAGGATAAAACTCAAATCAGACATGAGCTAAGTGTTACCATACACGAAATAGGTACTAGTTGAAAAAAAAAAACGTTAGATGGCGGACCCGATATAAATTAGGGTTTTTTCAATTAATTTCGTTTCCCGCTTTTCCACGAAATTATTATTAAATAATTTTGAGCTGAATATATTACAAGTGTAAAACATTTTCTGTAATAATACCATTTAAAAGTGGAGCAGCAAATAAAAAATCTCTAATAAAAGCTTGCTTAAAATGCTTAGTACAACTTAGTGCTTAAGAAATGTAGTCGTGACAATTATATATATTTTTACGTTTTAACCTTTTTAAAACGTTTGAGCTCTTTTTAAATTGCGTTAGATAAAATAAATACACGAATTTGTTCTTTCATACAGTTATTTTTATTTGTAAACTTTTACTTTAAGCGACTTCAACTTAATACAAAAATTACTCAACACTTTTATTTACGCCTTAACACGACTTTACCGACTAAACTGTAACTGAACTAACTAATGCGTAAGGCGCCTTCTTTTATATGCAATTTACATTACTTCTGAATGTTCTTGTTCGTACATTCGATTTATTTCAGTTAATTTAAATGTAACACCCAAAATCGGTACTGCAACACCGTACAACACGCAACTGGCAACTCTGTTAATAACGCAAATTTAGTATGGCATTACCAGGGTGGCACATTGACAGCCTTGACACAAACCAATAGAATATTGCCACAATAAGGTTTATAGATAAAATATTACTGTACTAATTTATTGTATATTTCCTTTAGGCATTGTTTACTTACGTAACAATATGTATATATGGTCCCAAAGTTATGATGCAATTTGTGAAATAAATAGTTGAAGCTGTTTCCTGTGTAAACCATACCACATATTTAGCAAAAGTGATATATACTCTATATATAAAAACACTAATGCAGTAAATTTCTAGATTCTATGGAAAAAAATTTGATGAGAGAGAATAACAACTAACAATAATGCCAAAAAAGTTGCAGATATAGCTCGTAAGGTTTCGAAAAAGTCAAACAAAAAATAAATGTGTATTGGTTTAGACGTTATAACTCAGTAGAATTTATTTGTACCTATGTATGAATAAGAAATGGGTAATATTTGGATAGAAAAATGGGGAAAAAATCCCTACTACACATGTATCTTGATCGATCAGCAATTTGTTTGTTTGCTAAATGGAGAAAACTTCTTTAAAATTATCTTGAATGATTTTAAATGCTTTGAATTGTCTTTGCTGGTAATCTTTAATTAATTGATAATAATAAATATAAAAATAATAATTGATAATTTAATTGTTATTGATTTTTTGTCTCTGATCAAAGGGTTGCGTTTATGGTCTGATATGAAAAAAGTATTAATGCGGAAAGATGTATGATGTGTTAACACTATTTACCACAGTTTCATCGGCAATTAGCCGATATGGGCTTAATAGAAACAAGTGGGGCAAGTAGCTAAATCTAGATATAATGTTCTATGAGAAAATGTAGCTTGTATCGTTTTAGTAAATATTTTCAACACTTTTTTTTACAGAGGAACTTAACACCAGGTACATTAAAAATGCTGTGTGACCTTATTGGCCGTAAGACCTATCTTAGCCGTATTTGGTGCACGGTTATGTTGATATACTCAATATTTTCGTTGTTTTTGTTCTCTGGTGTATTTCTATAGATCCATATTTAGTCCACACTCACTACAAAATAGCCCGAAAATTCCTCTGAATTGGTGACATGATTATTGTTATGTTCGAGTGTGATCAACTGCAGCGCCTATCAGGCGTACAGCTTTTTCATATGCAAATATTTATGTAAAATAGACTGATCAGCTAAGTTGAGACACCTACAGATTTATTTAAAATATATTGTGGACTTTTACTGGCCTGACTTACTCCTATGAGCGCTATAGTTTGGATTCATTTGTGCCGTTAACATTATAATGAAAAAAATATAGAAACTAGGGAATACGTATTCCTTCAAATTCGACTTTGTTCCTGTAATACTCGTACGCAAAAGCTAAAAGAAACAAGATTAACATAAGACAGAAGTGAAAGCTACTAACATGTAATAGAAACACCAAAAGTCACTGTGGTTAATCAAACTGTAGTTTTAATTTAGAAAATGAAAAACATTGAATGCTATTTTCACTTTTCTTTTTTTTGGAATATACGCCCTCGTCTATTGTATTTATTTTTTTTAAATTAAAATTAAAATAAATATTTTTATAATTTCAAATTATGCGAATTCGTGTTATTTGTAAAAATATTTGTGAAATCAATTTTTCTTAAAATAAATTTTAACAGACAACTTAAAACTTATCAATGCCTTTGTTCTTCTGAGAAATGATGTACTTATTGTTTTATTTTTTTGGTTCATAAAATTTCAATATTAAAAAGAACATGTGTTAAATGAAGTTGAAGTTTTCATTGTCATCGTTGTCAGTTTCTATTGTAGCGGTTTTGATTGTCAATTGTAATGAACATCGAACGCATTCCAGAACAAAAACCAAAACAAATACTGAAAATCAAATTCTTTTGATATACAAACAATGAAAACAATAAGCCGACATATAGATATATATGTATGTTCATATATATTTACATACATACATATCATAGATTCACAGACAAATTCACAACCATATTATATATACATATGTATGTAAAAGTGGAAAAACAATTTTAAAACTCTTGAAGCAATAGCTAAGTACTTTATATGAAAAAGTGTTAGGGTGTAGTATGGAACTAAAATGAGAACGACAAAATTCGATTTTAAATCATGTATATCTTGTCAATATCACCACAAATCATCAAATCGAATTGATGACAATATTCTAACGTGCCATACGGGGGAGAAGGAATACAAATAAAACATATACGAGACTAGTTTCTTAATTTAGTGACTTTTTGGTAAGCAATTTATTTTTTCGTCATTTCTCAACCTAATCAATACAATACAAATACTATATTTTAGACGAATTCAGTACTGATATCCGACTATTTCCTGTGTTACATAAATATAGTTCATTATTGAAAGAGTGGCCTATTGTAAGATTCTATTGGCAGCCTCTGCCAATAGCTCGTTCAGAGCCACCGTTAAACTGTAGGTTCCTTTCAATGAGTCTAAAAATAGTGTCGGGAATGTTATGGGAATTATATATGTATATATATATTAATGTTGTTAGTTTATTTCTTCAAAAATTTATATCTAAATTTAAAAAATTCTGAGTTATTACCCTCTTGTTGATTAAGTGCAATATATATTATACTTCAGCCATCTTATTGTTCAAATAAGGTCATAAGAGCGCATCGCTCATCTTGTTGTATAATCTTCTTTGACCAACTAATATTAGCCTTAGGTTCTCAAATTCTAGGCAATGACAGATATTATGCCTGACTGCAACGAGCGTAGTGTCCAGTTATCACCTTTATAAGATTCCATTAATAAATTCTAGACAGCTTCACCTCTTACCGTTTTCTTTGTCGATCAAAATTTTGAAAAATCTGGTTTCTTAACAGGTGGTTTAATATAGGGTGGGCCACCTACCGATTTAAATTTTAACCAGCGGTTATTTCGAATTTGGCAATACTTACCATATATCATTCTATTCTGTCAAATTTAGTATATTGTCTCCACTGAACGAAATGAATCGATTTACACTCGAGTAACATGGGGATTCATTGAAAATTTATTTCCAAAATAAAGGCAATTAGTCGGAAATTGCAGAAAAATAAAAAAAAATCATCTTTTCGGATGAAGCTTATTTTCATTTTTGCCGTACTTGGGGCTCAGAAAATTCAAACGTGGTCGTACAGTCTATACACTGGTATATACACTGGTCTATATTTCTTTGCAAATGAAGACGGCGCAACCATTGCGGTAAATGGAGACACCTATCGCAACATGGTAACTGATTTTTTTATGCTCGCTCTTTTTGGTATTGTTGTGAACAATGTTTGATTTCAACAGGATAGTGAAACTAGCCACACATCTCATCTCATAATCTAAAGCCGAAATGATGATGTCAGTTGGCCGCCAGTAAACTGCGATTTAACTCCGTTGGACTATTATTTGTGTGGCGCCGTTTAAGACAAGTGTTACGCCGACACACCAGAGACAATTGAGCATTTGAAGGCCAACACTAGTGATGCCATTGCCAAGATACGAACCCATGCACTCGAAACAGTTACCGAAAATTGTTCCGATCGAATAGGACACTGATGCCAGCCGCGGCAGCCATATGATTATAATGAAATAATAGTTCACAAAAAAAGAAAATAAATTTGGCAAAATTTCAAACCATTTTTGTTTCATTGCATTTTTATACTTAAATTTTTAAATGGCATTACCTCTAAGATGTAGTTCGTGTAGTATTAATTGCTCTCGAATTGATGTTACTTTACAGGTGGAAGCAAAAACTGAATAAAAATTAAAGGAATTTATATAATAAGGCTTTTTTATGTAGATTATTAGAAAACGTTAAAACCGGAACATCGTGAATATGGTGGTGTGCCTCTTATTCATTAAGCCGTCCATATAACACATGGAAGGTTTTTTTTAAGCCCGACAT
Organism: Wohlfahrtia magnifica; assembly: GCA_023159175.1. Taxonomy (NCBI): domain Eukaryota; kingdom Metazoa; phylum Arthropoda; class Insecta; order Diptera; family Sarcophagidae; genus Wohlfahrtia; species Wohlfahrtia magnifica. The sequence goes on along the minus strand of JAKWBJ010000496.1, from coordinate 571,644 downwards.
ACTTTGTAAAAATGGCACAAAAAACTTAATAAACCAAAATTTGTTTTTTCGAAAGACTGTTAACATTAAAAAATTATTTCGAGAATATAGAAACCCGTTACTGTTCTTGTTCTTGATGAAGCGCATTCTGGCCACCAAATTTTGGAGCATTAATGGCCATATTACACATGACGCCTCAAAGTCGTCAATTGTTGCTGGTTTATTAGCATTTATTAGTGACTTAACATTGCTCTACAGAAAACAATCGAGTGGTGTAAAATTGCATGACCTTGGAGGCTAATTGACAGGTCCATTCCCAGAAATGAATTTATTGCTAAATTTGGGTCTCAATAAGTCCATGGCTGTAGTGAGAGTATGACACGTAGAGCTATTCTTTTTAAACCACACCCTGCATCAATATCAGCTATATTTTTAAACAAAAAATCATTGATCATGGTGTGGTAATAACCAAACTGTAACAGATGCTCGGCTTCATTTCAGAAGAAATATGGTCCAATTATAACCAAAACTGACGCTAGCTTGTAAGCCGACCAAAAGGGTACATATGTCTGCATGTATTGTGATATTAAAAAATCCTTTAAGCCAAAAACGAACCACATCGCTGAACACAATTTCGTCTTTTATAAGTTGTGCAAATTGATAACTGCTTGCTGCGATGACTGCCATTCTATTCATGATGTTTCGCCAAATAGACTGATCATAAATGTCAAAAAGTGAGCGCAGTGTGACTAAAGATGCAACATCGTTAATAAAACCGATATATCGGTGTTTTTCCGATGTTTTATTTTTCTTTCATTTAATAACTTAATTTGAAATCAAAAGTAGTGCAAGAGCGAAAAGCTCTAACCTCGTGAATAACAATTACCCGGTGGCGAACATCGTAGTAAATCATCGTGACAAATGCTGTAAATTGACACACGATAAATTTTATTTGGTGTCATACATGACTTTTTAAATAATTGTCTAAATTTTACAGATGACAAAGGTTGATTTTATCTTGCACGCGTTAGTGTAATAGTGAGTGGTAACAGACAACATCACTGAGGATCATTACTGCTTTATTCGTTAACGAGGTAGCAGACAAAATTCAGCATGGTTAAGCATATAGTCGACTCATAAAAGATAATTTCGCTAAATTTGAGCACGTAGTTGATAGTAGACAGTGGCGCTAAATTGGTCACGTTGTCATACATAAATCTTTTTGTTTATGTCATTGCCACAAAGATTCATCAGTGCAATTTTTCATTTATGATAACTTCATTCAAATTTCTGCTAGATACTCATTTAGTGACTATGATTCATCGATCAAAATATCGTAGTGACAATGTCGCTCAATACGCCACCGGGTAGTGAACTAAAAAACGCAAAAGTTTATTAAAATAAATAAAAGTTTACAAAAACGATGTCAATGTTCTTCAATTCGGACGTCAATGTATCGGTCATCATAGCATCGATGTCTATGAACGATATATCGATGTTTATGTTTAAGAACAAAACATCAATAATCTCTAAATATCGATACATCGTTTGCATCCCTAAGTATGACAGTTTGTTTCACATACAACATCTTTGTAAGTTTAATTCCTAAAAAACACCCTTTATAGTGGTATACAATAATGTATGCGTACATTTTGTATATCCGTTAGGGACTCTAAATCGAAAAAAATTACGATATATTACATTCAATGTTTGGAATACAATTGATCGTGTCTAGAGCCATGATATATCTGTAGTTACATAACTTTCATCTAAGCTTAATAGTGAACCATTCATGGTTTTTGTTATCATAACTTTCATTATTTTCATTATGTGTCCGAAACTAAAGGGTGTCCCAAAATTAACGCAAGATTTTAATATGTCACTATTTGTGCAGTGACGTGTTGACATCCTTTAGAGTTAGTAAACGATAGAACAACGTGTCTTCATTATTGAACAATATTTCAAAAATAATGAATGGTTGGCGCCCGCAGTTCGAAAATTTCATACAAAATATGGTCGGAATAGTGCTATAACTTCGTTAATTGTGAAGAGATTTATTGAAAAATTCAGACCTGATCTGTTGGAGACGCTAAACAAGCTGTTCAAATGTCAATGCCGAAGCTGTGCTTGCTTGCGCGGCGTCGTAGACAAGAATTATAAGTTTCATGAACTCTCTACATACGCACTAAATACCTGTGTCTCCATGCTTACAGAATTCAATTAACACAAAAACTGAAGCCAAATGACCATGCACGGTGACGAGAGTTCGTTGAATGGATTATTGCACATAAAAAAATGTACGCTGATTTTTCGAGAAAAATACTCTTAAGCGTTGAAACACATTTTCACCTTGATGGCTTTGCCAAAATTACAGCTTTTGGGCTTCTGAGGACCCACACGTGATTGTCGAAAAACAAATGTATTCACAATGTGTCACTGTTTGGTATGGATTTTGGGCTGAAGGCATAGTTGGACCATACTTTTTTGAAAATGAAGTCAATATCGCAATATGATAACACAGTTATTTTTGCTAAAATTTGATGATATTGATGTGGCCTATTGGTTGGTTAGTGGTTTCAACAAGACGGTGTCACATGTCATACAGCCCGTGAAACAATTCAATCACTGCACGAGACATTTGCTGGTCGTGTACTCTACTGTTTTGGTGATCAGAATGAGCCCCTAGATTGTATGATTTGACACCATTAGATTTCTTTTTATGGAGTTTTTTGAAATGACAGCTCTATATCAACAAGCGCACAACATCCCGTGCATTAAAGGAGGAGATTCAACGCTGCATCAACGAAATTCAGCCACATTTATGCAAAATGGTCATGGAAAATTTCGAAAAACGAGTGCTCATGTTCATGCAAATTCATAGAGGCCCTTTGCCCGATGTGTTATTCCATAAATAACCCTATCTTATGCACTTGAGTCAAAACACTAAAAACTGTGTTTTCTTTTTAATTCAAATCATGCGTTAATTTTGGGACACCCTGTATTTTAATCTATTTTCTGTTCCTAATATTTGGCACAGTAGAAGAACGCTGCGGTAATTGTTTTGGTCTTACGATGTGTGGTAAAATAGAATATTTTTTTTACAAACAAAAAATTGAAAGAGTGACACAATTATCAAACTGCCTCTGTAATACTTGTATGAATATATGTTTCTTCTGCAGCAATTTTGTACAAAATTTTATTTAATTTGCATTAAGAAATCATTACTTTATATTTTGTATACGTATGTATGTCAAGAATTATCAATCAAATTTTAAGATCAACTAAGATTTCGAATTGATAGTTAAGCAGTTTTTATTAAAGTGGTTTTGTTAACATTGACAACAAAAAGTAGAACAGCAAATACAATTAAGGTGTTACTGTGTACATTTGTATTGTATGTAAATACTTGTAGAACGAATACAATTTAAGATAAATTGTATAACAAGCGTGCATCTCGGTATTTGCTCACATATGTCGCGGCATTGAACAGTTGCGGTAACTGTTATGCAATATTTATGGTGAAACAATACAGCACGCGAATTGTTTTCATACTATCTGTACACTAGTATCTAAAACCAGTACATGTATATACAGATACACAACAAACATTTTCTGCTCTGAATCCATTAATTGGCACACATTTCAATAACGAAACACTCGATGACGAAATACAGAAAAGAAAGGAACACAATCATGCGAGTATTTCATATGTTGTTTATTATCAGCCAGTCAGTCAGTCACACGTTGTTACTCTTTATGCCTGTCTATACGTAAAAGGATTGTTTTTCCTTTTTTTCTAAATGCATTGATGATGAACCAGTTCCTATTTTTTGCAATCATCATCGTCATCCCTCACATAATCATCACCATCATCCCTCATATCAATGAATATATCTGATATCATCAGTATTCATAAAAGAATTTCAAATTGCAAAAAAAAAGAAAAAAAAAATTACGAAAAAACAAATTGACAAGGAAGACAAAAAAAAAAACTTTACCACCATTCAATAGCACTCAGTGCTTGTGGTAATGCTGTTGATGGTAACAGCGTAAATATATACAAACTCATCTATGGCAATGCGTTTATTAATAGTCTGGAAAATAGTTATAGATCATTAAAGAAAAAGTAATTGCAAGCGATTATTAGGTGATATTGAAAAAACATTTATTGTAATATAACTTTAAATGTTTCTGAGAAAGCATTAAGAGTAAGGATTATATGTTACACACGGCACCTTTCAATTAGAAAAATATTACAAAAAATTGTTTTTTTTATTTTTGTTCAGTTATGTCCTTTTAACTATTTTTCACAGTGCTAATATTCTAACAAACGAAATACGTATATTCACAATCGCTGTTTCTCTTTCACACAAATTCCTCTGCATTTTTCTTTTCATGAAAAGTTACATATGTTTGTCGTTTGTAGAAAAATCCACAAACGTATACCACGTTAAGAACAATATCGACAATGATAACAAAAATATCATCAGCTATAAAGAATGAAACGACGTTCAATTGAATGGAAATTGTTAGTTTTACTAGTTGCCAACAATTACAGAGAAAAACAGACAAGCCAAAAATAAAAACAAATAAAGTTGTTGCTTGCAATGGCTGAAGTGTTGTGTGGGAATATTATGGAAGAGCTGGTAATTAATATATTCAAAAAGTCTAAGTGTTAAACTGTTAAACATAATACATCAGATTTATATTTTACCTTTAAATGCTCTGACGTTTGCCTTATTATTCATAAATTTTCCGGTTTTTTGTTTTTTTTTGGTAAACATTTGAATGGTAGGCCTAATCATGGTCTTCTCTGTCTAGGAGCCTAATGACAGATTGTTTTTTTTTTGGTTTTAGTTAAAAAAGATTAAAATCAGACATCAGACATCTATCACACGTCTATTATGTAAAATAATTTTGTTATAGTTTGAATTTTTCTTTTTTAAATTTTGAATGCTTGGATATATAGTAAGGCAGAAAGGTCTACATACACCCTACGATTTTGAAGTCTTAGAAAATTAGTGGCGAAGTTTGAAAAATATGTTATAGCTATGTTTAAGGCATTCATACTTAAGATTATCTGAAGAAAAAATTAATATGAAAAATATATAATAATTAGCAGGAAAAAAGTCTATATACGAGTACAACGTGCATACACGAACATCAAGTAAAAATTTGAAAACAAAGACAGCGAAATTATAGTTAACTTTGTTGATTTATTGAAATTTACAAGCATTTGGAATGTGGAAGTGGACAAAGTAATAATAAAAGAAGATATTATTTTAGCTTTAATCCTCGAAAATGACAAATTAAAAAGAGATACATATTTCAGATTGAAATATGGTAGTAAATCGCCAAAAGGTAAATAAATCATATGAAGAAATTACTAAGACAACAAAATTCAGTCGTGCTACTGTACAGGCGATCATTATCCATCAATGCCTATTTTTTGATTACGGACTTATATTGGCTATAAAGTAATTTACACCAACTTGAGAAACTTTCACTTCCACAGAAAAAAAACAATATTTATTTTGTATTGGAAATACCATACCCGCTTATCCGCTTTCGCCCACTTTTTGGGTTATAATTTGTATTGATCACGAAACTATTTAGACCTAATTTAAAGAGTCTCTCTGTCACCATTTTGAAAATATAGACAAACAGATTTATTTTGTGTGGCCGCAGCACCGTCCAATTTTGAACGTACGAGTATGTATATAGTATAGGATATAGTTCCTTCAAAACATTTAGAGAAAGACTGTACAAATTTCAAGAAAGGCGGTTCAGCCGTTTAACTGTCATACATACAAAGACTTTTCCCCTTTTTTATATAAAAGATACTAGCTAAAACCCGGCGTGCTTCTCTATCCCCATCTTAATTATTATGATAAAAGTTATTTTAGCTAAATTGTTTACCTTTTTTCTCCTTTTATACCCTTACGGTTCAAATTAAAACATTGTAGATAGTCTACAGCTTCTCCCAGAAAGACGCTGTATAGTCTGTCGCTTAGCTGTATACAGTATTAAAACAAACACACATTAATTTCTCTGTATAAGATACATACATATATAGATAGCTTTTATGCAGTGCGCTTTCTGGAATACCTGCTTTTTAGATAATTTGGTTTCGATAAACGCTGCATTAATATTTAGTATTGATCATGAAGCTATTTGGACCGAATACTAAAACTTTAGCCGTAACCATTTTCGAAATATATTAAAATCAACATTTACTTTGTAAGGGAGATACCACGCCCACTTTTCCAGTTCAGCTTACTTTTTGACTGCTAGTTTGTATTGTTTTGTTTTGTTAATATTTTGAGTATATAGAAATTTTTAAAATCTATAAAGCCTACAATTCCTTCCAGATATGTATATTGAGGGAGATACTGTAAAAATTTCATGAAAATTAACAAGAAACATACAATCACACATTCATTTTAATATATAAGATGTCATAATATAAGTCCCAGCACTCCTACAAATTTCTAATAAAACTTCCTTTTTAAAGTTGATCTTAAATCATATTTTGTTAATTAAATTTTAGCCACTGTGCCTAGTTCATTAATGATTAGTCTCTATTTAAACTAGATAAAATATAAAGTTCTTCCAAAACGATTACCATATGGTAATGCAATATATGGTGTTACATTTACACAATTAAAACCAAAACAATATAGCAAATTTAGGAGAGAAACATTATTTAATTTAAAGCATATGTGACCTTCCAAAGGTCACAGCGAAGTTATCGTATGTAAAATTAAGGAGACGAAAATATAGTAAACGTTGAAAATTACAGTTTTTCGATATAAGCATTTAAAATTACTTTTTCAATTAATTTTAATAATAATAACCAAATTGGTAATAATAATAATAAAATTAATTATTTCTGAAATGATTTTATCTTAAAAAAAACGTGTCCAAAAATATTTTCACTTTCATAAAAACATGTGCTTTAAAAAAACATTTACTCGCATTTTACCGCTAAAGTGTAGCAATGTATTGAAAAATTGACTTCATTTTTGTGCTGAGAAGGTTGAAATACAAAAGTATACATCTTTTCAACAAAAAATAAAACAAAAGAAGTTGTGGGCATTACCGGATTAATACAGTATGAAATTTGTACATTTATATTGCTGTAGAAAATGTGTTAAAAATCTTGTTAAATTTAAAGTCGATAGTGCTACTGTTGCCCCATGTTATACTGTAAAAATTTTATTTACTATTTCGTCCTTTGTACATTCCCTGACAAAATTCATACCACAGATGGACGGTGATTAATTTGCCCATGAAATTTTGCGGTCATTTGTAGTGTATCTCTAATAAATATTAGAATACCTGCGTAATTTACGTAGGCAAGTGAGTTTCTGTTATGGCAACGACACATACATATGTGTGTTTTCACATAAAAACAAACAAGAAATTACCGGCGATTCACCATTAACATTGAATGCTGTTGGTATTGTGGTTTTGGAAATCACTACACTACTGTTGCTCGTGATGTAGGGTTAGAAATGTTGATTGAATGAGATTTTCTGGTAGAGAAAAAACTTCTTTCTGATCGTCTTTTTTCTTAGCGGTATGTAAATGTATTTTATTTACAGAAAAATAAAATAAATATGTACATATATTATTTCTCATCTTATTTCCTTTAAGCTTTTTAATATGAACTCTTTCCACACTTATTTCTGTTATGGAATTATAACGTGTCGATGGCTAGAAGCTAAAAAAAAAACAATTACAACCGACAGTGCCTTTGTGAATTTTTTTTGACAGAAACAAAATAAAATAAAAATTTGGGTTTGGTGCTTATTTTCATTGTTTGTTTTTGGTCTGAATTGCACTCCTTTTCTTAGTCAATGAGTTAAATTACTCAAAAAATATTTAATTTTCCCTACCTAGTACACAAATTATTGCTTTTATTTTAATTAAATAGTATTTTAAAATACAATATACTGAAACAGTACGACTAGCCTATAATGACTAATGTGTTGTTTTAAAGTTTTTGAAAGTGCTTCAGATTTGAATTTTATCTCTGAATTTTATATTTTAAGGTCTGCTAATAATGTACCGGCTACTAATGTCTAACTAGTAGTTGCTAAGCCTCCATAAAAATTTGTATTAGGCAATATCAACCGGGACGAAGAAGTACATTTAGCAAATTTGTTCAGTCCATAAGTACCTTAAATTTTTTATACAAGAAAAAATTAACTTTCTAAAATGCAAAGAGGTTTACTTTATTATATTTAAAGATAATGTAGCCCCTTAAGACCTCGGATACACATATGTATACTTTAAATTGCAATATACAGCAAGCAAAAATACCTTTGATATTTAATATATTTTTTTGATATGCTAGGGCCGCCTAACTTCAAAAATTGTCAGCATTTCAGATTCTATGGATAAGTTTTTTTTTAAATTTTTCTTCTAAAATGTGAGATTTTTGAAGAGGCTGCTCCATACATCTTATTATAACTTTGAAATGACTTCTTCGATTTCGTTTAGCCATATGCTACAAAATTCCAAATTATACCAGCTTTAAGTCATTCTAATATAATTTTTTTATACAATCCGTTTTTTTTTTTGGAGTTATTCATAAATAAATCATAAAAAAATTTCTTTTTTTTGAAAAATTTTCAGCCAATATTTACCAGTTTCACTATCGGGTCCGCCATCTAACGTTTTTTTTTTCAACTAGTGCTTATTTCGTGAATGGTAATACTTAGCTCATGTCTGATTTGACAGATAATTATGTTTATCATTCCGCTGAATGTATATGGTTTTGCATACGCTTGACCAACGCTGGGAAATATTTCGACATTACTTTGAAAATCATGGTAATGTTGCAGAATGTATGAGATGTGTTCAGATGAAGCTCATTTCGATCTTGGCGGTTATGTAAACTAGCAAAGTTGTCGCATTTGGGGCACAGAAAACCCGCACGCATACATTGAAAAGCCGATACACCCAAGACGAGTCACTGTTTGGTGCGGATTTTGGTTCAGAGGCATAATTGGGACATTTTTCTTCGAAAATGAGCAAAGAGTGGCCGTTACAGTCAATAGCGATCGTTATCTGGCCATGTTGAACGAATTTTTGTTCACAAAAATTGAAGAGGAGGATATTAGCAACATATGGTTTCAATAGGACGGCGCTACGTGCCACATAGCCGAAGCTATGCTCAATTTTGCGCCCTATTTTTGAAGATCGCATTATCAGCCGCAGAGCTGATGTCGTTTGGCCACCTCGGAGTTGCGATTTGACACCGTTGGACTATTATTTGTGGGGTGCCGTCAAAGATAAGTGTTACGCCAACAAGCCAGAGACAATTGACGCTTTAAAGGACAATATTCGTGAAGTCATTGGTGAAATACAGCTGCACACAATCGATAATGTGCTTAAAAATTGGACCGATCGTGTAGGCTACTGCATGGCCAGCCAAGGCAGCCATTTGAATTAAATTATTTTTCATTATTAACCGGAAGGGTTGTACTTTCAAATAAAAAAAGAAATTTTAGCAAATATTCATTAGTTTTTTTTATAGCATTTTCAAAAAGAAAACAAAAATTATTTGGTGGACCCTTAATTTGTTCATAAAGTTGTGTATAATAGAAATAAAATAATCCTCTTTATTCATAAAAATTGATTGGTAAATATATTTTTTCAAATTTCAAATTTCAAATCTTATTAATCCCAAAATATTTTTAGTTTTTTAGTTTCTTAACATATACAACTTTGTTAAGGCTGTATTCCTAACATACAAATAATATTTATCTAGGATTATTATACGCCACTTAGAAAATTAATAATAACATATTAAAGGTTATAAATGTTCAAGAACAAGGTTTAGGTAAATTAAATCATCAACAAAATGGGAAAAAGATGTTTGATTGTCTTAAACTAATTAATATATAAAAAACGTACAAACTAAATATAAAAAGAAATTAAATTACGATTATTGTACTATATTAGGGCATAAATTGTGCTGTATTATAAGCTATGTTGACCGTGTCATGGGTGTTAAATCTTCTATGATGATATAAAGCTAAAGAATTATTAAAAGTTACATTATTATTGTCTTAACTCGCTAGTAGTATTTATCAACTAAAGGAAATATTATGGTAGCGAACTTTTCCATTTATTCTGATATAAGTATATTGTCAACACTAGAACAGTCATCAAAAATTTTAAGACCAATATTTATCAAGAAGTTATCTATCCTTTTCATTTTGCATTTCTAATATATATTCATATTTGAAACCTTTTTAAAAGAGCCATCGAAAGCCTAATGTCCGTTAACTTATTTTCAAAATTTTGCGTTCAAATATTAATATTCTAAGTTTTTCCATCTGATGAGATGAAATGGAAAACCATATTGGGTAAACGTAAGCTAAAATAGGGCGTATTATCTGCTTATAACAGTTCAATTACATATTCGGCTTCAAAATCTTGTTTCGTTTGAGAAAACTGCCGAAAGGGATATTCACTCTTCTAGCTTTATCCAATATATAATCAATATGTCTATAAAATGTGAACTGTTCATGAAAAAAATCTCCTAAATATTTAAACTTATCAACATATGGGATTCAACAAGCTAGTTCTTTATTTTGATAGAATGTACGTATATATTTTCTGACATTTGGAAATAAATATTTCTTTTTGCCCTTTATAGTTGAGCACAAGCATTTGTCGATATTTAATTTCAATTTCCATCTATCAAAAAAAGTTGTCAACTTGTTCATATAAGAATCTATTGAGATGTTAAATACATACATACATATTTTAATCCCAATAAAGTGAAAGTACCTAGTTCGGAAAATAAATTGTTTTTGTTGTAATGGTATATAATGGTTGTCGTAAGCGATATTTGTTTTACATTCATAAATATCACTCAGTGGAATTTTCGGCAATTAGAGCAAAATTTTTTTCTCTTTATTACAGGAAGCTACTTGACATGTATTTCTTTGCGTAGACTCTAGGGTTTCCAAAACTATCGGCAAATGGCATATTCACCAAAGTTGTCGCCATTTTTTGTACAATTGGAGAATTTAATTTTTTTGTTTCAGTAAAACCACGAATGTATTAATAATAACCTAAAGGATACGATATATACAAAAATAAACTGTTACCAAATACGCTTCATGTTTAGACTCAAGAGGTTAAAATAAATCAGAAAGATTGACTTAGGTAAGGTTAGGTCATGTTGATATGAAGATCCATCAGTGCTATCTTATCTTATAATAAGAAGTGGGTTGTGTGCTCCCTTATATTTATCATTAACATTATTTTTAGAAAAATGTACAGCCGTGTCTTACAACCGTGTCTTTTAACATTGTCGGAGAAAGCATTCTCAGATGATTGTCAGATTGTCAGATACCCACATATTTTACATCTGATAACGACGTCATTGTCAAAAACATATGTGTAATGTGATCGCTAGATTTTTCGACAAATGTTTTGCAATCGTATATATTGACAATATACATTGTGGTGGCAATTTAAAATTGTCACGTCGTCGTCAACAAATTGCCACATCTGACAATGTTAATAGATTTTGCAATCGTGCGTACAGAGCGTCAGTGTTTAGATTACTAGTAATTAGCCTGCTTAGCAAAACATTTAAAAAGAGTTTGCAGTCTGATTACGATCAAAAACAATGCTAAACATTAGTGTTTAATGAACATTAAGTGAAGGAATATTATGTTTTAATTACACAAGTATTGATAATAGATGTACAGAGATTAGATTATTTTCAGTTTTCAGGTTTGATTTGTTCTTAATTATCATATGTTTTATTATCTTATATTCGGATTTATTGTTCCAGTGAATATTTTCCTTATTAGCAGCATGGTACGAAGAGATGTGAATGCGTCCGTGGTAATTACGCTTAACGCTTAACGATTAATCAATCAATAATGTGAAGCAATTTATATATTCATTAGGAGTGTGACTCAACCTGCTTAGGCCTAAAAACAATTGTATTTGTTTTCTCTGAGTAAAAACACGAATATTTTTTGTAATATATAGAGTGGGCCATTTAAAAGTTTAAATATGAAAATGCAATAAAACAAAAACAGTTTGAAATTTTGCCAAATTCTTTTTTTTTATTGTTCCGGCTAGAAGAGAAATATTGGAAAAATTTTTGAGAACTTTTTCGAATGTATGGTGTCGTATCTCGGCTAATTCTCAATTGTCTCTGGTTTGCCGGCATAACACTTGTCTTTAACGGCGCCTCATAGAAAATAGTCCAACTGTGTCAAATCGCACCTTCTTGGTGGCCAACTGACATCACCATTTTGGCTTATTAAAGGGCCATCAAACGTTTGATGCAATAAATCGATTGTAGCATGAGGTATGTGGCAAGTTGCAACATCCTGTTGAAATAAAAATCGTTCACATCAATATCATGAAGAGCCGGCGTAGAAAAATCAGTTATCATGATGCGATAGGTGTCTCGGTTGCGCCGTCCACATTTTCAAAGAAATATGGGCCAATGATGCCTCCGCTCCACAAGCTGCACCTAACAATCACTCGTAATGAGTGCATTGGATCCTGTAAGACAAGTCTTAAAGAAATTCCAGAGAATTGTTTCCTATCACCTCGTCCTCGGACAAATTTTCATCTCCTTTGCAGTTTATGCTCCTTGTTGCTCTTTAATATTAAAATTTTTTTTTGTATCTAGTGTTCTACAGTAGTTGTTAAACGATTGACCTGATTTGTTTTGTTGTATACGTTGTTGTATCATTTCTATTTTTTCTATGTTTACTAATACTATTCTCTCGCATACATTTCTTCTTTTTTGTTGTTATTTTTTCTTCAGTATTCTGTTTTCTTTTCAGTATTTGTACAGTTCGTTGTTGTTGTTATTTGTAGAGCAATTTTCTTTTTCTGTGATTGTTAAAACTATTTGTTCACACAATTCATTGCCTTGCAATTATTTTCTTGTTGTTGATGTTCTTGTTGAACTTTTATGTGTATTAGTGTTTGTTTTGAAGTGCATGTATGTGTTCGTATGCATGTGCAATACAATTTATTATGTGCATGGCATGAAACCCATTTCATACCACTTTAATACTCTTTTAAAACGCATGCACTCACCAACACACATACTTTTATATATGCATGTCTACTCTACATGTCATCATCATTATCGTTGACGTCGTCATCGTCTTAGTTGTCTTCAGCCACAACTAAACAACATCTAAAAGCGTGACAACTTAATTTCACTTACTGTCACTTGATATAATTTTTTTTTTTTAAATCTCACGGCTACACTATTATCCAGAGGTGGATAAGCTAAAATTGTCGGTAATACTGCAAGTTGTAGTTTTGTTGGACTTGTAAAATCAATATTTCTTGATTGAAGTTATTATTTATAACGGCGTAAACGTATTTCTAATATAGAAATAAAACATATATTTTATTATTATGAGTAAATATGTGATTTTTTTGAATAAATTAATTCTAAACATTATTAGTAAATGGCCGTAGAAGATCTTTAAACAAGAAACGAAGAAATTGTATAAAGCAACAAAAAATATATGAAAAAGTGGTAGTCGGGTAAATCCGTCTCTGCAATAACCAACACAACAGTATAATACTGAGAATGATTAGCTTATGTCATAAAAACTAGTTATAGTTACGAATAGACCGATGGTACTTAGTTGCTTTTATTATTTTATTATCCCAAAAACTTATTTAATTTAGCAATTAATAACTAAGAAAATGAATGTTTTCCGTAAACTCAAGTGTTGACTTATTTTGATCTTAACCCTTTACCGTATTAGGAACCTTTTGTAAAGCTTTTTCCCGGACTTCGACAGCATTTTAAGTGTTAGTTTCCAAAGCATAACTAAGCATAACTAAGAAGCAAGTTCTGTCACAGGTACTGGCAACTTTGGTTTCTGGCCGGTGATTTAGTGTAATCAGTCCTAAAGAGAGTTGTGCATTTACATATAGAGCAACACTCGAATGTCGCAATGAGCTTAACAACCTGGCTACTTAGAATCAGATTACCCTGGTTTGAAGGACCTGAGTGACAAAATTTGAATGATATTGCGAACACCTATGCCAAAAGAGGAGGACTTTTAGTGGACTCACTTCATCCTTTGGCTTCAACAGGAGTTTACTGAAAGGGAAGATAAGAAAATTGTCAAAGTACTTAGTGAGCAAATATTAGAATAAGCCCATATGGCCAGAGTTTGCTCTGAAACTGGGTAAGAAAAGCCTAAGGAGGCATTCGGGGGCATTTACGGTTACCTACGCCTATAAAAAGTACGCATACAGAATATCTAGTATAAACATTTGCAAATTCTGCTGTCAGGAAGCAGTGGAGCTCTTAATCGCTAACTGTGTTGCACTGGGGCATAGGATATATAGGCTATTATAGGTATAAACCTTAAGTGAACAGGAATTTTGACACTCTCATTAAAGGAAATGGTCCGGTTGCTTGACGTATTGTGCTGATGAATGACAAGATGAGAGGTAGTAGAGGTAGGTAGAGGTAGTTGCAGTGCAAAAGACCTGATCCATCCTTAATTTCTTTAGATTACAAAGTCTTTAACAACTGAATAAGAAGAAGGTATTGGTACAATAGCAATAGTAGTCCCAGACTGTAAAATTCCTTTTATTCTTACTTAACTCTTAATAGCACTGTACCATAAATTATCTTGACAACTGAGCACAAACAGATATGCCTTTCTAGAAGTTCTAGGACTTCGTTATAATACAATTTTTTGGGACCTTCTTTATTATTTCGCTCTCTTTTAAGCGGTCATGAGAGTAGTATGCTGTGTTTGGTATGTTAAAAGTACTGTAAGTAAAAGGTAGGCAAATTTGAGGGTAGGAAGTAAATTGGCTTAGAAAACACGTTTCTTTGACAAATTCAGTTTCATTCATACCAATATAAAGTAGAAATATGGGAATTAATATTGGAATATGATGTCAGGCAAATGTCCACCTCTAGCACGTCGGCAGATGTCCGCTCTTTTTACAAAATTTTGAACCAAATTTTGCAACAGAGCTTCGTTTATTTCGTCAATGCAGCGCCGAATTTCATATTTCAGAGTGTTAGTTGTTTGTGATCTGTTCACGTAAGCCAGGTGTTTGAAATGGCCCCAGAGAAAATAATCCAGCGGCGTTAAGTCACAGGAACGAGGCGGCCAATTGACATCGCCAAATCGAGAAATTACGCGACTGGAAAATTTCTCATGCAATAACTGAATTGTTTCGCTAGTTGTGTGGCTTGTCCTACTGAAATCAAAGGTCACTGATGTCAAAATTAGCTAATTGTGGCCGCAAAGAATTGGTTATCATGGTTTGGTAGCGCAGAGAATACACGGTGACGGCGGTTCCTTGCTCTTTTTCGAAAAAATATGGACCGATGATGTCGCCTGACCACAAACCGCACCATACGGTCTCTTTTTTGGATGTAATGATTTTTCGAGGACTGTTTGTGGATTTTTGTTTACATAACCGCCTAATTGAAAATGGGCCTCATCACTAAAGATGATTTTGTTGACAAATGCGTTGTTTTCGTTCAGTTTTTCAAACAGTAAATTTTTACAATTAAATTTATTTGCTCAAGAGTGGAGGGATCCATAGTTAAAATTTCCCATATTTTTACCAAATAAGTGTCAAAGTGTAACAGCTCAATTTTTGACATATAATCATCTGACAGCTAATTTACTTTCTTACCACAAATTTGCCAACCCTGTAGTAAGATCAAATAGAAAAAATTTTTCAGAATTTTTTTTTTTAACTAAAACCTGTTTTCAAATAAGATTTTTTTCTAAGTAGAAAGCCGGACAGATATTGTTTTTTATTTGAATCGATGAGTGATTTGGAACTGATTTATTGATTACCATATCCATACGCATTCCATATGACCACGACATCCGATACTAATTCGATAAAACATTCGAAAACAACTATTGGAAGCAAAAAGAACTTATAGAATTCACCCGTCGCTTATTTTGTGGAAGTAAATTGTTTTGATCTCGAAGGTTTGCCTGTGATATCAACAGCGAGACTTTAGCAATATCTAAAGCGAATAACTTCGACGACACTAAAATATCTGCTAATAATATTTGTAATTATTTCATTTTGATATCGCTAAACATTAGTTTTAAGATTTTGACAATAGTTCGAGCTCTCTACCATGCTTGTTTCTGTGCTGTGTTATGCGTTTCTGTTTGACAAAAACAAGAGATTAATATTGTTAAAAAATATTGGGCTAAAAGTTGGAGAAGAAAATATTTTTTGTTGGGCCAAACAAAATCAATTTCGTGACTTCTGCGGAATGGAGCTGTATATTATAACCTGAGCGTAAGAGTTATAAAAAAATTATATTAAACTGTAATACTTATACGCTTAATATACATTGTCGACTTCTGTATTAATCGTGTTAAATTTTCTTTTTGTCCTTAAAGTAATTTATAGGCTTGATCAATCAGATATTACATTTGATGATTTCATAAAAATTCTTACATTTTTTTCTTTTGTCTATAAAATTCAAGCATACTTGATATTTGTTAAATATCCTTTTTTTATTTTATTACAAAAATATAATTTCTCTTTAAAATGTCAATCAGTTTTCATTGTTGACTGAAAGACGTGTTCAATATCTTTCTCTTTTTTCATCATTTTCCGTATTTGTTCTACTTTTCTATCTTTAATTACATAAATGTCTACATACATACATATACCAATGAAACGATGAAAACTATTTTTTTTTTAATTTTTTACGGTTATTTTTCTTTCAATGTTACTGTACTATTTAATATTTTTTTATTATTTTATTCTATATTTTTTAATTTAATGGCAAGTCATTGATTTTTAAACGTTAAAAAAATTTATTTCAGAAATAGTTGGAAACTTTTACAAAATTAATGGTTACGGGCAATTTCAACTTGAAACGTTAAAGTTTTTCTTTGGTAGAATAATAACAAAAAAACCAACTAAATATGCAATTAATTTTTGCTTTCAAAATAATGCCTAAAATCATGCAATAACTTTTTGTTTTTTCCATTGCTAACATGTTATTGTAGACAAAATAATTTACCTGTGGTAATTTGTTTCTTTTAAATTAAATTTAATAAAAAAAAACTGTTTGCTTTGGTTTCATAGTATTAGAGGGTTGAAAATTTAAAAATTTATAAAAACTAGTATATTCAGCGGCTGACACAATTAGCCGCATTCTAACATCTATCATAAATTTTAATTATATCTGCATGTATGTATGTATATAATTTAGTATTACAAAATTAATCCACATTATTCATAAAATCTAAATGAGTTTTGAATGTATTTTATTTCAAATTTTTTATATAACATTTTTTTGAAAAAAACCAAATATATTTTCTTTTTTTTGACGCTATTTCTAGACAATAATAATTTTTCCAAAAAAATTCTCTTTTAAAACTCAAAAAAAAATGGATTTTTGTATGACAGAAAAAAAATACACATGTTTTCTTTCTTTGTGTTAGTAAAAATTTATAGTCGCCTTACCTCCAAAGTACTGAACCGATTACAATATTGTGCATTTCTACAGGAAAAGCTTTATATCCATCTATATATATTCAAAATCGGGTGCAGTAAAACGGGCCTGAAAGGTATACAAACAAATGTGTTAGCCTATTAATTATACAGATCTAGATTAAACATTAGAGTGGTTGCTTAAAAGAGATGGACCTTACGCACAAGAAAATTTTGCGGCGTTGTTCAGACAAAGACTATAGACAAAAGGTACTAAAGCCGACCATTTTTTTTTCTTAATCAAAAAACTATTTTTGGATGAAGGTATACGTCAATAACAAAATTGTCGAGTTTGGGACGATAAAAAACTACATGTCAACGTCAACGGTAATCGGTATAGGTCAATGCTTAGCAATATCTTTTGACTTGATTTGAATAATATAGACATATACGGCATGTCTTTCAACAGGACGGTGCCATGTACCACACAGATCACGCCACAATAGACATTCTGCACAGCGATTTGTGCCAATGGTCATACCAAGTAGATGTATTGACTAGATTTTTACTTGTGTGTCAAATAAACAACAAACCATAGCGTCTTTTAAAAACATGCCTTCGATCAAATTGATTCGGATTTATGCGATTATTATTTTTCAGAGTCAAGGCAAATTTGACGTTTTAAGTGTGGGCCACCCAGCACTGCCACAGCAGTCATTATCACAATGTTCTATTCCATAAATAATGAAATCGTTAGGCTTTTGAAATAAAGACAAAATAAGAATAATATCTCTTACACACACTGTTTTATTTAAATTTAAATATACATAGGAAGAGACTAATGAAAGATCCTTTATTTTCTTCTACAGTAAAACTACAATGCACTGGGGATGACGTCAACTCTCGCTTTCGTCAACATCCCAAAACATCAATCTTTTTTTTTTAACATTGTCTACTCTAAAACGTCAACCAAACCACAAAGCTTAAAATGGTCAACTCTAGTTAAAACAAAATTTTAGCTTCAGTAACAGATAAAGCATATACATACATATATAAAGGGTGGTCCAACCGTAGCGCATGATGTTAATTGTGAGTTACATTTCCATGTAACTCACTGCCTAACTTAATTTGATATTTCTTTGTTTCAGGGTTTAACAAATTCAACCATTGAAAGGTACACAATTTAGCAGCTCGTTAAGATTGTTGAAGCCTTTTACGAAAATGGGCGCTCAAATCAGAATGCATTTCATGCATTTTGTCGCTCAGCATAATTGACCAAATGTGTCTACAATGGGGAGAGTTGTTTGCAAATTTGGGCAATCTGGGCTCCCCAGCGGTTTATGAGCTGGCGGCGTCATCGCGTCATACTTCTTCGAAAATGAGGCCGGCCAAGCAGCTACCGTGAATGGTGTTCGCTACCGCGATATGATACCGTATTTCCTTAACGATATGTGGTTCCAATAGGATGGGGCCACTTGTCACACAACCAACGTAACAATTTTTTGCGCGTGGAATTCAATGGCCATGTTATATCATGTCCTGGCGATGTTAATTGGTCGCCACGATCATGTGATTTGACACCGTTAGACTTCTTTCATTGGAGATATTTAGAAGAAAAAGTGTGCGCCAATAAGCCAGGAACAACTAAGTAGCAAAAGGATGAGATAATCCGGAACATTAACGATATTGGACCTCAATTATGTTTCAGAGTTATTGAAAATATGTACCGACGGATAGTGGTATGCCATCGAAGCCGTGGCGAGCATTTGGCTCATATTTTGTTTCATACATAATTTTCATAGATCTTTCTATAATGAAAATCAAAAATATTAAGATAATTCTCTGAAAACTTTTTGTTTTATTTAAAATTAATATCGTGCGTTTTGGTTGGACCAGCCTTTACATATATTTGTATATATTGCTACGAAAAAAAAAAAAATACCTAAAAAGAAAATACACCACTTTAGAGAATGTGTTGTGCGATTTTTGTCTATTGGTTTGTGTAAAAGTTGATAATGTGTTACCCTGGTATTGCCAAACTGATTTGTGTATCTGACGGCATTGCCAATTCGACGATCTTTGTGTAACACAATCTCACATGTTTCTAATTAACGGATATAAAATAGAAGATATAAGAGCATTTGAGACACTTCCGGAACTTTCCAAACTGTATATAAATTAGTTATCGTTTTGCTGTCATAAAATAAAGTCGTTTTAAAGCGTATATAAAAGTGTCGTAAAAACGAATATCAAATGCAAATTAATAAGTGCTGCATTAAGATAAATTGAATAAACGTAAAGTGTGGAAACAAAAACTATAAAATAAGTACAACGTGGTTTATTTTATTTTGGCGCAATTAAAAAGAACTCTAATGTTTTAAAAGAACATTTTTCTTTTTTTCTTCACGCTGAGACTTGATTCTGGACTCCTTGTATCGTATGTACTTCAATTACTATAGCATGCCACCTTTTTACAACAACTATAATTTAAACTAAACATATTCTGAATATATATACGACCAATAGATACTATTTATGCCGTTAGTTACATATTAAAAGTTTGAAAAATTTTAATCGTTATAAATTTAAATTCAATTTTCATTATCTAATGTATTTATAAGCAATTAAATTTTAAATTTCATAGGCAATTAGTCTATAAATAATCATAAAATAATTTTATTCCTATACTTTCTTTTCTATTCCAGGTAATTTTTTTTTAAATGTATGCAACCGTTTACGTAAGTTATTGTATATGTATATATTTTATAGTATGTCTTTAGGCTATGTTATAATTTATGGAAAATAGCATAGTTTAGGGAGTTAATTGGCATAATATTAATATTAAAAAAAATAATCCAAAAATTGATAAGTTTTTCCTTTCGACATATAAACACTGAAGGGGATCCTCCTACCACAAAGGACATAAATTTTGTAAAAGAAAATAGGAAAAGGAAAATCAATTATCCTTAAATAATATGACACCAAAAAGTCAAGTAAGGTCAACTGGCTAACTAAAGCAATTTATAGATTTACATAATAGTACTTATGTCATAGAAAATACAATATCACTAAAAAAGCTGAACTGAAGGTTACGGGCTAATCCTTTGAAAAGAATGAAATACAATCTAATGCTGGGGCAATGTTTCGAAAAATTGCATTTTCTCAGTAGACGAAAAAAAAAAACGAAATGTTCAATAACAGGATTACATGAAGAAATATCAATCTATGTGTGGTCATTTTTCATGCGCAGTTTTTTTTGTCATTGCCATAATAACCAGCACCTTCACTACTAATTGTTTGAACAGGATGAAGTGATATTTATTTTCTTTTTATCAAAAACAAAAACACTATTATTGGCTTTGACAAAAAGTGGTTCTTGAGCGGGAGACAGGAATATACAATATATACAATATATACCTATGTATAGTAAAGTGCTAGGTAGTAACGACACCGATAAAAATCTTAATAAAACAACAGTTATTCAAATTGCATACTCGGCTTTGCAGGTAGTACTTCACAGTTTTTGAAATATTTATGGCGTTATTTTAAAAATAGATTCATAAATGCTTACCACGACCTCTTGCAAATTAAAAAATAGAAGAGAATATTTGCTAAATGAAAAGATATTAGTCAAGCTGGTTAGTGGCGACTGATGAATTTGAGTTAAGCTAGGCGCCTTATGTTGCCTCCTCTGTTGTGCCACTTAGAACTAATACTAGATAATATCGATGCTGTTAAGTGCTGGTTATTCGTTGTCAACTATTGGAATGACATAACGGTATGCGGTTCTGGATCTGAATCTATTTACAAATTTTTCTTAATTGACTCTATAGGCTATAAAATTATAGCTGAGTCTTGAAGATCTCACAATGATAGCTTTGTTGTTGTTATTTTAATGGTTCAATGGGTGTCACTAAACTCACATAATGCAACCGATATATGTAGCTAATGACCTAATAATGGTGGGACCTATATTATGAATTTACTATTAAATTGAAATATGAATATTTAACATTTAGTGGAATGGCAAACTTTACTGAATATTTAAAATCTGCATTTCGACAATACCATTGGCAAAGAAATATATTTCTCGCTACTGCGTTTTTCTAAAGTATGTCAAGATTTCCAAAGCAATATGTTAAATTCGTCCTTCTATCGTTTTACTATTTTTAGAGCTCGGAATAAATTGCTATTTCAAAAACATATTCAAGTATACGCATAATCGGGAACATGTTTTTCTCATAGATAAAACCTCTACGCGAAAAAAATAAAATAAATACATATATAGATTTTTCGAGGTCTTATTTATACTTCATATATTTGTTCATCTTTTCGAATAATGGGAAAACCAGCATTTAATCCAACAATAACTGTAAATTTCAGTACAAAAATATGTAAATTTTTTAAAATCAACGAATAATCGGACAAAACGAAGTTTGATTTACTAAAATGCAATAATCGACCAATTAGTAAAAATTTCCTTATCATTCGTTATCTAGCACAGTCAGTAAGCGTTTTAGAATTGGTTTTGATATACTTTCGCCACTACGGTGTTAAATATTTCTAATAATTGGGCTTACGTTATAAAATTAACTTGTAATCTGATCTTTGCAAATTGAAATTGCTTTCGTTGGTGAACAAAAGAAGTGTATGTTGTTAGTAATTGATCGAATATTTATTTAAGTAATTCAAATTTTGCTTTGTCCGATTACGCATTGAGTTAATTGCTTTTCCTCAACGGGTGGTCTTGTGTTCCTCACAAATCATCATCAGCGATAAGGTCCATGTCGATTAAATAAGTCAACACACAAAATTGTCGAATTTGGGATGACACCAATCCACATGAGATCCAAGGGCGTCTAATGTATCTTAAAAAAGTCACTGTTTGGTGTGAATTTTAGGCTGTAACGTCATGGGTTGATATTTCTATGAGAACAAGGTTGGCCGGGTAAGCGCCATACGTCAATGACTTACTAGTCATTTTGCCTGAATTGTATGAAGTGGACAACAACGACATGTTATATTAACAAGATAATACTATGTGCCATACAGCACATGTCACATTCAAAATTCTACATAAGCGCTTTGAGGACATAATCATCTTACAGTGTGGTGATGTAAACCAGCCATCCGTTTCGTGATCTGATCACATTAGACTTTTTCTTGTCTGATTCGTTAAAGTGGTAGGTGTATGCGAATAAGTAACAAACCATATAGTCCCTCAAAGGCAACATAACACAATGCATCTGACAAATTCACCTGATATATGCGTCATGGAATTGAATATCAAACATTATGGTATTGACAGGCCTTTTAAATAGAAAAATGCACTTAAATTTATATAGGAATCGATATATTGAATTCGAAATTTATATTCTGGTTATAGTTCATGATTTTGTACTTCTATTTTTTAAAACTGTTCAATTTTTGTATAATTTTATTTTGCAACATAAATACAGGGTGGTCAAATTTGAGGTAAGGAAGTTAATTGGGTGTCAAATGATAAACTGTCGACATTTATTTAGTAAAAAAATGGGAAATTTTAACTATGGACCATTCTTTGAGTCGAAGGTTTGTGAATTGACTGTTTGAAAAACTGAAAGAAAACAAAGCATTTTTCAACAAAATCATCTTTAGTTATGAGGCCAATTTTCAATCAGGCGGTTATGTAAGCAAACGAAATTGTCGCATATGGGGTTAATAAAAGCGACAAACAGTCCTTGAAAAGCCGTTAATTTTTTTTATTTTATTTTTTTAAATGAGCAAGGAAACGCTGTCACCATGAAATATTTGTGCTACCAAACCATGATAAACAATTTTTTGTGGCCACAATTGGCTAATGTTGACATCTGTGACTTTCGGTTTCAGCAGGTCTTCGCACAAGTCACACAGCCGTGACTGATTATTGAATTGTTTAGTAATTGCATGAAAAATTTCCAGGTGGCATGATTTCTTGTATTTTAACGCCGCTAGATTATTTTCTCTGGGACCATTTGAAAGACCGCGCTTACGTGAAGAAACCACAAACAACAGACACTCTGAATGATGATATTCAGCGCTGCATTGACGAGATAAGCGAAGCTTTGTTGCAATATGTGGTTTAAAATTTAAAATTTTGCGAAAAAAGCGGACGTCTGCCGACGTGGTAGAGGTGGACATTTGCCCGACATAGTATTCTATTATAAATTCCCATATTTCAGTTTTATATTGGTATAAATAAAACTGAACTTACCAAAAAAATGTGTTTTTAAGCCAATTTAATTCCTAGCTACAAATTTGCCCACCCTTTAGTGATATCATCAGTTAAATGTTCTGTTAGATAGGATTCTATAATTTTTTTAGTTTTATAGTACTAACTGTTACCAAGTTCTTTATACTTAATAGTTTTTATGAATCCCATATTCATGTGCAAGCTCGTAAGATTTTATATAGTTTTTTATTGTTATTATTACTTTATGTTTTTTTTTTCATTTATCTTGTCTCGTCAAATGGGATAGTTTTTACTCGTTTGTGGTTAAAAATGTATTATTACCCAATTGAAGTTGATGATGAAATGACCAACACAAAAAAATTTATTAAACTGGTCAGTAAGTGACCTTTAATAAAAAGAGTAAAATTTTTTTATAAAAAATTGAACACTTATTGTATAACAATGCATGACGTTAAATCAGAAAAAAAAAAAATGAAAAAAAAATTCATAAACATTTTAAGCACAGACTTATACTATAGGCACATACTCATAAATTTTAACAATTTTTTAAAACGATTATTCTTTCTTCCGAAAGCTTTTATAAAAATATCGAGTAAAGAACACAAAAAATAAAATAAGAGAATATATGTACATATCTACATACATAAAAGAAATATTTAGAAAAGTGTGTGCTCATATATCACTCCCAAGCATGAAAAAACCCATAGCACTACTAACTTAGACAGATATAAGGAGGAGCAGTTTATTGGACGGACAATATACAAAATATTGACATATTAAAGCACGTGTCTTTGGTGTTATTTTACCGGAAGGCTGTATTTAACACCCTCACTTTTACTCTTTTTTGTTCTTTTGATGCGGTTATAAAGTCATCTACATTTTAGCATATAAACATAAATATTTATTTTAGTGAATATCCTTCTAAAAGTATAACAAAACGAGGCTCGCAGTACAATAAAATTTTAGGCATTTGTGGTTTTACTCATCAACTTACATTCAAAAATACACTCAAAATGTGAGATATTGGCTTCGTCTGTTTATCCCCCTAAACATTTCATAAAAACATTTTTGATTTATAAAAGGTCTACAGGACTTAATTTGTATGAAAATTTGTTTCATAAACCCTTTATTAATCGAAAATAATTGTTATGAATATTGGTGCAGGTTATCGAGATACAAAAAAGAAATGTTTTTGTTCAGTTTTAAGTCACAAATCATTAGTTTATTTAAAAATCAATGAATTTTCAAAAGCGATTACCGTTATTTGAACGTCGTTTGTATTTTGAGCCTTGACAGTGTTCTTAAAAAGGCCAATTTTATGAACAGCGGCGGAACAAATACGTCATTTGGATCAACTAATGGTTTATTTGAAATGTTTTGTTGCCCTGGTGAATACTCAGTACTTTTTGGGCACTCGGCTCTGACGCAATGATGACATATAGACAAAGAAAACAACAATATTTTATGAAACCTTCTTGCATACCTCCAACAAACCAACGAACTGAAACAAATTAATTTACAGTTTTTTACGATGGTTTATACAATATATACAAAAAATGTAAATCACACACCTTAAGATCACCACAGATCTTTCATTTACTCGTATTATCGTTGTATTTGAGTAATGTCAAAATTGCAGTCTTTGATTCGTAATATTCATATGTATTGATGGCATGAGCAATTGGTATGGATGGTTTTCTATTTCCATTATGCAAACTGTACTTATTGCCATCAGTAAATAATCACTATTCTGTTTTGTCATATGGCTGTTATTTAATGAACAGTAGAGAATAGAGTATTTCTTTTCAAAATATGCAGCCAATTCCAAGCTACTATCTCTATAGATTGTTACTTTTGTCCCAACTGCAAGATGTTTCCACTACTGCATTCGTGAAGCTAGTAATTCTGCGTCTTTCCTCGTTAAATATAAATCCGAATCAGATCATTCAGCTCAGCTTGAGTCACTAAATAGAGTTCATTATCAGCCTTATACAAACTGCCACTGCTGGTGAACGATGTTTCGAACTCACTGCGCGTAGCACTGGGAATGACTGGTAATGGATCATTTGGTGGACGTTGAAATGGTTTGGAAATCTATGGTACACTCGCGTAGGTAATACTTTTTCCAATTTCTCATATTGAATCTAGCAACTTTGGTTAAACAGAAATAACAATCGGTTTAGTGGTTACTTGACTCTCTCCAAAGTACTAGAATTGAAAAATCGAAATAGATCTTCTTGCCATCTGACCACTTGTATAAAAAAGTTCTGCAACTATTGCAAAATATTGTCGGTGTCCACGGTTTGTCCAAGTTTCTAACAGCAAAACAAAAATAATGTAAATACGAATATTTTAATGATTCTGATATTGCGTATCCTTTTTTCTAACCAAAAATTCATTACACACAAGACAAAAATAGCTTGAATCAGTAACACACAGGGAGATCCCTTAACATGCTTAAACGCTACTATTATGAAGATTTGGAATGAATGTGGGCTTCTGTCAAATAAATAATTGTAAAATTTTAGTGTCAGTATTTACTGTTTTACAGTATAGCCAGCATGTAATAAAAAAAGTTCAAGATGTGATAGCTCATTTCGAATTGCCAGATTCGAATTCAGCGCACCCAGATTAGTTAAGAACCATTTTTGATTTCTGCAGTTATTATTTTTTTCAAATTTGCAGACCAGTGATATTTTAGTTTTTGTTGCCGTACTCTGTTATGATATCTATACCCAGACCATAACTTAGACGGCTTAACTTCTAAGCAAGGTTTTTTTTAATATTTAGATGACTTTTTGAATCTTACGAGAAGACTATATCTAATCGGTTTATTTTTGTTTAATTTTCTGTTGGTAAATTTGATATGCTCATAATGGCTAGAAATTTTTAATATAATCAGTGAATTCCTGCTACAAAAAAAAAAAAAAATAATAATAATAATATTTTGTTCATAGATAGAAGAACTCACTCAAGTGTCTTAAAATACTTCAAATCTTGAGAGTAGCATGCAGTTTATTTTTTCTTCCACGTAGTAACAATCAACGATGGGGTTATATTGTATCAAGAGAAAATTTATATTTTTCATACATTGAATGAATTTTTCAATTTAGGTAAAATTAAACTTATCTCTTGAATTTATTATATGGCCAGAGAAACCAAAATAAAAAACCTAAGTTTAATTCGTTCCCGGATTTCACAATATTTAAGTTAGTCAGACCGTGCAGATGTCCAGATCATTTCTATTCATATGCTGCACTGTGTTGCTTCGAAAGGCAGAAGTAGTAACTAAACTAATTGTTGTTTTGCCCCTGCGAGAGGTATAGCAGAATCAGTAGCACGCATGAGGAAAGTTGCATCCTACAAGGTGACCAATTTCGGCATCATTTAGAAGAGAACCACTCCTAGCCAGTTAATCTGCCACAAAATTCCCTTGGGTGAAATAGTGACCCCTTATCCAAATTATCTTCATGTTTATATGTTTCGCCATCTCATTGACAGATGCCCAGCATACCAACTGTGATGTAGAGTAGACACCAGTGGACGCTTAAAACACATCTTACTGTCCGCGAAAGACTGCCTGAGAAATACTACTTTGGTATGGCCGTCTAAAATAATTATTCTTTCCATGCGCGGGAATTCCAATTCTTTCCAAAGATTTTGATTCATTTGTATATACCACAATAGCCGCAGACCTTATGGCTGGTTCTGATGAGATACTCACACAGAATACTATGTTTAAGAAGACAACGATTTTGCGCATAGTCACTGATACTCTTTACTCCGAATTACTTGCAACAGAATTACTTTCTGCCAGAACCATTACCATTTCAGATTTGTGAATGCTTGATCAATCTTTATTAGAACTGAAATGGATCTGGCGCTATTTCTCAGTCTTCAACTACCCCGCGGAAAAGTAAGAACATTGGCATGTAGGCGCTGCTCGTATAGAGTATCCTCTTGGGATCTGACAGCAAGCTTCCACGTTTGATTAAACCAAGATTTTATGAAGGACGAAATTATCCATCCCAAGCCTTATTATGTTGCTACAAAATGAGGTTGTGTATCCCTATCGTTTACAACATTGCTAAAAATAAATAAACAAAATCCACAAAAACAACTATGTGCCTGTGTACAGATAATTAAATCGACAACAATAACATAAATAGAAATGTTTACAAATAAAAAAAATACGGCAAAAGAAACATGAAGAAGAGTAAACAAATAAGAGCAAGCAGCAACAAACTAACAAGAACAGCGAACGTGTTATTGGTCTGGACTCAGTGTAAAGAAAGTTTAGTGTGGTTAAACTCCGGTTGAAGAGGCTGTAACAACGGCAGGGTTGGAAGATCTTTAAATATGAAGATCTATAAAGTAATTTTTGTTGTTTACAAAGCTGCAAACAGAAAGAGTAATTAAGAATATAAATTGTTACTGCTTGTAAAAGAATTTCAAGCAGTGTAAAGAATTACAAGCAGTGGTGCACAAAACTATGTAAATAAAGGATTTTAACTAAAAACTAAACATAAGATTTATTTTAACTATTAACTAAGGGGTTTTTTTTATAGAGGTATAGAACTTTAAGTTGCAATAAAGCCACGATGGATTATTCGATTGACATGAATTTTATTTATCCGAAAGATAATCTTGTGGCATTACATTTTAGATATGATTTCTGGCATATGACTGCCACGGCTGGCGTGGATGTAGTCCAATCTGGACGTCCGATTTTCGATGACTTTTTCCAACATTTGTGGCCGTATATCGGCAATAACACGGCGAATGTTGTCTTCCAAATGGTCAAGCGTTTGTGGCTTTACCGCATAGACCAATGACATAGCCCCACAGAAAGTAGTCTAGCGGTGTTAAATCACAAGATCTTGGAGGCCAATTCACAGGTCCAAAACGTGAAATTAGGCGGTCACCAAACGTGTCTTTCAATAAATCTATTGTGGCACGAGTTGTGTGACATGTTGCGCCGTCTTGTTGAAACCACATCTCCTGGATATCATAGTTATTCAATTCAGGAATGAAAAAGTTAGTAATCATGGCTCTATACCGATCACCATTGACTGTAACGTTCGCTGTAACGGCCACTATCGTTTTTGAAAAAGTATGGACCAATGATTCCATCAGCACATAAATCGCACAAAACAGTCAGTTTTTTTTAAAGTAACGGTGTTTCAACATACACTTGAGGATTACCTTCACTCCAATTGCGGTAGTTTTGTTTCTTGACGTGGCTATTCAACCAGAAAACAAAAAACACGCTGTACAACCTACGACTCATAAATACACGTTTTTAAAAAGATAGAAACGTAACAATATTGACAACCATTTCGGCCATGGCATTCACGTTATAATCAAGGAAACAATGTTTCCAATTGAAATGTTCGTAGAAATCATTGCAAATCTGAAAGTTTGCAAGTCTTATAGGCTGGATGACATATTGCACTTGTCCTGAAACAGTATTTTTCGACGCTTGTTCGTTTATTAACTAACCTTTTCAGGGCGTCATGTCGCTCTTGAATTTTTCCATCCTGCCAGAATGATGTAACGCTAATTCATAAAAATTGTGTGGGTGCTAACCTTATCTATTCTATCGATACTATAACAGAATGTGTTCTGGCGAAATAAAGGAATAATAATCACATATTTTCACGCGGTAGTCGTTTGTCTTGTAGAGCACTTTCCTTTGTAGTTGATTGTCTAACGAATCGGACAATGTGTTAAGGGAGGAATCGTACTTTAGCCACACCGTCCGACTATGGAACGATCTTCCCGCGAAAGTTTTGTCCGTCATTTGTGATATGGATAAGTCCAAATAAAATATCCATAAGCACTACTTCCTCTATTCTTCTCTCAACAAGCTATATTCCTAGTACCAGAACAATGCACTGCATGAGTAGGGGTCATCCCTTGAGTGCCGGCCTCAAGTTAAAAAATAAAAAATTTCCATGACCCTTATCATTTCATGCCACTGTCATCTTCAGCTATATTTTAAATATAATTGATATTTGCTTGGCTATTAGATCAACCGGAAAGTCCATACTAATATATGGTGCAATAGCTCAATAGTACAGGAATTTGGAGAAAACCACATATAGTGGAATCTTTGCGAGAATTCTGCGTAATGCAGAATAATAACTTAAAACAAAGCTCTATAAATAATACGTAGAAGATCATGGGCCCGGGATTTTATTTGAAGTAGCCACACATATGCAACAAATATAAAAAATCATATATATACAAAGATCTTTTTAAGACTTTGTTAAGACATAAAATTAGTATATATCGGGTTTAAAAACATAAAAATTTTTGATATTGAAAATATGAGTACCAAGGTTTTAATTAATTTTTTTTAGTTAAAGATCACAAATACTTTGGATAGAAAATTAAAACACTACTCTAGCAACAGATATAATTCATTTTTTAATTCTAATAAAAAAAACTGCAAAGCCTTAATATTATTCCAGAGGAATACCCTCGTATGTATATGTTTTATGTATAATAATGACTAAAATAGCAATGACATTGTACATCACACACATACACACATCTATAGGCAAGTAGAAACCAAACGTAACAACAACTAACGACTAGAAGCGAACCAACAACGATGAACGACATCATGTTTAAACGTTTGAATGATGGTTTAACGATGATAATACCTTTTGTCATGTCTGAGTGAGGACTCCAAAGTGTTCATATGCATGTGTGTTTGCATTTGTATTAGGATGCAACGTTAGCTGGAGAATAGTCCGGAAGTTTGCCAAAGGTTAGCGCAAAGTTTAAGTGCATGGTTAAGTAGAACAGATATAAAATCTGGAAAACAACATAAACTGCTGCTGAAGTTTGTTTTTTACTGCTGCTGTTGTAATTGAATCGTCGTTTTAAACTTTTAGTGATTGCGCATAAAAAGAGTGAGAAAAAAAAATGTTACTGCAAATTAAATTAAAACATTGGCAATCAGTTTGTTTTAGTACTATTATTTTTGCTTCGTTAATGCAACACTTTAAAGTGTTCCAGATAAAAATCTGCTATAAAGTAGTTTTTATGGGAGAAAAAAAAAACTTTTAAATTGTAAAAATTATTAACTTCGATTTTAAAGTTTGAGTTTTCAAACCGAAGAGTCAGTAAAAATAAAAACTAAAAATTAAGTGGATAGCAGTTTCCTCTAAATATTTAATAACAAAATATACCTTTTAAAAGGCTGAACAGGCTTTTTTTGTTGGTTTTGCGATTTAGTTGGCTTTTATACAATATTTAAATCATATTTACACAAGTAATATTACGATTTTTTCAAATGTCAAAATAATCTTTAAAAATGTCATTAAAGTTATTTAGGCATTTTTATACTATCTTTCAAATACAATGACAATCGCATTTCTTTTGCTACAAACAACGTGGTTAACCTTTCCCCTTTAAACATTTAAAGATTGATTGGGTTCGTCTCTCAGCATTAATGCTGGAGTATTAATGCATTCACACGTATTGCTCTTTTATTGATTATCTTAAGGTTCTCGTGACACTGGTGACATAGAATCTATGTCAGTGCAGCACATACAAATAGAAAAACATATCGTTATAAAGCTACCCGAATATATGGAAAGTTGTTTTTTTTTCTATGTCGCTGCCTGGCTGGCATCCTTTAGGTTGTTTTGCATTTTAACATGTTATTTTTTTGAAATACAAAACATCACGTTTTTAATGTCAGAATTTATATTTGAAGGCAAAACTTTTTTGGCATGTATTTTGCATGTTTTTTTTTACTTCTTGCGCAGTTCTATGACATGGGGTTAAGGATTATTTTCTTTTTTTTTTCTATTTTGATAATGTTTCTCTGCATATATGTCATTTTACAATCAAATAAAGGAACTAATAAATATCCTTGAAAATATTTGAATTAGAGAGGGGGTGACATAATGTTAAGTAGAATTTTTTTAAAATGAAAATAACTGTTGAAATCATGAAAAATTGGAATTTTTTAAATACAATGAATAACGTATTAGACTTTAAGTGCATACCTGGTCCTAAGAAACTTACAACGCCTCACTCAAAGCCTCTTCTGCGAGAGGCATCTGAGTTGGAATTTTAGACTACACTGTCTGGTTGTAGGTAGGTAAAACTGACGGATTGCTTAAGAGCTGTAGACCATCAAAATATATTCTACATCATTGAA
Source organism: Wohlfahrtia magnifica (assembly GCA_023159175.1). Classification (NCBI taxonomy): domain Eukaryota; kingdom Metazoa; phylum Arthropoda; class Insecta; order Diptera; family Sarcophagidae; genus Wohlfahrtia; species Wohlfahrtia magnifica. The sequence goes on along the minus strand of JAKWBJ010000496.1, from coordinate 539,794 downwards.
GGCATTGGTTGCAATAAGAGTTTACACAGATTCAACAGTTGCTTGCTGTGATTTAGATTCAAAGATTCCCAACATGTACAAACAAAGTAAGGTTGCCAGATTAAACATAGCAAAATTCTTGACATTTATAGAAAAAGTATTAATTTAAAAAAAAAAAACTTCGGTTACAAATTATATGTAAATATAATATGTCTGGTTATATTTTTATTGCATCAGACAACACTGTTCCTTATTTGATCGTTCCGAATAATTGTGGCGATAAAATAACTTGTACAAGATCCTAGACAAAGCAAGGTGAAGCTTCATGTATGGTGGCAAAAACGAGATTGAAACCATGAAATGCTGGGTGTATGGTGGAATTGGAAGGCAATTGTTTACTACGAGCTTCTACAACTTGATAAAACGATTAATTTTGATTTCTTCTTTTAAAATGAACGGGCAATTTAATTAAAACGGTCAGAATTAAGTAACAGAAAAGGTGATAGATCCTTGTTCACCCGCCAGAAACTGATAGAGCTTGGCTGGGAAGTTTTTCTTAAGAATTAATGAGTTGATCTATTAGTAATTAATTGCATTATTACTTATTAATTAGTAATAAATTGCATTACTAATTGAGTCGAATTTACAATGTAACCCTGTGTAAAGTATGTAGAATGAGGAGTGTCAACTCTGTATGAAGTGTATTCAGTGAGAACTGACAACTATATACAGTATGCAAAATCTGTATTCATACAAATTTTTAAAATAACATTTTTTAGAATCTCTGGCCTAGAGTAAGTCTTTAACTTAAAACCTTTTACTATCTTTTTCATACTATCTTTTTCATAGTTGAAAATAAAGTACACTTTAAGTTCAACTGATTTTAAATGGGTGTCAACTAAAATTTGCTAATGTTTATATAGAATTTTTTATCAAATATTTGAAAGTGGGAACTCTGAATAGGTGGTTTTTCTTTTTATCTTTTTAAACCTACAATGACGAGCAGGGTTTTTTGACCCTTTTGTATTCCGGACTGCTCATATTTTTTTGATCAATGAGTTTTCTGAATTGGTAATTCGTGGTTTTTATAAAAATTGCATCAAATTGTGTTTAAAAGCATAACTATATCCTTAAATTGTTTCGAACGCAAATAAATATAACTAAAAATGGAATAGTCTGTTTTCCTACCATTAGTTACTTTTCTAACAATTTTTTCATGACCAATATTTTCAAATCGATAGCGAATCGTCATATTTGGTTGCTGTATTTGTAAGCGTATGTATATCATATCTTATACTTCAGATATTTGAGCAAAAAAACCTTTTCGTTGGCATTGCGTTATATTATATTTAATATTGTTATGTTCCCGAACTTACATCCATACAAGATGGATGATTTTACACATCATTTAAATTTGTTTATCTCAGTCTTTTTCAAGATAGCAGTTAGTCTCCGTAGATCATAAAATACGGAATGTTAGAATGCTGCCATGGTAGAAGAAATAACTAAACTTTTCTAACTTGATATTACTTATCCTGGTGTTATTAAAGGTATTGTAACGAATTATCTCACACATTTTTTGATGGTGAGCCTTAGTCTCGCCTATGAAACTGCACTGAGTGCTAAAGGGCAAATATCATTGCCAAATTACATAGCCCCAAATGTTGGTTATGTTCCCATCTTATGTCTCCGCTAACGGTTGTATCATTGCACACGATAACATACAAATTTGTATTCTATAGAAGATGGGATAATATGAATCCCCGTTAATGTGTGTAGAGCAGAGCTAATTATATTTCCATAATAGAAAAGAAAAAGAAAGCTATACGTTACGTATGAACATATACAAAAAATATCATCATTTAAGACAAAAGGCTGAAACCCTTCTTTTATCGATTTTAGGCTTCCTACTATCGAAATCCCTTCCACTATAATCAAGAACAGCAAAATCTCTTCTAATCAAAAATTTTTCACAAAATTTTTCAGTTCAATTTAATTTTTTTTTAGTTGTTTAAAAACAGGTTCAGTAAGTTTTATATTTAGAGTCGGCTCTAACGTTAAAAGTATGCTTTAAGTTGTCTATGAATAACTTAGAGTCGACTTTTTCTAAAAGTGGACTTTTGTTTTTAACTATGAATTTTTAACCATTAATTTTTAGCCCTTTCAACCCCGCATTTTTATGTACTAACTGCTTCAACATATTTTTTTAGTTATACCGGTTATGTTTTGATATAAATTAAGATTTTTAGAAGATTTCAAACTACTGAACTCGGTAGTTATTAAAGGTTGTTCATAAACATTTCTAGGCCCGTGGAAACTATACAATTTTTTTAATATATTTTAATTTATAATTAATATTGAAAATTTTATATATATTTTGTGTTTCGATATATGTGATTTTTAAATATTTTTATTTAATTCTTTTTTGTGGGCTAAAAATTGATAACGCGAGATTCGCTTGACTCTACACTATATAGAACATTTTACTTGAGGTAATAGAATCATAACTGTTATTTTTTGTTGCGTTTCCTATTTCAGAAATAACAATTAACTTATTTACTGCGTAAAACTATAAGTTGACCCCTTCTGTTTAAAATAAAAGGGGGTCGAAAGGGTTAATAAAATAAATATAAAATAATATTTTTAACACGTTCTTAAATAAAGAGGCTTTACTACTTTAAACAAGTAAAAAATGACACTTGAATTATATTTATTTTTCTTTTACAAAAATAATCACAAAAATAATCGCTAATAAATTTTTGGGGTTGTATGACTGCAGATTTCGCATACTGTACAATATCATTTGAAATAAGTAAAAAAGTAAAAATAAATTTTTTTGTATTGAATTTGATTTTTTTCTTTAAATTTTACACTCTTTTTAACGTCAAAGTTTTATAGTAAATTTTATTATTTTTTTTTTTTTTAATTCATAAAATTTAGTTTTCACGAATAAAATCTGTCTTAATAAAGCCAACTTAATTGCGCTATATGTAGACAGCAAATTCGATAGTTTAATTTAAGAATTAATTGACTCAATTATGATTTATGTCTGAGCATGGTATAAGCTAGGAAACAAATACACTACGTTATTAGTTCCCTAAAATCTTTATAGCATTTCATAAAACTTTGTGTAAGAAAACTTCAAAAATATGTTAAAAAAATCTTGACAAACCATGTTTTTTTATTTTTGGCAATCTGTAAAAATTCTTGTAAATCAAGGCCATCTGGCAACCCTACCACAGAGGTAAATATAAGCTACATGTTCATTTAAATTTTATATTTTACAAATTAAACTTAAAAAGAATTTCAAAACATTTCCTGCAAGCAGCAATATCTATGCTTTGCTGCGAAAATTACCATCTGCTGACAAGTTACAAACTCGTATTTGGTTTGTATATAGTATTCTAATCTTCCCAGTTTTAATAGCTCTTAATCATTTTCGCTCAATTTTATTTTTTGCTGGAAATACAAAACGCCTCGGTATCTTCAAACAGTTTATTTATAAATAATATATATTTTTCTTAAATTTCGGGCAATAACATTTGTTTACAATGTTTATTCCAGTTACAATTTCATATCCAGCAATAAAGTATTTCCTTCCCCTGAAATCCAATATTTTTTTAAACGAATTATCTTAATTATTCCTTCTAGCAAAAATATTGTTTATTCTTACATTGGTAATAATAATAATTTTACTTTTATTCCTTACCAAAGAGAGTTATTTATAATTAAATTTAATAAAACATTTTCTGATAATTAAATATAGTACGTTTATACAACATATTCATTTATTTATTCATTCATTATAATATATAAGTATTAAATTACAATTTATTAAGAATGTACAAATTTTTAAAATGAAAATTTAATTTTAAATACTTATTGGTTATACATGTGTAAGTACCAAATAATATAAAAAGATGAACATTTTAAAATATAAATATTTTTTTTCATGTCAGACAGAAAAGAAAATCGACATACATATACAAGTATTCTAAACATGCAACCAACTAGACTAAGGGTGAATAAATATTTTATTTAACAAAGAAATCATATTGAAATAGTTTTCAGCCATTATTTCTTCACTATTTTTTATTCATTTTAAAAAAACGTTCAGAAAAAACACCCTTTCCTGCATGCTGTGTTTGTGTAGAAAGCCAAAAAAAAAGGATTGAACCCACTTTCAGATTAAAGCGTTTGTTTTTCTATTACACACTCTACTAAGCTTTCAAACACAGAACTTTAGTAAATTATATGTAATTTAAAGCATCGAATATAATTAACAATTTTAGGTTCACAGTAAAGAAACTCCTTTTCATTCTTTTTAGTTTTCCCACAGAGCGTCTGTTATAGGCAATAAAAAAGAGCAGTAGAAAGTTGAGAAATTATATTTTTACAAAATTAATTAATTCTTCCCGAATTAGGTATTAGACAAAATCAAAGACGCGTCACATAGTACATAGTCGAACCCATAAAGGGAATAGAGAAAAACAGAAGGAGTTGTCGTTCATAAATGACAATTATTAGGGAAAAAATGTGAAAATATGCAAAATTTTAACAAATTAGGACAATGGACACCCCCATCTATCTTAAGATAGTTTTATTTTTATTTAAATTTTTATTAAAAAAAGGTTATTTTTAGCATAGAGGTGTGTTAGTTGCTGGTATAAAAAAATTTAATTCCAAATAACAACAATTTCTTAATGCATGTAATTTCGTGGATTGTGCAAAAAAAAAAAATTTAAAATGTATGGTAAACTGGCGAAAACTTGATGCTGTACTTAAAAATTTGAATTTGAATATCGAATTTAATCATTTCATATATAAACTGATAATTCAAATTACTTTTAATTTTTTAATTGCCTTAAGCTCTCTTCTCTAAATTATATATTTGTAAAATTTCAACATTTTTTTATTTGTCGGAGAAAGTTGGTTCTTTTTTTTGATTTGATAGAACATATTATATAGTTTTGAAAATAGAAATAAAAAATATGTATATATTTTTTTTATTTATTTTTTAAATATTCCTTCAAAGTTTGGTAAATTTATAAGTTTTATTAAAAGAAGTGCGTTTTTCAAAGCTGTAAAACATGAATTACACACAACAGGAATTCAACAAAAACAACATTAAATCAACAAGGAACAACTATGAAAACTGGACAAGGTAGAAAATAGTAGATTTAACAACGTTAATGTAAGAATAGTTTAGATTCAAAATCAAAGTGAAAACAACTTTGATTTAAACTGCTCATATATCTTTTTACATTGGCCAATCTAAAATCAAAAATTAGAAATTTTAATTCACAATTGTGCAACTTTGAATATGTTCTATTATATTTCAAAATAGAAACATTTTTACATTAAAGTTAAAAATATTCATATCAAGATAGCACAACTTTACTTTAAAATTGAAGAATCTTTGAGTTGAGCACTTTCAACGTTGGATTACCAATACTACTGTAGCAGTAAAGTTCCAAACTTTTTACTTTAATATTTCAATGCAAAATATTGTACAATAAATTTGTTTAAAAAACTTTATTCGAAATAAATAATTTACAAGAACAATTTTGGTAGGATATAAAATACATGTTTTTACAATATGTAAATATATAAAAATCGTATTATACAGATGGTATAAAAAAGATGGAAAGTCGTCTTACTAAGTGTATTGATCTAAAAGGAGACTATGTTGAGAAATGAATGGTTTTTGAAAAAAAAATGTTTTTTCCTACTTAGGTAGCTTAAATATCAATCCGCCCTCGTATATAATTTATTTATGTTTTATAATTTCAGTATAAAATTTATCAGAAAGAACCCTAATAATCTTAAAAAAAATTGTTTTTAACTGTTAGGGAAAAAATTTAGAAGACATACTCTGACGAGCGCTGGTAATGCTTCTAAATAATATTTTTTAGCAAGCATTTAGCTTTCATTGCCGGTAAATATTTGATTACCAAAGTTTATTAGTTTGAATTTTCAATTTTCTTTTGTAGCATAATATGAGTATTTTAGCCTTTTTCAACGTTACCAATTAATTAAGGAATTACCCTTTACCCCTCTCGGATATTACCAACACCATTGATAAATTAAATATACCAAACTTTTTCGTGTAATGCAGGTTATAAAAAGGGATAAAAACACCCACATAAATAAGTTTGGTGTTAATCCATGGCCTACATATACATTGACAAGAAATATGATCAAATCTGTATGTAGTGTGTTTTAGTTGTTGGGTGCGCTTTTATTTTATGTTTTTTTTTTTACTATTTGTTGACATATTTAAGAAAGAAAGAGAGAGAGAGAGAGAGAGAGAGAGAGAGAGTGTAATAAACATTAAAGTGCCAAATATTGTTAAATGGAGCTAAAAAATACCAGCACCACAAGCACACCAAATACGAGCACAACTAGCTAACATTACAATGTGCAACACACATGTGTACTAAACGTATAAACATGACACATTTTGTGTGTTTATTAGTGCATATCTATACATATTTACAACACACAGACATACTAGTATGCTCCTGAACCTAGCTTGTAGTTGTTTTTTTCTCAATTTCTAATATTTTAAATGAAATTAGGGCAAATAGAAATAGTTCGTGTATTTATTACAACATTTTACAGAATATGAACAGGCATAAATTTGTTTGAACATGTGCGAAATTTTCTTTAAATAGTTAGTAGTTTTGTGGATAATTTTATAAACGATTTATATTTTAAAGCCTATTTAATTCAGTTTAATTTTTGTGGTATAACAGTATATATAACCTTTAATTTTTCTAATCTGCATAATTGAAGTGTAAAGTTTGTTTACATACTTACATATGTTCGTATTTAAAATTTATTTTATTTAGATAAAATTTACAAAAAAGAAAGCCAAATCATTATTAGTCCATTTGATAGTACACAGGAATTATTTTTTCACCCTATACTGACATCGTTAGTAAACGTATCATTTGCAATTAAAATAAAATCGTATAAAATTTGGTAACGGGTTCGCCATCTAACGTTTTTTCTTCAACTAGTGCTTATTTCGTGAATGGAAACACTTAGCTCATGTCTGATTTGACAGATAATTAGTTTTATCCTTCCTCTGAACGAATATGATTGTGTATACGCTTTTTTCGTTTCGCGAAGTGGGCCTGCGATCGACTTACAGAAGATGCCGATTTTGACGAAAAAGTCATCTTTTCAGATGAAGCTCATTTTGATCTTGGCGGGTATGTAAACAAGCCAAATTGTCGCATTTGGGGTACAGAAAACCCGCACGCATACACTGAAAAGCCGATAAGCCCAAGACGAGTCAGTGTTTGCTGCGGATTTTGGTCCAGAGGCATAATTCGAAAATGAACAAGGAGTGGCCGTTACAGTCAATGGCGATCGTTATCGGGCCATGTTGAACGAATTTTTGTTCACAAAAATTGAAGAGGAGGATATTAGCAACATTTGGTTCCAACAGGACGGCGCTACGTGCCACACAGCCGATGCTACACTGTTTAAAAAATATATATATTTATTTGGCGGACCCTATATATTTCGTAACTTTTTTTTTCTATTAACGTGTAAATTAATCTTAATATGTGTTCTATACAATCTTACAATTGTACCTATTACTGCTTAAAAATGAGAAAAATTAATACCATTCTTAATGCTAAATTAAGACCTAGAAAATTTTGCGCGATTTTTGAGTACGGCGATGAATTATATAAGTTATAGCGTTAAAGCAGGAAATTTTATGTAATACTTTCAATAGCAGCAATGATGCCTTTTAACAAAAACTCTAAATTTGCCATACAGTCTCGTGTTCCACTGCTTGTAACCTTTTCACCAGCAATAACAATTTTCTATTTTTAATTACTATTTCTGTTTACCACTTTGTAAGCAACAATCTTTCTATTTAAAGATATTCCAACTCGACCGTTTTACTACCTAGGTTTGCTCACAATCTTTTCAGTCAGAGGTTATCCAAACTTAACTATCTTTACTGAGTTAGCTCCAACTAAACTGGTTCTTAATTCACGACTCATTTCACAAGTTTACTACTTTCTTTTTAGTTATTATGCGAATGTAAACATCTACTTCTTTTAGCTCTTGTTGTTGTTCGCTTTTGTCTCATTTTTTTTCTTTGCTGTCTGTTTTTGTTGTTACCGTATATTGATATTGTTGTTGTTTTCGATTTGGTTATTTGTAAACAGCACGTAAAGTTGTTTGTGCAGCTTTTATTTTTTCTTTTTAGCAATGTAATAAGCGCGGGGTTGCCCAACCTGATTTTTAAAACAATACGAAAAAATATTAAGAATCAGTTAGTCCACACCTTAACAACTATTATAATTACCAAATTATACAACAACAAAATATTAATTATATAATTAATTATAAAATTAAATTCAAAATAATAATTCTTATTTTTTGAGTGCTATAGCATTCACCTAATTTTGCGTTTTCATTATAATGAATGCTATACCATTCACGTCCGAGCACGTGTTAATTTAAAATGTACATCTTTGTTTATGTTTTGTTATGATTATGATAACTTTAAAAATATCAAAACGTCAGCGAATCGCATGGTTTTTAGTATATGCCAAAAGGCATTTAGGTTTTTTTTCGAACCGTAAGCGATTTGAAAACGCCGCGATGAAATTGGTGTTTTGTATTGGCAACGTTTTGCGAGCTTTGCTTATTTAATGATCGCCTACCGAGAGGTAGGACTATAATTTTGAGTCCACTGGTTCAGTAAACAAAGAACCAATACATTTCTTAAAACATCCATGTTATCTTTTTGAGAATATTAAGAAAAATCCGAGTTATTTGATTTCACATCATTTACTAGATATAACATAATAGTGAGTTTTGTGTCCTGCACCCTTACAAAATTCAACTGATACACGATCAAAAGGTAAACAGTCACTTCTGTTCGCTGACCAAAAGACAACTTTACCAATTAGTCTTACGTCTACAAACAAAACTGTCGAATTCGGAACGATAAAAACACGTATTAGATCGAAGAGCATGCCGAAAATATTACTGTTTGATGTTTGTTATAGGCTATTAGCGCATCGATTTGCTTTTTTTTAGCCTAAATTATATGATATAGAGGCCAACAAAAGTGGCTTAAACAAAATGGTGCTACGAATCACACATCACATGGTGCATTGGAAATTCTGAAAAGCGATTTGAGGGTAAGTCATCTCACAGTGAGGTGAACTGAAGTCTGGGTTGGCGACCCAGTGGGTAACCTAATTAAACCCATCCAAGTTATAATGGGTATTATATTTAAAAACAACCCAGGTTGGTTTTTTATTTACTTTACAACAAAAGTAGGTGTAATTTATATATTGTGTTCCCAATAATTGTTCCGTTTTTGACCTCAAAAAGATAATGAAATAATAAATTTATCAAATCACTGCTTACATTTTTTCACTTCTTCCGAGCGAATTTCCAAATCCGTTTCAGAAAAATTTGTCGTCTTTTAAGACGCTCCAACTTTGAAGCCGATTTTGTATATCTTCAAGGGAAATGATTCAGTGACATGCATGATGTAATAAAGAGGTGAATTCATTTTAGTTTTGAATACAATACTGTGTCAACGCCTTACTCTGCTGTCACAAAACTGTAACGCTGTGGTAAACAAAGATAATTGTCTGTCAAAAATGTAACACTGTGTCACGCTGTGGTAAACAAATATATTGTGCTGTCAAAAATTGCTAAAGAAACGTGAAATGATGCAAAAAAAAAAATTACATTCATATTGTAATAAACGTCAGATAAAAAGAAAAATTTTTTAATATTAGAGTATAGACAGTTTTGTATCAGCTGTTATTGTTTTGGTAAAATGAGACGACCTTCTAATTGCATCATGATGACATGTTAAAAGAAAAACTCATACCTCTTTATGCGGCCTAGATAGTTTCTGCAAATGTAGGGCGTAAATCCACATGCCTTTAAATAAGATGAATATGTGTTTCGTTTGTTTCCCTTACACTTAAAAAAAAAAACCGAGAATCCACGTTTGTTTAACCATAAAACAATGTAATTTGCGTTTAAAACGAATGTGTTCCATATTACAGACGGGCTGTTATAGCGAAATGAAATATAAATATAGCCCGTATAAAGAAGTGTGAGTATATTGTATCTGACGCAACAGCCGACGGAGCAATATTCGGAGGATACAGCGGATGCGGCATATGATCATGTCTAATAATTGTTTTGAAACATTTGCGACATGAGGTCGGGTGTTATCATGCAAAAGAATAGCTTAATCATGTTTATCTTTATATTCCGGCCGTTTTTCTTATAAAGCATGATTTAAATGAAGTAATTGCAGTGTGCTTCGATCACTCAGTACTAGCGGCACATAGTACACAATGAAGCCTTGATCCCACCAAGAGTGCAAAATTGCTGTATAAATATTAAAACAACGTAATTGTACTTACAAACAAAAAATATTGTCGAATTGAATGAAATTTGGAAGCAGTAATAAAACCAAATAAAACCCAAAAAAGAAAACAATAAAACCCGGTGGGTTGGTTTTTTTTAAACCCTGACTGAAGTGGATGCCAAGATTGTGCGATTTGATCCAGTTAGACTTTTTCTTATGTGGTTTTCTTAATGAAGGTCAGTACGAATAAGCATTAAAACACAGTGGCTGTCAGTCCAAATAAGACCCATTTTATTGCTTAAATTTAGTTTTATTTGTGCTCTACACTTTAGACACTTTGTATCTAAGTACTTGTCATTAAGAATCCAATAGAGAACTTAAAACTTTTGGCTTCGCAGTTCGTATGAGGCTATTTAAAAATGTTGAACCCAAAGATCTCCAAGAATATTTTAACAACTCAAGTTGACTAATATTTGTCTATATATTTGATATAAATAAGCACCTTAAACTAAAAGCATTAAAAAAACCTCTTATTTACTTAAATATATCTAAGGGTCAAAATTATTTTTCTTGCTAATCATTTCATAAAAAAAGACCTCCGAAGGTTTTGAAAAAATATAACCACGTATGTGCATAAAAGAATGCGCATTTCGTTCAAAGATTTAGTCAATGATAAAAACTGATGTCATCTGTTAAATTGTAGCCACTTTCACGCATTCATTTAAAATTTTCACACATGCAGTTCTGTTCACAGATAAAAAACCACTAAAAATAGAATAAAATAAAAGTACTTTTATTCAATGTTGAAAGGTTAAAAAGGTACTATTCCATAGACACATATGTATACATTTGTATACTATAAATATACAAAATAAATGTGAACGTGTGTGTGTATTAAATAAGTGGTAATATTGTGGTAAACCGCTCGGTCTACAATGCTTTTTTTTTTTTGTTCTAAAGGTCTTAAATATTCTTCTCTTTTCTACAGAAATTTATATATTTTTTGATCACCCCCTCGGGGGCAGTTAATATTGTGAAAATGTGTTGGTGTCGCTGCTTCTATTGTTAAAAAATTTAAAATGTGAACTTATGAACCCACATTGTACGTTTATAAGCTACGAAAATAAAGTACGTTTTCCGCTTTCATTGTCCCATATATAATTATTATTTTTTTTCGAACACAATACAGTATGAAAAAGAACACAATTCAACTAGTGAATGTTCAAAGCATTATGAGGGTAGTTGGTCAGAATAATAATAAAATAAAATCTTGTGGCAGAATTAAATATCATTTTTTAAGAGACTTTTATAAATTTAAAACAAAAGTTTGAAAATAATATTTTCAATTACAGAAAATTTTTTTATTAAACTAGAACAGTCCTAGAAAAACTTTTTAATTTCTTGAAACTTTAACTCTTCAAGAAAATAGTCCGTAATTAAATACATACATATATAAAAGGTTGGTTGGCCTCGAACTAAGAAAATCTAAATTATTACTTTCACTGTTTAAGTATTTGTTTTGAAATTGTGTTCCACTTTTATTAAAGCGTATGTCCGTTTTCTTACACGTAACCCTTATTTTCCGAATACTTAATATTTGTTAAGGAATAAAGCAAATAAAGATTGTAATAAAGATTTGAAATACAAATACATACATTCATATAAGTAAATAAGAAATATCTTATATTTGTATGTATGTCCCATTTTAATTCTGTTCCAGGTGAGGATTGGCTATGTAATTTAGCTTTTGCTGTTTCTGATAGAAAAATCATTGAGTGTTAGCAGAGTTAGTTTTCAAATAAGTGTTTACAATGTGAAATTTGAACCTTCATTAAGCGCTTTAAGTCTTTTAATTAAAAAGAAGAAATTGTATGCGAGATAACATCAACAATTGTAATCGTTTGAAAGGCTTATCGGTGCCATAATATATAAAATATAACATTATGCATAGAATATAACAGCAGCTACTTCTCTAGGTCCAGCGTATTTGGTATATTTAACTTTTAGTGACTCTGGTACACAAGTTAGTCCCTAAAGTTAATCCATACAAGGAAAAGTCTTACACGATCTCAGTGGGCAGTTCACATCACCTATATGTGTGATGACTATGCTCTCAAATCGATAGTGCAAAATGTTCAACATCCTTGTTATTGAAGGCTATATCCAACCATGCAAATTTGACAAAACAAATTGACTGCATGACATCTAGTCCCACTTTGAAAGACATGTTCAATATAAAAGTAATAGTCCGTAAATGAATGGGTTGTGGTTGTGATTTCTACCAGAGATACTGGTATGTTGCACTAAAACAGCACTAAACAGAGTATATGTTCATAGTAACTCCGCTTATAATAATTATAATACAATATTTAATACAATAAAATAATACAATACAATAAATAGAACCCATATATAGTATATGTAAATTTGAAATTGCTTTATAAGGTCAAATTTAGTGCCTTTTCTTCTCAATTAATAAGCACGTTTTTTTCTTAAAGCAAAAGTTTTTGCAAATATTCATATAATATATTTTTTACAGAAGTACATTTTCAAAGGTTGTATTTTGAGGCTATAATAAGACATAAATGAAGAGTAATTGGTTTATTGACCATTCGTAGTTATTTCGGTATGTCTTGGGAATAATGAAAGATATATTATTCCAAATCTCCATATGTTATTCTACAGGAAAATTGGTCGTACACCTCCCATAAAAAATAATATTCTTATTAAATCTATATAACACTTGATCAAAAAGTTCCCGGAATTTATTCAGAAAATTAAAAATAAAAGTTTATTCATCTAAATCCATATTGTCCCCTTCGACTGCAACACACTTACGCTAGCGCTAGATCCAATCCTCGAAGCATTTTTTATATTCGGTATGTTCATCAGTGTTCTTTAACACGATTGAGCAGAAAGAAGTCACAGGGAGCTAAATCAGGTGAATCCGGTGGCAGTTAGATGGTATTTGTTGAATTTTTCGTCAAAAAATGTTGAATAATGATGACACTGTGCGAGAGTGCTTTATCATGGTACAAAATCCACGAGTTTTCTGCCTAAAATTTTGGTCTCTTTCGCCAAATTGCTTCACGCAAACGTCTCATAACGCCCAAGTAATACTTTGTGTTTACTGTTTGGTCTTCTGGCGTTGTAATCCATGAAAACCGTTAGCATCGCCTTCTTTTTTAACTGAAAACCATGTGGATTTTTGGTCTCGGCTCATTTACTGAACGCCATTCATTTGCCTGATGTCTGGTTTGTGTATCGTCCTCATAAACCCAGGTCTCGTCTCCAGTAATGATCTTTTTGTTGAATGAGGGATCGGATTCAGCCTCGCAAATCATGTCTTTTGCGACCTCAACACGGTCAAAAAATCGTGTAAGAAATTGCAAACACTCATAGAGATAGAAGTACTCTTGGCTACATAGCTTTTGCAAAGCTAAGACGCTAAGATTTAGCTGAAATATCAACCAATCAACTTAAAAAAAAAACTTAAATCGGACCATGTATATAAAAATAACTTCTACTATGTTCGGCATTTTATAACTCGAGAACCAGTAAACCGATTTAAAAACCTGATAGCTTTTGTTTAACTGGGCTAAGCCACGTCCATATACAGTTTTTATTTATACGTCTATATCTTTAAAACGGTAATAGTAAGAGTTTCGAAATTTCACCCAAATAACTCTGCAGTCACTAGAAGTCATCAGTCAAAAAGTGGAAGGAATTTGATAAGTGGGAGTGGCACTTCCCATACAAAGTAAATACTGATTTTTGTATATCCTTGAAACAATAATGGTGAAAGGTTTTGAATTTGGTATAAATAACTTTGTAGTCAATATACATCATCAGTCGAAATATGGGTGAAAGAGAATAAGTAGGTGTGACACCTCCCATACAGAGTAAATATTAATGTTTGTGTATCTAGAGAACTGTTATAATGGCAGTTTTTGAACTTGGTCAAATGACTTGGTAGTCAATATAAATCATTAACTTTAATGCATTATTTCAAATTTTTCTTATCAGGAATACATTTTATAGGTGTACAATACAAAGGCTACCAGCAAGACGGGAAGGTTTACTCCAGTATCCCTATAAATATATCTTTATGAGCACAGACAAATGACATAATAAGGTAAAGGATCGAGAATAAAGAAAATTTATTTGCTATTTATAATATAGATTCGCCGCGGTGGTATGATAGCTAAAATACCCGCCTAATAACCAGATGTATTAGCGGTATCACCTCGTAACATTAGCCTGAAATGTAAGTCCCTTTCAATGAGTCTAAAAATAGAATCGGATGCAGCTCACTAACTTAGAGAGGTCCCGGTGCTCCACCGTGGAATGTTATGGTAATTATTTTTTATAATGTACTCGTACATAGATATATACAAATTTCAGGGAAAGCTAGACGGGTAGTTTAATTAATTTAAGTTTTTAGGAACACAAAATATTTTATTCGTATATATGCATAATTTTTTTTTTATAAAAAATATTAATTACATTATGAAAACAAAACATTTTAATTCCCCTAGTAATGTGCTTCTATTATTTATTGTGATTATTTATATTCCCAATTATCGTCATCATCATTTGTTTTGCGTTTTTCTTTCAATTTTTCACATTAAAAATTATTTACTGTTTTTAATTTAAAAGTTTTACATTATTACTTGTGGGATTATGAGTTTGTCTGAATATAAAAATGAAACAGACAAACAGACACAGAGAGACCTTATTTTTTTTTTATAATGTACACATATGAATATTATTTGCGATTTATTTTTTAAAACACATACAAATATTTGTTTATATTATTGCGTAGATGTATGTATGTACATAGAAACAGCTGTTGGTGTGTATTTGTAAGAGCAGCAGCAGTAGTCTGTGTTGCAAAGTTTAAAGCAAAATTACTGCTGTTGATGCTTTTGTTGAAACATACGCAATGGCTCGGTAATTCTTACTTATTCTAAAATTGTTGTCTGTTGGCTCAAACTTTAAATTTTATGAAACTGATGAAAGAAAACAGAAAATCTGTTGATACTAAAACAAATGCTTATCAGTTTTTAAAATATTTTTAATTTAAGAAAATTTTATGGAATTTATGAGAAATTTTGCGTAAGAAAAATTCTGTGAATTAATTAACTGAGAATATTTTTTTTTTGTTAATTAGTTAGTTTTATGAAATGTATGAAAAATTGTTTGAATATTCGAAACACTTGTCTTATTTGCAGACACGAAACCCTTTAACGAAACAAAAAATTTTAGAACTGTTTTTAGGGTGATAATTAATTTCATTTTTATAATTAGAAAGGCAGACTGATAATTATGCTTCTTTTACGATGAAACTTATTTAACGAACGGGATAGGAGTTAGTAACGCAAATAATCGATTTTTTATTAGATATATATTTTTTGAGGCGAAAATGCATCGTTCAGGTAAAGTCTGTTAGTAAACAAAGTCATGATTACGGTCCCAGTTATTCTACGGTAAGAACAAAAATAATAAAATAAAAAAAAAAACAGGAATTCAACAAAAACAGCCTTAAATCAACAAGAATCAACTCTGAAAGCTAAGGTGGTAAATCGTAAACTAAACAACGTTCGACTTAAATAAATTTAGAACTAAAATTAATGTAGAAACTTCTTTGGTTCAAAATTTATTTAAAACTTTGGATTTTGAATTAAAAAATATGCAATATTAAATGAAATATGTTCTAGATTATTTCCAAATATGAAAATTTTTAAATCAAGTTTGAAAATTTTTGAATCAACGTCGTATAACTTTACTGTAATAGTACAGTGGGCCATTTTGTTTATATGTTCTTTCAAAACATTATACTTAAAATACTGGTTGTTCTTAGGGCTAATTAGTTCAAGCTTGAAATATTGCAGTAGGGAAGGTGGTTACAATATATGTTGACTGCCAGGCGACACTGATTGATCTGATCGGACGTAAGCTTAAATTTAAGTTAATTAGTAAATCAGGATGGCCCTTAAGACTGGTACCGGATCACGGTCTCAGCGGCAACAAAGTTATGAGCAAACTGGTTTCACCAGGTTCAGAGAACAAGTCTTTACCTCTGAAACGATTAATGAAACAACCAGTGGCTCATCTCTTAAATACGGCAAGAGGTCTCTTTTAAATCCAGATTCATATTTAGTTATTGAAGTGACAGGGCCATATGGCTCAAGCTGAATGAATCGAAAACGCAATTACTCTTAGAATTGGATATTAGAGCACTTATGTTTAGATAATGACCTTTCTCTGTCTCTTACGAGGAACTTCTTTTGTGAAGGCGGTACTCCAGACTTCTGTAGAATGTGCGAAGAGAAGAAAGGACACATTTTAGCATCAACGTGAATTTAATGTTGTTTCACCATTAAAATAAATCCAACAACGCGCATTACAATTTTAAAATTGTTTTCATATTGAGTCGAAAATATACTTTTTTAATTGAAAGACTTACGATTTTTAATTTAAGTTTAAATCGACATCAATTTTGAACGTTTTCAAATCAACAAACCCATCTTGGTTGTAAAGAAAATGCGGTTTTACATACATTCAAAGTTTTTCACTGTTGAAAAAATTTAAGTTGTAAAAATTTAAATTCAACAACGATCTGCTTCGATTTCAAAATGTGATTTTTCTCTCTGTGTAAGTATACATTTGAAACAAAAAATGCTTCCAAAGGATGCAACATCCTTCAGTAGGACCTGTTTGTGATTATATGACGGGGAACTTGGGAAGGTTTCATCTTATATTCAAATTATTATTTTTACTGATAGCAAGTTGTCGGATAGTTCCTTTAGTTTTTACTAAAAGCGATTGCGGCCTAGTTTGATGTAATTGCGCACAGTTTAGCGAAGGATGAAATAATTAATTATCTGGTTTTGCTCTTTCCTTATGATCAGAGTCGCTTTGAATTATTTCTTCCTTTGAAATTAAAAGAAATTTCCAGTCTGATCAAATTAAGATAAGTTATTATTGACAGAAGAAAAATAAAATTTCATGAACTAAATATATTGCTAAAATGATGTTTTGTAAAAAATCGTGAATTATCACCTTGTCCTGCTACAAGCAGTGTATAGCGTAAGCAAGTCAACTTAAGTCTTTTATAACATTTATCGATTTTTTGACTGAAAACATAAGAAGCATTACCTTGGAATTAATTTTTTATTGAGGAAGCGTGGTGCCCGTGTCTAGTATTGGGTAAACAAGTTAATAATATCGAATTTTTTGCTTGAAAAATTCATTTTTATAATAGCAAAATTAATTGATACATTAATTAAAGTATTGTCCATCATTAGCCACTACTTTCTTCCATCTTTCCATGGATACCGCGCTAAAAGAACTGCTACGGTTTTGCGACAAACAATGAATCAATTCAATTTCTGATACCCTGTTCTGAAGTGAGGTGTACTTCAGTAAGGCCGTTCTGCACCGATCGAAACAAATGGTGGTGGTCAGAAGGGGCAAGCTCTGGGCTATGAGGCAGGTGAGCCAGAACTTTCCATTCACTGATTTCTAAATATTTTTTCATCGGTATTGCAACATGTGTTTTCATGATGGAAGGATTATGGCCTCGTGTCTGATCGTTTTTCGTTGATTGCCCTCTTCTAACGAGTCAACTGGGTTCGGTACAGGTCCACTGTAATCGCCTGACCCGATTTCAACAGCACATAATACAAAATACGCTTCAGATCACATTAAATACAGAGCATTACCTTAATGGATATTCTGCTTCGGCGTTGATTTACTTGTTGGCCGGCTTACATATGACTTTTTCCACTTTGGGTTGTCGTAATATATCCATTTTTCATCACCAATAACAATACGATGTAAAAATTACTTCTTGTTTTAGCGTTCAAGCATCATTTCCGATATGAAAAACGCCTTTCAACGTCTCTCGGTTTCAATTCATATGGGACCTGAGTTCCATGCTTTCAAACGTATGGAAATGGCTTGTTGTGTGACACTCTCAATGAAGTTCTTCTTGATTTTGTCAACCATCTTCGTCGAGTAATGCTTCCAATTCCTTATCTTCAAACTTTTTCGGCTGACCAGGCCTCTCCTTGTCTTCTGCGTTCAAATAACACTTTTGAATCGCGAGAACCATAAGCTCGATAACAGAAAGTTCTCTTCAAATGAAAGAATGTTATTAGACTTCCCTGCAAAACATCTTTTTAGGAACAAAATTCGACATTATTAAAGGGATTAAAAAAAACATATATTTATACTTTGGCGTCTATCGAATACTGAATTATAATGACACATGTATGTTTATCCTCCAAAAAACCATACTTTTTATTATTAACACAAACCATAGGTGATAGTTATGACATATGTTGTCCAAATCAACATTATTAACTTGTATACAAACTATAAGCAACCCTGATTTAAGTCCGCAGCAGAAGACATGATTAAAAAATGTCATTGCAGTTACATGTGTTTAATTAGACATTCACCCCGACCTTCAGGTTTATCCAATCAGTAAGCAGCCTTGAACTTCCACGACTTAATAAAGCTCTTTATCACACGCAATAACATGGAGGCGAGTTACAGTAGACTAATCATCTACTTACCATGATAATCAACTGATTAATGAAACTGAAATAAAAAATGGATGCTTTGTTGAAACCCATATACTACCAAGAGTGGTAAGGAAAAAAACTATTATTTAATAAGGAAATTAAACTTTACTAGAAGTTAAAATGAAAATTGTGTTATGATTCCAATATATTTTTGTATCCTCTGGGAAAAATCAATTTGTTGAAAAAAATCAAATTTTGCTTAAAACCACACTTTTTCCAGAAGCAATTGACCAGACCAGAAAATGCTCTTTTAACAATTTACAGAAAAATTGATGTAAAAATCACTTTCAAACACATACTCAATTAAATTTACGTGTGTTTTAAATTGATGAATAAAAAGGCTGAATCTGTAGCTTAACAGCCACTACAATATCCGCAACAGCAAAATAAAAATTAATTTCAATTTTATTAGTTTAACCAATAAACTTTATTCCTGTTCCTGTTTTATAAGCAAACATCAGCCGGTATTGTTGTAAAAAGTCTGCTATTGAACAATACGTTTCCCAATTACAACTATTGAAGGTGTAGCTTAAAGCATATACATATATATATATATATATATATATGTATATATAAAGTTGTATAAAAAACCTCTATAAAGGTATAGATAAATGTGAAAAGAATATTTAAGCAATTTAAAATATGACCAAAATCCATCAGTAACAGCAGGAATGGTAAATTTTTTATAACCAAACTTTTTACTTTTGATTTTATTTATATTTATTTTCTTTTGCATTATATTTAAACTTTTTACTGAAATACTACAACAACAGCGACAGCATTTTAGCATTTTAGTACATGAATGCAAATATTTTAGTTAAATTTTCAGGCACAAATGCCAGTAGTAGTAGTACTAGTGGGAGCCATATATAACAGGTCATTCAATAAGTCCGTAGGATAAGTAAGAAAAAAACAAAATTTTGACAAAACTCGCTATTATTATTCAAACAAGTTGCCTTAGAGAGCGATACAACGAGTATAGTGTTTTCCAATACCACCTTTATAGTACGATTTCTGTATCCCGTCAAAAAAGGCCCCAGTTTCAGCGATTACATCATTATTGGTCTGAAATTTCTTTCCAGCAAGCATTCTCTTGAGATCTGAAAACAGAAAAAGAGAATTAGGTGTCAAATCTGGCGAATACGTGGGAGCAAGTCGAAGTTCAATTTATGTAGTTTTGCCTTTGTTTTTGTACAGAGCTTAGGCACATCCAAATGTTTATGCAAAATGGTAAGAACTCTAGCATCTGATCAGCTAGCTTGTGCACTTTTAATTTGTTATCGTTCATAACCAATTTGTGGATTTTTTGGATGTTTTCTTGAATAAAAGCCTCCACTGCACTCTGCAACATATGTGCTGGTACGACCCTGTTTAAATTTAGCAAACTACTTATCTTCTATTTGTCTCGATGGACCAGAGTTCGGATAATGTTTATCAAGCCATTATTTGGTTTCCATATTTTTTCAGCAGAAACCAATGCTTTATCACAATTCGTTCACTTTTTTCCATTTTTTTCCGATAACAAATGTTGCTTCACACAAAATGCTATAACTCACGAATCGATAGTCAGTTTGCTGTCCAATTTATACACGTATCGTTTGAAGTTTAGTACTAAATAAAAATCATATGGAAAAGATTGTAGTAACGCCATCTACAGTGACGTGCAAAAGTGTAACATAATTTAAAAATTTATCTTTCAACATCCTGTATTTCTTAAGTTTAGATGAATTAAGTACCTTTGTTGTATAGTATTATAGATACACATGTTCTCTTCCTTCAAAACTAGCTTGATATCAATACAACAATGACGACAGTAGTAGAAGTAAAAAGTGCAAAGAAGAACAAATGTTACAATACTTATAAAAATAAGTATTATAATTAATAGGATTTCCAGTATCCTTTTGTTTTTTTTTTTTTTTTGAGCCTGGATGCGATTAGAAAACTGGATGTATTTTTTTTTTAATTTTACTGTTATATCTTACCAGTCGCCCTTTCCTTGCACCCACAGCTCGTTCATTCTTTGGTCAGACGTGGATACTTAGTGAGCAGTGATTTGACATGAATCTACAAATTCTCAATCAGATTCATAATCGGAGATTGTGGAGGCCATTTCACAATAAGCCATCACTGGCTTTTTAAGTCGATTTAAGTCCGACCAAAGGAATTAACGAGCTGTGGTTGCAAAGAATGGATGTCTGGTAATATATACCAGTAGAATTAAAAGGAAAGCACAATCAGTATCCCTCATCGCATCCAAGCTTAAAAAAGGCAAGAGGTTACTTTGCCTCCTATTGATTATAGCATTTATTTTTACAAATATTAAAAATAAATCAACGGTGAAACTGTAATATTTGTTTTTATTTTTTCTACAATTACTGTCGTTGTTGCATTAGCATCAAACTAGTTTTGGAAAAAGAGGACATGTATACCTATAATACCATACAACAAAAATACTTACTTCATTTAAAGTTAAAAAAATACATGGCATTGAAATGGAAAGTAGTAGATCATTTTACACTTTTGCACGTCACAGTATGTGTTATCCCATGGAATTATTGAATGACCTGTTATATATTTCCTTCACCTCAGTTTCTGAAACCAAAGAAAAACCACAAACTTTTTAGAACAGCACCACAATCGAAATTGAAATAGAAAAAGGAAAAAAATAATATTCAAATAGCCAGCTTAATACAGAAATGAAATAAACTTAACTTGAAATAAAATAAAACATATTTTAAAAAATATATATAAACTTGTGTAAAAAAATTAAACAACAACAAGAAAAGTCCAGCATCTAACCGAGCATTTATTCATCTACCAGGCTGTGGACCAAAAACAAAATCAGAGGACATGGACACAAAACCCAAGAATATCATCATCATTTATCATAACAACTAAGCCAAAAAAAAAAAATCTTCCACAAAATAGAAAAAAAAAAATAAAAAATATAATTTAAAAATTTCTCACACAAAACTGCGGGTGTTAAGCGCCTAAATGTATGCATTACTTTCTGTTACCACATGCACAACTCGCTTCTTTTGCCAAAGGACTATTTCTGTCGGCTCATATTTTCAGGGTTCAGTTAAGGGCCAATATTGTATGCAAGTGAAGCATTTGTTCTGCTCTGCACAATTGCTTTTTTTCAGGTCAGTTTACCAGTTTTTTATTTTGCTTTTGCTGGATTGCTTTAAAATTATGGTCATTCGGTTTTATTTTCACATCAAATACATTAAAAATGTTAAATTTTATTTTTTATTTTATTCATATTCCTTGCTGGTGCTAATTCTTAGATTTCAGCAGAATTTCTGATCTAACTTTGTGTTGAAGATACACATGCAGAGTAATTATGAATGTATAACGCCTTCGAAACCGCAAACAGTTGGTTGCAGTAAATTTATGTGCTGGAAGTTCCTAAAAATATCTCTTTAGTATACTTCCATTTAAATTTCTTTCCCTTGATGGTTTTTTGTTGCAATTCATATCAAAAAGTTGGTAAAGTTTTTTTTTTTATGTATCATAAACATTGATTAAAATTCAATTAGAATTTATGAATGATAATGATTGAGAACGGGTAGAAGTTTTTTAGCAAATGTAATTTCAGTAAAAATTTGGAAAATATTTTAAGACTCCAATTGTAATAGAACAGTAAAAGGGCGTTAATATTTAAAATTATGACAAAAATGCTTTTTATAATCCTTGTCTCAGTGATTATAATTAGGGTTAGAATGAAGAATAGCTCATAGCATAAGGGCATAAGTCCACTAATAATCCTAGAAATGAAATGTACCTCAAAGATGAAACAGATACGCTGTAAGAAATTAAGTGAATATATGATAAAACTGAATAGAAGCCGACCAAAATTTCTCATAAGAAAAGAGCTCAAAAATTCTAAAAAATAGAACATAAAGACATAAGCAATTCAGTACTTCTAATCATAGTTTTTTGAAAAGAAAACTGATTTCATTTAACCTTTACCATATTATACTGATAGCGTTTACACACGTAGACTCTTGACAGGGGTACCTCGAAAATTTTGTTTGATTTCTATGGAAGAACTTTATGCGTTTATTTAAATTTCACTGCTCATGGGTTTAAATGGTACCAGCGATTATTCTCCTTTAGATCTTTGGAGAAATTATGGTCTTCTATTATAAAAAGCATCGTTAAGCTGCTATTGATTTAAGCAAATATTGTACTACGCGTAATACGTTCCGATAATGGATCACCACGATATTGAAAATGGATAGGAGAAGATAAATGACTTCTAGAACAAAAAAAGGCGGAGCAGATGTTATGGACCAGATGGTACCAAACATAAAACAAATAGTTGGCCATTGGCATTGACGTGGCTGTATTGTTCGCTTTTGTGCATATTCTAGCCTCATGGAATCGGAATAAAAATCGATGCTCTTGTCGAGGATTCTTGACATCACTTGGCGTGGAGTAAGAAACTAAAAGAATGAACGACCCAATCATAATCGAATAACATGATACGCTAACGTCCAGGCAGCTCTAGAGCTTATGACACACAAAACCATCCCTTAAGAAGTTTACAAGGATGCTACTACAGCTTCATCAGACACTTTTAAGCGGGATGAAACTATTCAGTTGCCACTAGAGGGCCACTGTTACCTTTCAAGACTAATAATTCGAAATCTAATGGAATAACTCTTAAATTATGTGAAGTCTGTAAATAGCCAAGATGTAAAACGCATAAAAATAATATTATTTTTACTTTTTTTATACAAAATATAATAAAATATTGTTACCTTTTAACCTTTTTAAAGCGTTTGAGTTCGTTTGAATTGCGTTAAAATAAAAATAAACACCACTGTTGTTGTTGTTGTTTAAAATTTATTTATTTACTACACTATATATTTTATATACAGTTTATCTTAATGCAACAACTTAATACTTGCTTATACAACACTTTTATTTCCGCTTAAACTTATGACAGCAAAACGATAACTAAACTATGTAGGCAAGACAGTCTCCTTAAATATCTAATTGCCTACAGTTTGTAAAGTTCCGGAAATGCCTCAAATGCTCTCATATCCTCTATCCGTCAATTTTAAGATGGTGTTACCCAAAGATGGTTGAATTGGCAGTGCTGCCAGATACGCAAAGTATGGTAGTACAGGGTGACACACAATTACCAAATACACCAAAATTTCAGAATACAGTTTTAAGGCGCTGATGTGTTGTATTTTTATTTTCGTAACAATATTTACGGTTACCCGGGTGCCCTTATCAGGATGGTGAGGGCTCTTGACCTTAGATGGCTATACTTTAATAAATATTTATATGCTGTAAAAAATGTTTAGTTGAAGGAACTTGCAGAACCTCAAATCTATTTTTTGGTTTGTTAAAAAAAAAAAAAATTTTAAAGAACATTTAATCACCGGGGTATCCGCGTCAGGAGGGTTGAAACTGTATTCTCGATAAGGGAGAGGGAACTCAGGGAAGATACTACAATATTTGCACAAATATAATACAACTAAATATCACGGCAACTGCTACAGTACTTGTTAAATTAGGCCCCTATTTTTGAGTTCCAAACATATAGATGCTGCCATATCACGTGTTCGTATTCTGGGGAAGCCTACAATTTATGTAGTAATAATTGTTTTCATGTTAGAGTTAACATATTGACAATTTACAGGTATACTTAGTTTTATTTTCGTTACTTTTCTTAGGAGAACTTGGCTTGGACAAATCATTTTTACCTTGTGTCAGATTCTTTGTAGTCATTTTTTATGCTATTTATTTTCTAGCATAGCATGTAATCGGTATACTGTATCATGTCTAGGATGATTGATGTTGCTGTCATCTATCATTGTTTAGACACAACATCTCCCCTGTATTTGGTGTAGTGGTGAGAAGTTCTTCCTTATCAAAGGCTCATATCTATTTTCTTTTTTCTGAAAAGTGATGTCTCCTGACATTCCTATGATGTGTTTGTACATAGTTGATGTTCTTTGTTCCTTTTCAAGAGCGTCAGAAGTCTTCCTGGATGGATCATAATCAGAAGGGGTGTGAAGCCTCTCTAATTATTTAAAATTCGAAACCACTATGAAGAAAATTTTCTTTGGAACCTCCGTGATTTGCGTCTGCGCTGTGAAGTTTTGTATTGGATAACTTAACCACTACTCCACGTCACTTAAGGTATACCTTGTATGTCATCTGAATTAAATTCAATGTAAAATGTCAGCATTGATACAAGACAGCATAAGAGCTATGATTGATTGTAAAGGTTATAAAAAATCTGAGATTGTATGTAGTTTTACGAATCTTTTGGCCAAGCACAAGGTAATTCAATAGGAGGACGCCCAGCTCATTATTATAAAAGGCAATAATAATAAATCAAGTAATAAATATAGCATTATAAGTTTTTGGAATTTTGATTCAGCTTTCTTTATTATTGTATATTCTGTAAGTATTAAAGGCAATCAAGTTACAAACAAGTTAAAATATCTTTCTTAAGGCCACTTTCATGATGCTGTGTGTGCCACATTTACAAATATTATAAGTATATTAAAATTTTATTTGTTTATTAAAAGTAAAAAAGTAACACAAAATGGTTTAAGTTTTGTGATGAAAACAGAGACGGAGTAAGATTTTTTAAATCGTTAGAAAAATTTTTACGAACAAAAACAACGCCTATAGAAAAGATACACCAAATTAGTACAGTCAACTTCATTATGGCATTTATTCTATTGGTTTGTGTCAATGCAGATATATAATTCCCATAACATTTCATGAAGGAATCCAGGAACTTCTTGTAGTTAATAAGCTGCACCTGATTCTATTTTTAGACTCATTGAAAGGGACCTACATTTAGACTAACATTAAGAGAAGTTTTTAATAGTAGTAATACTAAGTAATACAGCTACTAGCTAATGTTGTGAGGTGATATCGCTGTTGAGAACACTTTTTTCTCTTTTTTAAGATGGTTTGGCCTGATATTGAACCGAGAACCTTCTGGTTGGTAGGCGGGTGTCTTACCTACCATACCACAGCGGAATCATCCTGTTATATGTGTTATTAACAGTGTTACGAATTTTGTATTTAACGGTGTTACACGATGTTAAATTTTTTTAAATTAACGGAAGTGTATAGAATGTTGTGGTGCATACAAGAATATTCGTAACTGACGGCAGTAAGGTATATAAGAAACGCTGCTTTGCCTACGTCAGTTAGTTGTAATTTGTCAGTCCCAAAATAAAGTCGTGTTAAGGCGTAAATAAAAGTGTTGAGTAATTTGTGTATAAAGAAGAAGTTAAATATGTTACTGTATAAAGTTGGCTTGAAAATAAAAAAAACTAAAATCAAACAACAACTACTCGTAAGCCTTATCTATTTTATTTGACGCAATTAAAAAAACTCAAACGTTTTAAAAAGATTAAAAAGTTACAATGCAATTTTACAAACGAATAAAACTTAATTTTTTTCCGAATTTGTTTTACCGTCAGTGTAGTTAGATTCCCCTTGCAAAACTCTAAGACCTCCCGAATTCTGCTTATAGCATAACATCGATTTACTTTTTACACTGTTTAAGTAATTCAAGGCAAATTATAGCGTTATCATGGTACATTTTTAATTCGTTTTGTCGTATCTTTTTTAATTGTGTTTTAAATATGTTAGAAATTAAAACACTCAAATTTAATTTAATTTTAAGCGATAAGTAGTTATAGTTTTATAAGTGATTTGCATTTAAAATTTTTTAAATGGAATTATGTAATTCGACCCATAATAAGGGTTTGAATTATAAATGAGAGAGCGAATTGCATTACTGCACTCGTACAAACCGTTTTCAATTATAACAACTGACACATTTTGTCTCCCTATTTAAAATTAACTTTGGACTCACACTCCGTTTTCTGGGCAAGTTCCTAAAGTCACATTACCAGCCCATAGATAATCAACGTTTTAGCCAATGCAACATCAAGTTCGGATTAATTTTAGAAACTACCTCCGGCAGAAGAGAAAAAGACAACATCAACTACAAAAGCATCAAAAAAAAATTAGACAACACCACCTCTTCGAAAAAGAAGCTAAGAGAAAAAGCAGGAGTCTATGATAAGTAAAGATTCTTCACTACTACACTAGATATGCTGAAGGCATTGTTTCCAGGCAACGACGGATGGCAGCATCATCATATATCCAAGACCTGCTACAGTAGACCGAGCATGCGCTTAAGTGGAAGACAAATTACATGACCAATGATTACAAAGAAACTAAAACTAGGTTCCTAAGTGGTGTAATGGAAAAGAAAAAAAAGGTGCTAGCAAGATAGCAAATAACTATATATTCCGAAACCATGGAAGGCTTAAAAATTAGCATACCGTATAACATCTGTAGAAGGTTTTGTAGAATTTAGTCAGCTAGTCTTACAATGCTAAAAAAATCCAGTTTTCTTTCTGAAATCTTATTGAACTATAATATAAACTAAATAAAGCTGCATTTTTTTAATATTTATAAATTTTTTTATTTGCTAATAAGCGTATTCAAATGCAAAAATTTGCTTATATTGGCAACGTCCTTGTTGTATTTACTTTTCTTGGCTTGAAAAAAATACAATTTGTTTCTTGATAATAAACAAATGGTTGTATCAATAAATTTGAATTGTAAGTAAATAAATCTTAACCGCCCTACGGGAATTAAATATCAATTAATATGAAATTTTTCTTAATCGTAAATTCATTAAAAATTTTCAAAATAATTATTTAATCGTTCATTTGTATTTAATCAAATAATAAATTTTGTAAAATAAACAATTAAAAATGAAAATTAGTTTTACGAGAATTAAAAAAAAACTGTGGGCAATAAAATATTAAAATTTATACCGACATTTTAAGGAGACTAAGTAGAACTTATAAAGATATTAACTTATACTCGCAGTCGTCATGTTCTAGCATAACGTTTTCAAATGTATATTGTAACAGTGTAATTCTACAACAAAATTTTTTCTATTCACATTTTAGGCGCTTAAAATTATTGCCAATAAAAATAGCAATAACAGTATTATTATTGTAATGATTATTACGTTTTATGAAAATTGTTATAACTTTTTTATATATTTTTATTGTACGTGCACTTTTTATATTTGATTCTATTGCTTAGATGTGTTTAAGAAGCAACAATTTGCAACAATTTGCTGAAATTTATAAAAAATTTAATTTTGTCTTTGTATGTAAAAAGATGTAAGTTATTGAAACGAATTGCTTGGCATAAGATATACAATAAATGGGAAAGAGATTTTAAAAACAATAAGTGTAGATAATGTTTAAATATGTTTAATATATAAGCAAATTGAATTCTCAATTGAAATTTTATTTAAAAAAAATCCGTTACACAAGTAATACAGTATCTAAAGTCTGAGCATAAGCCTAATATGAGTACATTGAAGATAATTTGTTGAATTTTTATAATCAAAAAAGGTTTGTTTTTCGGAAAAGTGATTAAGATTACTTACGCTAAATCAAGGTTGACCAAAGAGAAAACCTCATTTGTAGTATTAGTGGTAGCAAATTTTGTAGTGTGCGTTGAAGAGAAAATTTAAAAAATAACAACAAAACAAATAAACGTTTTTAAAAGCTATTACACAACTGACTGAAATTGTTGTTTATTTGTTATTCTCTATTGAATATTTTCGTTTTCGTTTTTAGTAAAATCAGGTAAACATTGTTTATGTTTTAAGTATTTTTCAAATAATTTTACTTTTTCGTACATCTGGCAACACTGATCTTTAAAAGAATATTGTTTTTGCATGAAATTTATGGATGTTTGTTCAAGGCATGTTCTGTTTCACATTTGGGAAACTTAGTATGATCTTGAATAAATGAACACACAAAAACATACATACATGGGCTTTCATCAAAAGCTATTACACAACTGAATGAAATTGTTGTTTATTTGTTATTCTCTATTGAATATTTTCGTTTTCGTTTTTAGTAAAATCAGGTAAACATTCTTTATGTTTTAAGTATTTTTTAAATAATTTTACTTTTTCGTACATCTGGCAACACTGATCTTTAAAAGAATATTGTTTTTGCATGAACTTTATGGATGTTTGTTCAAGGCATGTTCTGTTTCACATTTGGGAAACTTAGTATGATCTTGAATAAATGAACACACAAACTTTATTATACTTGTCTCTTAACTGTCGAGTGTTGATTGTTCTCTTTTCATAGTTATTCATCTGTATTGAATAGAAATGAAATTAATAAAAAAATAATGATGAAGATTTAATGATCACCATTATTAGGTTTCATGCAACCCTATATTATATACATATACGGAGCAGATTATACGGTTGGCCATACATGACCGAAATATATTTAGTCAAGTATTTTCTTTTATGTTGTTTTATTTCATATAATGGCCCTAAAATCAAACATTTTTTTAAGGACCGCTTGAGCTAGAACTCTTACCGTTCAACTATTCTTATATTTGGAAAAATAAAGTATTTGAAAGGTCTCACGAACTGAGGCGAATGCCGGATTAAGAAGCGGTTTTTAGCCCATTGAATCAATTTTTGTCATATTGGGTACACACGTTTGGCAGATGTATTGACTTTTTGGAACAGCACTCTTCCTTTGCTACGTAAGGTGATTTTCACTTGCGAAATATAGGTCGGGCCATCTATCGGTGTAAATCTGAACCAGCGGTTACTACGAATCTGGTAATACTTACGTCGTTCTATTCTGTCACAATATTCAGTATATTTTCTACACTGAACGAAATGAATCGATTTACACTTGAGCAACGCTGGAATTTATTGGAAATTTATTTCTAAAACCAAGGCATTTTCGTAATGGTGGATACGTTAATAAGCAAAATTGCCGTATTTGCGGCTGAAAAAAACCAAAGATGGTCTTACAGAAGTCAATGCACCCATCACGAGTGACTGTTTCGTGCGGCTTGTGGAGCGGATTCATCATTGGCCCATTACGGTTAATGGAGACACCCATGGCACTACGATAACTGTGCCCATTTTTTATGGTATTGATGTGAACGATGTTTGGTCTCAACAGGATGGTGCAACTTGCCACACATTTCATGCCCCAATCAATTTATTGCGTCAAACGTTGGACTTTTTTTTGTGGGGCACCATTAAAGACAATTCAGAGATAATTGAGCATTTGAATGCCAACAATTGTGATGCCATAGCCGAGATACGACACCATACGCTCGAAAAAGTTCTTTAAAATTGATCCGAATGGAGTACTATGTGGCCTGCCGCGACAGCCATATGAATGATATAATATTTCATTTCTAACCGGAACAATTGTACTTCACAACAAAAAAATAAATTTGGCAAAATTTTAAATCGTTTTTGTCTTATTACATTTTTAGTTTTAAACTTTAAACGGCCCATCCGATATAACAACATATTTATACGGTCAACTTTTTTAATATAAAAATAATATTTAACTAAATTATCGATGTTGTCTTTTTGAAAGGCTTACAAAAACAAACAAACTTGCTTAAATTCGACAGTAGTCTAGTAAAAGATAACAGTTTAGTTTAAATTTACTGCACTGAAAATACAAAAAATTACAAATTTGCATATATTTATACACATTTGTTTCAATGATGACCTCATACCACCTACAGTCTTTCATGTGGAGGGTCGTCGTCCTGAATGCCAGCCGTGTGTTAATTTTTGTGTAATTTTTCCCTCTGCACTAATTTTAAGAAATTTAAGCCCATTTGGCATAAAAATTTTTGCCTAACAATCTATAAAAGTATTTAAATATTTCCGGCAATTATCTGGCTGAAGTTGTCAAGAGTGTAGAAGGACAAGTCCTTCTATAAATTTGTATGCCCAATTAGAAGAATTGATGTATTATTAGCTTTTAATTGCATAATTTTTGTTTTGCTCTGTATGTCATTGCCTGTACAGAATTTAAAAATACGGGAAGTGCCAAAGAGGGTACTTGCTGCAGCCAAAGTTAGTGTCTGTTAGGGGCGTCTGGCTGTGGTCTGGCCAGCTAGCATCTAAAGCTCTGTATTGACAGCATGTTCACACGAGACTTCGAATTACTTTGTTGGCCTTTGTAATTCGTTTTGATTTTTTTTGTTTTTTTGTTTTTATTTTTTTTATGTTTTAAATATGAAATAAAATACAGAAAATAAATAAACAAATTTCACGCTAAATAAACACCCGAGAAGAATTAGAGATCAAATTGATTTTTTTATTAATCCACAGAGTAAATAAAATTTAATTACTTATCAATTAAGTGTTATCTCTTTCAATTTGGTATGTAGAATTGGCTCATTATTGCGTATTGAATTAATAAATTAATCCACAGAATAAATAAAACTAAATTATTTATAATTTAATTGTTATATCTTATAATTTTGTGTGGAGAGTTATGTAATTCGGCTTATAATTGGGTATTATCTTATGATTGTGATAGTGAGCTATGAAAAAACTTTGTTGTTTGAGGTCAAAAATACACATATAAATCTTAAAAAATTATTAAATTTTTGGAAAGTTTTAATAAGTCGTCTTTAAAAATTGGTTAACGATTAAATTTGTCCTGGCTTTCCAAAAAGCAGTACGCCATTGAAATGGAGTTTAGAAAATGTCATGGTAACAGCTGGCTTGTTTAGAAATCAAAGAAATTGTGTCTACTGCCATACATTGAACAAAATATCACTTTAATGAATTTATTTTGTGTGATTTCTGTATGTTCAAGCTTAAAAAATATATGTATATAAAAATTGTAGAACACACATAGTATATACGTAATTCAAAAAGGAAGTTTTAAAGTTATAATATCAAATCACTCCTATTATATTATATGCACACTTACATACAAAGTGCCGTTGTGAAGTAGCATATATTGAATGAATCTGTTTATAGTGTTAGCTTGTATGTCGCTGTGTTTATAATGACTTTACATCATTATATTACTTGCAACACAAGCTCAAATATTATCTTTCTATTAGAAATAGCAAATAAGTGAGTGTCTGTATGTGTATTTGTAGACGACTTTTGTAATAGACTGTAAATAGAGAAAATCTGATGTCTGATGTCGCTAATGTTGTGAACAACAACAACAACAACAACAAAAATCGAGTTAAGGGAGAGAGCATGAGTAAGTGATGTAAAGTGGAATGTAATAGTCGTTGTATGTGCTGTTTATACTCACAAAGTATATATAGATATATGTAACTCTTGATGTAATTGTTATTGTTGTGATAACACGAAAAGCAATTCAATTTTACAAACATTAACGTTCAATAAAGTGTTCTTTTGTGCCAAGTCAAATGATAATATACACTCCTCACACACATAAATATATATTCTTCCAATTTGTTCATGCAACTTATTTAACGGCCAACATACTGCCATGCAACCCCTACAATACTTATCAACTTACTGCTATAGAATGAATCTGTATATGATGCTTTATTTTTGTTACCAGGGGATCTATCATAGATTTTGCAATATTCCTTTTTTTTCATTACTCCCTCTTCCTGTGCATGCCTCATTTTGTTAATAATTTTCTAAATCCGTTTGTGATTTTGTTGCATATCCAATACTCACGTTCATAGTTGTAACTCATTTTTAATATTTTTATATCCGATAAAATAGCAACGACAGCACATGAAGAATATCTCTTCAATGCATGCATGAATGACTAACTGACTCCATTCGTTTTATTTTTTGATATGCGTATGTGCCTCTCCTGTATAGCAAACAAGAGGGGTAGGGGTGGGAACAAAAGCTTAAGCAATTTGTTAAATTTGATATGAGCAATTTTCTGCCTTTCATTGTTGTTGACATTGTGTACGAACTTTTACGTATATATCTTTTCTCATTTATTATTAAATTTCTTTAAGTATTTAAATGTTTAATGAACAGCAAATTGTGAGAAATTGAGGAAGTTAATACTAAAAGATTATTAAGATAATTGCATAACTTAGAGAAAACAAAAAAAGTTTTTCGGATTGGTAACTAGCAATGCCTCTATTAAAATTACTTTCTATCCTTTATATAAAAATGAATGTGTGGTTTGTATGATGCTTATAGGCAGCTAGATGGATTAACCGATTTTCCTGGATTTTGTACAGTATCTCTCTGTACGTCTGAAAGGTGTACTTCGCCACCTCTGTCTTAATCATTTTCATAACTATTGTCTTAGTTATAATTTTTTACCCTTTTTCACGAAGGAGTTTTAACCAAATATAATTAATATTTACTGTGTCAAAATGCCAAGTTCACTTATTCATACATCCAGCCATGACGTTTATTGTCAATTAAGTTATTTACATTAAATTCAGAAACTTCCACTTTTAACGTTCTCAGGATAGACAAAAATCTATATTTATTATATGTGGGGAGCACCACGCCCACTTATGGTGGGCAGTATTGCCGCCACTTGACTGATGATTTGCATTTACTATTTGGACGAAATAAAGAGACTTTCACTATTACCATTTTCAAGATATACAAAAATCAATACTTGCTACATACCGGAGGTGCCAGACCCACTTAAACAGTTCGTATGAAAACAGCATTAAAAAAGTGACACAAAAACTACTGATAGACTAGGTTATTTTAATGTAAATAAAAAATCACCAACAAGAGCTTAAAAACCACTACGAAGAGCCCGCACCATCAATAAGAAAAATTGCAAAAGGAAATGGTCGGTCAAAAGACACCATTGCCCCAGAATTGGCCAATAAAATTATAAAATAATATTAGAGTACCAGGGAATAGCTAAGGCTATTATTTGGAATAAATACTCGGATATGCAGAGTCCGTCACTATAAACACAATCCTGTAAATACTTCTTACAAGTGTTTGGCAATGTTTATACTTAAATCGAACAATTTGTGAAGTTGTTTTTTAACTGCAGATGATACATGGAACTACCACAATACGCTATAACACAAATAAAACGGATTTTTTGTGTGTGTACCTGTTTGTAAACTAAGCTTAAAAGAAACGCATGCCTCGTCATTCACCTGAAATATACTATGCAACAAGCAAAAATTCCTTTGATATTCAATATTGTTACGAAAATAAATATGCCTAAAAAGTAAATACACCACATCGCCGCCTTTAAAACTGTTTGCAGGATTTTGGTATATTTGGTATTAATGTGTCACCCTGCCAATGCCGTACTTATTTGTGTATTTGGCAGCACTGCCAATTCAACTATTTTTGGGTAACACAATCTTACATGTTTAAAATTAACGGATATGGGATATGAGAGCGTTTGAGATATTTCCGGAACTTTCCAAACTGTGGGCAATTGGGTATATAAAAAGGCTGCGTTACCTACATTAAATAGTTATCGTTTTGCTGCCGTAAAATAAAGACGTGATTAGGCGTAAATAAAAAGTTTTGTTCAAACGAATTTTAAGTTGCTGTATTAAGACGAACTCTATAAAGATACAGTGAGAAAATAAAGACTGTAAAACGAAAACAACGTGGTGTTAATTTTATTTAACACAATAAAAACGAACTCCAACGTTTTAAATAGGTTAAAACGAAACAATATATATTTATATGTGGTATGGTCGCCTAACTTTAAAAATTGTCAACATTTTAGATTCTATAGATAAGTTTTTTTTTTAGATTTTTTTCTAAATATGTAAAGAGGCTGCTTTCTATGATAACTTTGAAATGAATTATTCGATTTCGTTAAACCATTTTAATACAACTAATATTTGTGCAGTTAGTGAGAAACATATTATACTTTTTTTTATTAGAATTATGAAATTTTTGATTTCTAAAAATTCACAAATAAATACGAGTAAAAAGCAGCAAATATTTACCAGTTTATTAAAGCAGAAATAAAATAAACCATAACTTCTTAAAATCGATGGGTAAGTACATTTTTATTCCCAAGGTGGTTTTACTATACCTAGTTTTAAAATACAATTTTTTTTTTAATGTAATTGCCCATTCTGGGAAATATCCCAAACTACATATGTTAGCGTTTTTTTGTTTTTTGTTTGAGCAGATAGTTTTTATTTATTTTTTTTTAAACGTAAAAAATTTTTCGTCTTTATTGCACGTGTCCGTTATATTGTGTTGACGTGACGTCAGACGTTGATTCTAGAAACCGCTCTCTGACATGTAAATAAAATTAAGAGAAATTCTTATGCGGCTAAAAAAAGTTATATTTACTTTGCATAATCGATCTTATTCGACAAGTCTTTGTTCTTTTATTGTAAATATAAAAAAAATTACCCGAAAACTTCGAAAAATTTTGTGCACAAATGCGCAGAAATTATTTTATGTTTGTGGCAAAAAAAATGTACTTTGTCTAAATTTAAAGAAATGGTTAGATGATGAAAAAATAAAATAGGTATTCATTATTAAAACAGCAGACAAATGCTGAGGCAAGTGATCCAATTTGAAGGGAAAATCTGATGAGATATAAAACGTTTTTATGAAAACAAACATTCAAATGATCGCTAGGGGAATATATCAACATAATGTGGTTATTCCGCAAAATTAAGAAGTTTTCTCGTATAACATAAAAACTTTAAATTTATTTACATATAAAGAAAAACTTCTCTTACAGGCACAGAACAAAATCTCACCTTATCGCTTATGAAACGTTTGGAAGTCTAGCAATAAATTTGACTTATTTTTCGATATTTATTTACACGATCGAAATAGTTTTGATAAAATTTTGTAAGTTTTATTAATCGCATTGTAAGTCTGTATAAAATGTTTATATTTAGTAATTTTTTGTTGGTTGTGTCCTTCAAATACTTCACTTTGATTTCATCAACATCTCCATATAATAGCCAAAAGTATAAAATTTCTATTTGTTAAAATATATTTGTCTTCAAGCAGCAAATTATTTTAATAATTTATAGAGAATCATAATAAAAGAATTACTTTATGAAATACGATAATAAATGAGCATCATCATATAATTTACTTAAACTCAACAGTATGTTAGAGAAAATTGAAAGAAATTTCTCTAAATTATATATATTTTCATAAATTTAGAAACACAAATAGAATTGTCTGCAAATTCAAATAATAATAATAATAATAAAAAAAGAAATAGAAACAATAATGTTGAGTATGGAATGGAAAATTGAAAATCAGATTGTGTTATAATAAAAAGGCAGAGAAGATAAGCGACTGTGCGTATGAATAAGGTGTAAATGAAAACATAATATATTCATCATACGCCATAATGTACTTTGTATATACACATACAGATGTGTTGAAAGAAATTATAGTAATAGTCCTTATAAATAGATAAATATGAGATTTTGTGTATATTCAAATTGCAAAGACAAAAATGTTTTATGGCTGTGTAAGCAACTACTTCCGTACAAATCTTTATCATCAGCATTATATTGATAATGATGATGGTAACGATGTTGATGATCTTCTCCATTTTACTTGTCATCATCATCTATAAATTTATAAGTAATAATCTACTTTTACTGCTTGTAACTATATTTGTGTGCTATAACGATGTTGAGGAAATTTCAAAATTTGTTTTTCTCGTTTTTATTTGGAAAGAAATTATCTGATGTTATAAGGGGATTTTCATAATACCAATTTCATATATGTCTGACAAGAAAAAAATATACATATACATTTTTATTTTATCTTCTTATTTTCTTGAAACCATAATATTATCAGTTTTTGTTTTTTTGTTTTTAATTTATGATTATTTTTTATACTCAACATGAAACCGAATGAATTATAGTATTATGCGAGCTTAACTAGCAACTGGTAACTGTCGTTAATTTTAAACCATTTTACAAAGGATTTAAAAGTGGAAGTATTGTATTTACAAATATCTCTATACCGAAATTTTAGTATAACAGACTAACTTGCTGAAGAGCATTATGTGAGTTTTACTGAAAGCTGGTAATTTTCGATAACCTTTTGGCGAAGCCTCACTTTGACTAAAGAAAAGGGTTTAAATTTTATAGTTATGGTAGTTAAAAAAAATTTAAAAATATGATATTTTCATTATTGTGGTAAAAAAACCAGTACCAACCAGTACAATGCAAAGAAAGATAACACAATTCTTTTTTATCATTCAACACCTAAACGATAAATCCTGTTTGGAATTTGATTTGATCAAAACCAAAACTTAATATTGAAAAGTACTCTAAGGACTTTTTCGGTTTTTTTTATTATGGTAAGTGTTTTGCAAAATTTATGCATAGAGTTAGCTCATTTATTGTGGATTTTTGTTTTATATTACGGTATGTCAAGGGCTCAGGCTTGCAAAAAATCTCCAGATTTTTTTTGCTACATCTGTGGGGAATTTAAAATTACAACGCCATACATTAGCTTTTGAAATTAAGAATGCTTATAAACATTACTTTCGATTTCCTATCTGTGAAAGAAATAAATATTAGCCGCCAAATATGTTATAATACTTGTGCAAGAGTTTTAAGGGATTGGCTTGACGGCAATGGTATGATCATGTCATTTATCAAACCAATGATTGTTATTTATACATGACCGCTACGCGTGGACTTATGAGAAAATACAAGCACAAAATCATCCGAACATTTCATCTGCCCGACTACCAGTTCTTCGAAACAATAATGTTTCTTTACACATACATATGTGTATGTATTGTTTCCCATGTATTACACATTTTTGGCAAAGTTAGGCACCTGACATCATGGGTTTGTTAGCTAATATTGGTCAAAATTAAGTACCTGCATTTAATTTCGAATGTAATCAGCACTGGCTAATCGATTTTCATGGCTTATAGCTTATAGCTTATTTTATTCTCAACATTTTGAGCTTTAACTTAAATGCTTAACACCTAAAATTTAAATTTTGAAAAATTTTTTATGACTTAAAAAAAAAATATAGATATAATATTGCGCGAAAAAAAATTTTGTTTCCCAACTAAGTTACGAATAACTTCGAAACTGTTGGAAATACAAAAAGTTTTTATTCAGTTGATTTATAGAAAATTTTGTTTCTGTTTGGTGGTAATTGCATTAATATCGGTAAAGTCGTTTTCAAGTTATGAGAAATATCTTGATATAACTACCAAATTTTGGGCGAAAAATTTGTCACGGCCATAAAATAAATTTGAGCCCAATAAAAAAGAAACTGCAAACGGATTTGAACTCAAATCATCAAAATCGTTATATTTCATGTAGTTTTATTTAAAGCCTTTTTTCTGTAGACCAGTGTAATCTTATAAGACTCTCTTCCTCTCGACTTCTCAATTTTTGAACAGAAAAAGGAGATTTTAATTTCTAATCTACGTGATTGTGTGATCTGGCTCTCTTTTCCTTTTTAAATATATTCGGTATTTTATGCTTTTTTTTCATATTTTTTTATTTTTATTAACTATTTCCAAATCGAAACTTACTAACTCACCACTTCTTACATCAACGGGTTCGGGTTGAAAGCTTTTATAAACAGCGATTTCAGATACTGTTAATTTTAGTTTGGCTTAAAAAACTTAATTAAAAAAATAATTACTGCAGTTCTAATAACTGGTCTTTTACATTCCTTTATCTTAACAAAACAAAACATTTTTCTTAAAGAATATTCTCTACTTTGAATAATTAGTTTGCTTTAAATAAAATACCATTTAATCACATTAAAACACATTTCCTTTTCCAAACTTTTTCTTTGTGAAAGTCTTAGATTTCAATTCAATTAAAATACTTTTCCTTTTCTTTACTCCAATTTTCATTTTTTTAATTTAAATTGATGCTGGCTAGTTTGCTTGAAGAAACAATTTTTTCTATCTTTTTGTAAATAATGTTTGAGCTGATATTTGTAAAACAACCACAATTCCTCTTTGCATTTTCAGAAATAATATAGATTGCACTAAAGCGAATTTCTTCAAAAATGAAGCAATAAGTGTTTAAATTCACAAAACCATATCCAAAAATGAAATGTCAAAACTTAAAGAAATTTTTTTAAGTTGTTTGGAGTACAAGTTTTTCATTGCAATAAAAGAGGAATTTTATTAGAATTTTACCAAAGCTATAAAGAAATTGAAATGAAAAATGGTTTGATGTTAAATATTTTTCTATTAATGCAAATATGAAGTTCATTATTATATGGGCATTTCCAGAAAAAATGTAACGTCACGCCAAGTTTTTTTTTTCTCAAAGCCTTTGACTCGTTTTTCTAATTTTTTTGACTGTGTATAGTGTTACTTAATTACTATTCTCAGTAGAAAAAAATGAGAACAATCTAGCAAAGGCCCAGATGTTACAACTTTCCTGGAAAGGCCCATATTCTAAGACAAATTTTTATACATGGATATGGATTTAAGAGAATTGCTTAAAAACATGAAAATAAACAAGATTTGAAAAAAAATCTTCATATGTATTTTGTAAGCAATTTCGAATCAGCTTGATAATTTGGTGACTTTTTGGACTAACACAACATTGTTTTTTATGCACAATCTATTTAGAGCAAAAATTCTCTCCCTAAAACAAAAAACTCCCAATATTTAGGTAACTAGACGGAATGGGAAATCGTAACTTAATCCAATGCAATAAAACAAAAACGGTTTGAAATTATTCCAAATTTATTTTGTTGTTGTGAAGTACTATTGATCCGGTTAGAAATGAAATATTATTTCAATCATATTCATATCACATACGGCTGGCTTCAGAGTACCCCATTCGATCGAACCAATTTTCGAGTGTATGGGGCGAGTGTATCTCAGCAATGGCATCATGAATGTTGGCCTTAAAATGCACAATTCTTTTAGGTTTGTCGGCATAACACTTTTCTTTAACGGCGCCTTATTGAAAATAGTTCAGCGGTGTCTAATCGCAGCTTCTGGACGGCAAACTGACATCATAATTTCGGCTAACGTTTGACGCAATAAATCGATTGTGGCATGAAATGTGTGGCAAGTTGCACCATTCTGTTGAAACAAAACATCGTACACATGAATACCATGAAGAACGGGCACAAAAAATCGGTTATTATGGTGCGATAGGTGTTTTCATCGACCGTAATAGTTATTCCGTCATCATTTTCAAAGAACTATGGGCCAATGATGCCTCCGCTTCACATGTCGCACCAAACAGTTACTCGTGATGGTGCATTAGCTTCTGTAAAACAATGTTTGGGTTTTCTGATCTCAAGCTTTAGCAATAAACTTGCGTACACCGGACACTGTTGGTATTTCTCTGTGACCAAATTTTGTACGAAATTTTCGTGCAATTTCCAATCATTTATTTCATTCAGTAGAGATAATATACTGAGTTTTGTGAAAGAATATAATGACATAAGTACTGCTACATTTGAAATAACAGCTGGTTCAAATTTAAACCGATAGATGGCCTGCCCTATATTATGTTTTACTTGAGAAACATAAATCTGATATATTTTAATCTATGTTGTTTTGTTGAAAACTCTAAAATGGCGAGATATCTTGATCAAATATGAATTCAATTCAGCCGAAAACTCGTTAAAAGTGGTAGCGTCAAATGAAAGTATTTCTGTATATTAAAATATTTTGGCAAAATATGAAGTGTTATCCACTTGATTATGTATAGCATTATAAGTATGCGAGCCCCAGAGGCACCCTTCGTGCTGATAGCTCTTTTGTGTTTATATTTTCATGAAAAAAATGATGTATTCACATAGTGGGGATATCTATGACTGCAGTCAGCCTTTGTATTTTAATTTTTAAATTATTTTGCCCACTATGTCTGAGGTGACCCGAACGCTTGGCGTCATATACATGATTACCTTTAAATCACATGACTATTAAAGGATATTATACACTGCTTATCGAGCACACAGAATTTATTGGGTGATTTGTTAGCAACTTTCTTTTTTGAAACACTGTTTTTGACAGCTCAGCTGTTTTCGTATAACATGTTCAGTTTGGTCTATAATATAACCATGAATCGACTTATAAATGAACAACACTTGCAAATTATTGTATTTTATCTTCAAATTTCGGTTGGATGAAGATGCACTTGTTTATCGAAAAATTGTGCGCAGCGAAGAAGTTCATTTCTGGTGGAATGGATAAGTGAAAAAGCAAAATGTTCATATTTCATGTGAAGAGCAGTCACATACATCATTGAACCGTACTTTTTCAAAGACGACGAAGTCAGAAACCTTACTGCAAATGGCTAGCGCTACCGGGGAATGATTACACATTTTTTTGCCGAAAATGAGCCTAACTTGCTGATATGTTTTTTCAACAACACATGTCACCCAGCACGTGAAACAAAGGCTCAATCGAGAGGCGAGGTTTGCGAATAGTTAATTTTACGCTTGAGGCTGCCTAAATCGTGCGATCTAATGCCTTTAGAGTTTTTTTGCAAGGCTATCTTAAGGCTCATGTCTGCAGGGATGGTTAAACACTGAAAGCCAATACGTTGGAGACAGTGTGCCAAAATTGGACCCAGCGTATGAACCATTTGAGGCGTAGTTCCGGTAAAAATTTACATGAAATCTTCTTTAAACATTGAATTATATATAGATCGTTCTATCGACTTAAATAAAGATTTCATACATTTCACTAAATTGCATGTGTTTTTTTTTAAATCAAGTCCGAAAGCTCGAAAGAAAATCAGCCGATTATTATTATTATTTAAATTATAATTCAATTACAAATTATAACTTTTACAAACAGGGTAACTAAGAGACTAGCACACTACGTACTAGCCTATCGTGACACCCAGAAAGGCATACAGAAAGTTGTGATCCACAGATTGTGTTAATTTTTTCTTTAGAAAATAAAAATGCGTCAGAAATAATAAAAGAAACAAATTATTTTGCTGAAATCAATGCTTTTTATTTTCTAAGCGCAAACAAATCGTCATTAACGAGACTATTAAAATGATTCGATGTGGTTGCATGCACTTCTGCATTCTATTACATTTTAGAATTTCTGTAACTGTGAAGTCTACGTCAGTATATGTGTAAATACTAAAGATATACACACGAACGCTAGCGTTCGCTCTTATATACGGATTTGCTTTAACACAGTAACACACACACATTCAAAAATATTTATTTATACTTACTTTTTCAGCTCTTTGACTGCAGGCTAAAGTTAAGTGTTGGAAAATTGTAAAAATAAAAAATATATTTGTACACATTTTTACACATATACTAATATATATATATATACACACAGGGAGAACCTTATAAGCCGATACAATTCACTCATTCACTTACTCTCTTTTACGTACAATATTTCTACGCGATTAACAATTATACGTTGAGATGTAAAGTTAAGCACAGTAGTTGTTTTATTTTGTTAACTCCTTCACTGTAGTTTTTGATCCTTTCCAGCTGTGTGAGCTCTCGTTTTATTTTTCTTCTTGCTGTTGCAATTGAATCTGGTTTTTTTAAATTGCCGTTGTTGTGTTTATTGTTATTGTTTTTGTTATTTTAAATTGTTCTTGGCACTGTTAAACTGGTTAGCTAATAGTTTTACATACAATTGTTCACTTGCAGTTAAAAAAAAAATTGTAAAAACAACAGAAAGAAAATATATTTGAAAAAACACTACAAGAGAGTTAAATATTTGTGGTCTGATAGAGAGCTTTTAACATGTAAGCTTGAGGGCTAATTTTGTATTTGTACTTGTATTTTTATTTTTTATTTTTTTTTGGTTATATGAACAGAATCTGCATATACATATACACTTAGAACCTCTGCTATTATGAATATGGTAGCCAACACAAGAAAAATCACACTTAGATTTTGAACTTTCGGCTTCAGTAGGACGAACCTACCTCCGGGTAATATAGTGTTCGTGTAGAAAAAAATTAATTTTCTTGATTTAATGCAGACAATTTGGTTCTTAAGAGGTTATTTTACAACGCTAAAATAAACCACTCTTTAGAAGCAACTTGAGAGTACCGTTATCTCTTATATCGGGTTTTTCAACAGAGGCATATTGATCATGGGAAAATATTTTACAATTCTAAATACTGAATATTTAAATACTGAAGATCCTCTATGCAAAATGATGGATCTGTGAAAGATTAATATTTTCTGTCAACATAATCATCCTCCTGAGACCGCTATAAAAAATTGGTAAATTAAGATCTATAAGCAACAGGCTGGCTATAAAATGAGCCAACGAAATCGCATATTCCACTGCAACGTTCAAGTGAAAATATGGCAGCCAATCGGAAAAAATGCGAAGATTTTAAATTCTTGAGACTATCCTCTGGCCTATTACCATAAGCCCATCTGAAGCAGATAAAGCAAGCGATTGGAGGTGGATCTGACATGTATTAAGGAAAAATCCCCATGTGGCAAAGAGACGGTAGCCAGATGGAGATGCTTTGCGTAAGTCCTATGCTCCCAAGATAAGTAACGGAGAAAAAAAGAAAAAAATCCTCAACGATGATATAACAAATTTTATAAAAGAATTTAGCATTGAGTCCTTACAAGGAGCAATAGGCTAATATATTAAATTCTGACAAATCAGCTTCCTTTCGATTTACTATGGTTTAATAAACAAAGTTCTTGTCATAAAAATCCTTTTGAAAAGGAGAGCCGTGCTATACATTATGAAAAATATTCATGAACCATATTTTTCTATTCCAAACAATTTGCAATTTTTTCTTCATTTTAAAATTGTCTTCATTTTTGCTTAAAAAGTAAAAAGACCCATATTAATGCATATGGTGTGTGGGTATTGCTTTACAAGCTAAAGTAAATGTAATGAAAAACAATTGTTTTGCGTTCGATTTGTTAAATCCCTGGTAGAAAAGTTTTGATTTTTTTCTTTTTTCGTTTATTTTTACTCCTTAATATGTTGGTATGTTTCGTTTTGCCTCATTACAAACAGCAGCAAAATAGTTTAAAAAAAAATTTATTTCACTGGGTTATTATTTTGAATGTGCATTTTAAAAACAAACAATAAAAAAGTTTGCGTGCGGTTAAAAATTGAGCACAACATAGAAAGTTTTTTTTTGTTCTTTTGTAATTTAAAGTTCGAGAGAAGAGAGATTTTTAATTAAAAAAAATATTTCTATAGCTGACCCATATTTACGCAAACAAGTAGCCTTGTTGTCACCCTAAGACATCGTACACCTTATGGAATAATTCGTTTTTTGTTACCTGCAAATACGTTTGATCTTATTCGCAAAATTTTTTTGTAATTGGTAATTAATATTCTTTTGATCGTATACCGTGCCTTTTAGAGATTGAGGCGAAAACGCGGATATAAACGACAGCTCATAAGCGACCCGGCAAAAATTTCCGAGTGGGGACGTGCGAGTACGTTTGATTTTAATGTTATTTTCAGTTCAATGTTATTTTCAGAGGTAGAAACGTGGTGGTGGGTTGTCATCTGTAACCATGGGTATTGTAGATATTGAGCAGTCAGCTGCTCTTAATGTTCTGGGAATGAGAATTCATTGTGATGTTCGTTGGAACGATCACATACTTCCAGTGTTGAAGATG
This sequence comes from Wohlfahrtia magnifica, assembly GCA_023159175.1. Taxonomy (NCBI): domain Eukaryota; kingdom Metazoa; phylum Arthropoda; class Insecta; order Diptera; family Sarcophagidae; genus Wohlfahrtia; species Wohlfahrtia magnifica. Next base: position 495,438 of record JAKWBJ010000496.1, on the reverse strand, counting down.
CATTCCAATGTCTCAATTTTTGAAAAAAATACACCAATTCATCTGATCTTCTTACACGGGGAGGAAAATCACATTTTAAATTCAAAGTGAGTCGTTGTTGATTTTAAAATTTTACAACTTAAATTTTTTAACGTTAATTCAACTTTGAAACCACATTAAACTAACTTATTCATTTTTAAAACGAAAATATTTATGTTAATTTTAAAATGTTCAACATTGAATTAAACATTAAAATGTTGGGATTCTGAACAAGTTGAAAATGTTTCAATGTCGATTTTAAAATGCCAAAACATAAACTTAAGTGTGTACGTTTTTAAATTACAAAGTACACTTTCGAATCAATGTAAAACATATTTGAAATCATAATGTGCGTTGTTTAAATTATTTTATATTTTGAAATAATGTAAAACATGATTAGTCTAAAAATGTAAAATTTTTGATTTGAGGTTAGCCAATGTAAAAATAAGTAAAACAATTTTAGATTAAAGTTTTTCCTACATTGATTTCGGATTTAAGTTGTTTTTTCAAAATCCCACCTAAGCTTGTTTTCATAGTGATTTTCTGTTGATTTAACGTTTTTTTAGTTGGATCCATGTCGCTTTTTCTCTGGGTGTAAGTATTACATCCCAAAATGGAATACAAATATCTTACCGACCACGTACAGAAGAGAGCGATAATACTCATTAAGGACGGTAGAGTAGTTAACTCTATGAATTCGTTAGAGTAACATCGCAATGTGGCGGCGTTTCATTGTTCTATCGGTACTTTAGTGGAAAATGTTCTGACGAAATAAAGTAATTAATCCTTAATATCCTTTCGTAATACCCTTATCTCTCGTAGAGCGCATCTCTTTGTAGTTGATTGTCCAGCGAATCGAAAAACGCATTATAGAGAGAATTCACACAGGTCGCACACAGGTCGTTTGTAGAACAATTCCGCTGAAGTCTTTTCTGCCTCTTACGGCATAGGTAAATTTAAATCGAACATCCGTAAACATAACTCTCTAGTTCCTCCTTCCCACACTGTAAATAATTTCACAAATCCAATGTTCATACGGTAGTAAATAAATAAATATTATTTCAAACGTAGATTCATATGTATGTCTTAGGGTGATCGAACGGTTGCTTTTCGACCGTTTTTAACCGGTTTTTTGCTTTTTATAGAATAAACCGCTTATTTTAACACGAATAATCGGTTAATTTAAGTATGTATATTTGTTTTTACTTTTTTTGCAAATATGTTCATAATTTAAGCATTTGTTTCAAGCTTAAAATATAACGTCTTAGTTTTGCACATGTAAAAACTTTGATTGAATCATAAAGTCAAAATCATGGTAGAACGAATACGATATTCTCAAGATATTCTCGCTTGGCCAAGAATAACTTTTTCTCATCTTCTGTAATTGGTTGTGAACTTGCTAGCAGAATGTAATAACTTGAAAGGGTAAATTGTGAAAATATTTGAACGCAAAGTAACGAATAAGTTTAGATGTATTAAGTGCTTTAAAATAGTAAAAGGCTCTTCGACACTATAACTTATTAACTATCTTAAATATGTCCATAAGTTTGACGTAATTGTGCACCAAGGAAAACGTTACTTTATACCAAGTAGTTCCAAGGCACTGGCTAATAACACTCTTACAAAATACGCAGTCAGAAAGAAATTAATGGGTGATATTGCTAGAAGCTTCAACATGGAATAAAAATTATGGATTTTATTTGATTAAGCAACAAGAATTGAATAATTTTTAACCGTAAACCGGTGTCTTAAAAATTGTAGCTTTTCGAATTATTCGAAAAACCGTTTTTGAAAAAAGTCGAATAATCCATCTGCCTGGTACGTATGTATGTATATAAAATAAATTTTAATTAAAAATATAAACAAAACAAAAAAATAAAAAATAAATGCATACGTACTAACGTAAGTAAAGTTCATTTAACATTATGAATTTGATTTCCGAATTTTTTGCGTCATTACTAAAACGTCTTTAGTTTGGGAATAGAGAAATATTACGGTTGGCCAAATTTGACAAAAATCGAATCGAAATCTAGTTGTTTGATGTTGAAGTGTAGTAAAAACTATTTGTTATTTTTTGTAATCGTAAAATATTTGTTGCATATATGGACATATGTGGCTTTACAACCGTTATGAGGTACAAGCTGAATGCATAATACATTGACGAACACTTCTGTCTTTTGCGCTTCTTCTCTAATTATTAATGCCAGGATTGATATGTTTTTTTGTATGTTATCTTTTCATTTAATGAAAAATAAAATTAATCTAACATTTTAATGAAACTTTTTCTTTTATGTCAACGTTTCTTAAAAATATTTAAGAACAAATAATAAATAATACCAAAGAATATTTAAATTTTTAGATTGCTTAATAAGAAAAAATAAATAATAAAAGAATAAATATTTCTATAAAATAGTCGACTCGACGTATTCCAATGGTTCTAAATTTCAGCATTCTTTAGTTCGGTGACATTATCATGTGGTTGTCATAACTCTCATTGTTTGTGTAATTGTCAAGATGATTCATCAATGAAATTTTTCATTTACAATAATTTCCTAAAAATTTCGACTTGATACTGATATTTGAGTATGATTTATCGATGAAAATATTTATAATAGTGACAATGTAGCTCAAAATATACGAATTTCAATGGTGGGGCTTTAAAGTTTTTCACACTCAGAAATTAAATCACTTGTGCTTACAATATATGTATGTTCTTGCATAACTTAAAAATTAAAATATAAATGTTAATTAATACAATCTATACATTTTGTACTACTCTTCTCTGTGAAATAAATAAAGAGTATCGTTAAGCTTATACTAAATTGGCATCAAGCCTAAGTTAGCGACAGCGACAAAAGTGGTAGTGTAGCTGTGATAGCTTTATGATAATCGTGTTGATATATACGTGTTAATTATATTTTTTACAGATTGTAGTCGGTAGTCTGCTGTAGTTTTGGATTAATGCTATACTCAACAGACAGCTCTTCCGACCAAAATTTAGCAGCTTCAAATTCAATTTCGCTGACAAACATTTAATACCTTATATCGGGTGGGCCATCTATCGGCTTTAATTTGAACCGGCGGTTATTCCGAATCTGGCAGTACGTATGTCATTCTATTCTGCCACAAAATTCAGTATATTATCTCCATTGAACGTAATAAATCGCTTTATGCTTGAGCAACATTGGGATTTATTTGAAATTTATCTCCAAAACAAAAACAATAACAAAAAAATAAAATAAAAATATACAGAATTCATTTTTCGGTTGAAGCTCATTTTCATCTTTGTGGGTATGTTAATAAGCAAATTTGCCATATTTGTGGCTCAGAAAATCCAAAAGTGGTCTTACAGAGGCCAATATACCTATTACGGGTGACTGTTTGGAGCAGATTGTGGAGCGGATTCATCATTGGCCCATATTTCTTTGAAAATGAGGACGGTGCAACTAAGGTGTGCTTCAAAATGATAATGTATAAATAAGTGATTAATAAGCCGGTTTTGCTTTTAGAGATGTATCATTATATAATGTTTATTTAAATTTATGTAAACAAGTGCATAATTCAATGCGTCAAAATGATAAGGTCAGTGATTAATGAGCAATTAATCTAATCAGGAGATATGACAACTGTTTTTTTTATAATAATTTATAATTTAAATAATATCCTTTGTCACCTTATGAACTAGAACAAATTGTGTTACTTCATGAGCATGGATTAAGTATTCGTGGAATGGCGAAAAAACTCAATGAAGACATGGCATGCCATCATGATAACCGAATTTTTCTCTTCATTGTATAGTTGTGAACGATGTTTGGTTTCAACAGTAAGCCACACATCTCATGCCATAATCGATTTATTGCGTCAAACGTTTGATGGCCGTTTAATTAGCCGATGATTTGTGATGTCAATTTTCCGCCAAGAAGCTGCGATTTGACACCATTGGATTATTTTCTGTGTGGCGCCGTTAAAGACAAATGTTATGCCGACAAACCAGAGACAATTAAGCATTCGTAATGCTATTGCCGAGATACGACCCCATACACCCGAAAATTGGTCTGATCACATGGGGTACTGCGAGGCCAGCCACGGTTCCATATGAATGAAGTAATATTTCATTTCTAACCGGAACAATTGTACTTCACAAAAAATAAAAAATAAATAAATAAATAAAGTTGGCAAAATTTCAAACCATTTTTGTTTTAATGAATTTTTTAACTTTAGACTTTTAAATGGCCCACTCTGTATATCCAAAAAGCTGACTTCTTTTACAGAATCTCGTATTTTAATATTTTAATACTTTCTTTTTCCTTAAGTTAAATTCGTCTTTAGCATTATGTATATCAGTCTAATAGAAATGCTTGCACTTCTTAAAAACAATAAACATATACCATACATACATATATTTAATCTCATTTTATATAACCCGCGCAAGCACCCCAAATGTTTATTTTTTAATGCCGTTAGCAAACAAAGAATGCGAATAATCTTCTGAGGCAAGTGCAAACGTCTACGGATAAAGTCTTCTTTTTTAATTCTCAATTATTTCTATTTTTCTTCTAAACAATTTCCTGTCTATATTACTTAATTATTTCTATATTTAATGACTTAATGACTTTAGTTAAATCTCATATATAATACAATTTTATGTTAATAAACAAAAAAAAAAAAACTTTATAAGCAATAAAATCTGTGGTCCCAAGCAATAGCAGCCTAAGTCGAAAATTATAGTTTTGAGAAAAATAACTTTTTATATGTAAAAGTGTTTTCGAAAAAGTGTGAGAAAGTGCAAAAAAAAAAATTATTGCAAAATTAAAGATACCCAACAGTCCTAAGATCAAAAACGATAATGGAAATATTTTCGTAAATACATTTAGACGCTTATTATAAATGTAATGGGGCTTTATTACGACTTAGGTCAATATGTTTCTATTAATAACTTTTTAAAAAATATCGGTAGAGAAATGGGAGTTTCACGTAAATATAAAATTTTGTTAGTAAAATATCATAGCATACATTACTCATGTTAACTTAAGTAGACTTAGGCGGTTATCGATTGTGACCACAAAAATATAATTGTTTCTGTTGTTATTCAAAGGAAAAATATCTTAATTTTATAAACTTACAGAGGATTTTTCTAATTTTTTGCCTGGCTCATTTCATAATGAACAATAATATATCAATGTTTAGCTAAAGTTTAACGAGAATCTCAAAATTATTCTGTAATACCTAAAATATAAATCTTTTTTGCTTGGCCTACGCTATTTAATAGTCACGTCATTTTAGTCAGATGCATTACTTCGACAGCAGATCATTAAAAACCTATTTATCTTCTACACCATAATACTACAGGCAGTTTTGTAATTTATTTTGAAACATATTTTTGCTGTAGAAAATATTGGCATTTTTATGCCATTAATAAATGTAGACGTTTAAAGTAAGAAAAAGAAAAGAAAATTGACTTTAAATAGCAATTTATAGCCTTAATTGCTTTAAGCAATTTCCTATTGATTTTCTGGTAGGAAACTCACGATTAATATATCTTAAGCAACCGTAAGAATGGTTGGTAATCTAAAAGGAAATTAATTAAGAAACTATTTTTATGCTGCAAAATTAGTATGAGTTGGTTAGCTACCTACCTGGTTCAGTTAATGTTATTTTATTTATAGATTGAAAAATTAAATTTAAATTTATTACTTTATTTATTTATAATATAAAATAAAATAAAAATGGTATGAAAAGAGTTATAACAACAATAATACTTATACTGTCATATACATACACGACGAATATGTTACCCGTTGGTGGTGACTAATTAAAATGTATATTTTACCATAAATTATGTCTGAACTAAAACTAAATTTTCCACAGCTCTGTTTGCACAATTTTTTGCTAAATTCACTTCTCGTAACCCAAATACAAATGCAAACATAGAAAAATGAAAATAGACAGCAGCGTATTTACATATATACAGTAGGGAGCAAAAAAAAAAGAGCAACTTATTTGTCGATATGACATACATTTTGTAATATCAAACATTTTAGACATTTTTCAACCATTTGGCTTTATGTTATTTTTTAAAGAAAATATGTGTTATAAAACTTTTTAAGACAGCAGCTAGCACACATTGCCCAGGTGCATCCGTGTGTGTCAGTGCTCATAAGAAAGACCAAAAAAGAAAGCAAAAATTGTCACTTTAATACCCTTTTTTTGCGCCAGATATTTTAAGGCCATTTTGGCACAATTGTGCCGCTTGCTCTTACCAGCTAAGAACGGATAGCTTATTTCATTAATCTCTTATTTGTTGTACCGATAGGTTTAATTACACTAGTTTACAAGGTTCATGTTCACAGATTAAAACATACATTGAGCTATTATTTTAGGCTCTCTAGTTATAAGAAAAATTGTGGAACAAATCTAAGACTTCAAACTTTTGAGATAAGTATTTATCAAAAATAAAAAGGTTATAATGCCTTAGTTTATGAATCGAAAACCGCAAATAAAATGGTTTTAGTTCTTTTGTTCTTATAAGTCTTTATTTGTCTCCCTTATGGCACCCAACAATAGTCACTTGACGTAGAAGGGTCCCAGTAATTCGCTCAAAGAATTTAAATCTAAGTGTAACCGTGCACCATGCTCGTCACTCGTATTTCCAAGGTTTCTGGAAAAAGTTTAAACGGGATTATAGAAAATGAATTTAGGGGAACATAATTATAACCATTCTTTTGAAATTATTTAGTAAATCAGCATGAATATTTTCGCAATTTGTAGTTTTATAAATTCCTAAAAAATTTCGAACAACAAGTACTAAAAAGCTCCAAGCAGATCGTTTATCGATCGTTTATCGCTAAGAGACACTTAAATTTTCAATTATTAAAGATTTTCCCTCAAATAATCTTAGACACGGAAAGATTCGGAAGTAGACCGTATATATATCGAAGCACCGATATTTTTTGCCTTCTTCAAAGTCTTCAGAGAAAACGTATCGGTCATAAAACTTTGATATATACGTGGACACACAAAAATGAACAATTAACTACCATGGGTAACCCTACTTGAATATATAAATAAAGAAATAGAAGTTCTAAGAAATTTAAAAAAATAGTGCTGAACCTTTTATTTTGGTTTTTATGGTGTAAGGAGCTGTCTGTTACATTGGTTTAAAGGACAAAAAATTATTTTCATTATGTAGTGTGAACACGTTTTACGTTTAGTTAGTTGTAACACAATGCTATACCGCAGAAAAATTTAAAAAATTTCTTCATCTTAATTTAACCAAATTAACATTTTGCCCTAAAAGGTATTTTTTCCTTTAATCCTTTTTAAAGTCATATAACTTCTCAATGAACCCATCTGAAGTGTTCACTGCACGCAATTAGTACATTCTCATATCGTTACAACTACTTATATGAAGAAATTTTATTTTTTATATATCTTAAAGTGATTTTTACGGTTTGTAAAAGATATGTCACATGTAGATATGAAGGGTTAAAAATGATAAAATTTCCTATCGAAGATGCAGATAAAATAGTTGTATTGTTTGAAAACGATTACTAGAAAAATATTGGAAAAACTAAACTTTTAGAACCGCCCTAGTAAGCTACTTGAATAGGAGTGCTTGTGTTGTTGAGCAACTAAAAATTAATGTAGAAAGTCTCGTCAAGACGCTGTTCAGATAGGACTTGACGTAAGTATATATATGACACGATTTTCGTTAAAAAAATAGACACACTTGTCTTCATTAAGCAGAAACTGCCTGCTTCGTCTGAACTTAAAATTTAAGCTCGACTTACATTTTGCAAAAGATGAAAAAATAGGGCAAAAGATTACTAAAAAAGAGTACTATAGAGGATGAGATCAAAATTAATCGATATTAATCATATGGAACGTTTTATTTTTGCATCGCCTTCAATAAAATTAAATTTTAATGGCTTGGGATTTTTTCACTTGGTGGAATACCACCTTAATCAAAAAGTTCCCGTAATTTATTCAGAAAATTAAAAATATAAGTTTATTCATCTTAATCTATATTGTCCCCTTCAAAGTAATCCCCTTCGACTGTAACACAGTTATGCCAGCGCTTGATCGAATCCTCGAAGTATTATTTATATTTGGTCTGTCTATCAGTGCTTACTCCGATTGTTCCATTATTTTCCCTCGGCTGCTAAAACCCATTCCCCGTAATGATTTTTTTTACTCGATTGAACAGAAAGAAATCACAGAGAGCCAAATCAGGTGAATTCAGTGGCTGTTGAATGGTATTTGTTGCATTTTCTTCAAAAAATTTTGAATAATGATAGCACTGGACGGCGGTGTGTTATTATGGTGCAAAATCCACGAGTTTTCTGCCCACAATTCTGATCTCTTTTGTCGAATTGCTTCCCGCAAACGTCTCAAAATGCCTGGCCCAAAAATTCATGATGCAGTACACCGTTATAATCAATGAAAACCGTGAGCATTCTTTTTTGACTGAAAACGACGTGGTTTTTATGGTCTCGGCTCAGCTCATTCACTTGCCTGATGTGTGGATTGCGTGTCGTACTCATAAACCCATGTCCCGTCTCCAGTAAAAATCCTTTTTATGAATTTGAGATCGGAATGAAATTGAGATCTTTTGCCAAAAAAAAAAAAAAAAACTCAAATCAGAACGATGTGACCGCCACGTGAATTTTTTGATCAAGGTGGTAAATATATATATTTTTTTTGGTTTGGAGCATATGGATTTCACATATTATCTTAGACTTTTCTCAGTTTCTTTGCAATTTTTATTACGTAATTTCTTTCCCAGATCGTTAGGTGATCGATGTACTGTAGCAGATTTAGAATGAATAATGTATGTTGAATTTTCCCTTGCCTAGAAACTGTAATTGGTGTAGTGATGGGGTGTCTTTGTCTTTTTTGGGTCAATTGGGAGTCAATTGGCTTCTTTGATGTATCCTGTGAAGGAAATCGAAACTTCTTTAACTACTAAAAATTCGAATCCTGACAAACAAAATTATTCTAGTCATCGCTGGTAATCGAATCTGGGCTGCTATAGATTTTGTATGCAAACACTTAACTTTCACGCCTCTGAGTGGAATATTAGATCCTTGTAAAGACTAAATCAAATAACGAATAAGGAGCAAAATCTACATATTTCAAAAACACACAGTTGTCCGATTTGATAGAATAATGTGCCAACCCATCTAATGAAATTGGTTATCGCAGATTTAAAGTATACAACTTCTAAATCAAGCGTTTCTAATTTTGGCCAGCCAAAATTCCTGACGTTAACGAGATAGAAACTTTGGGAGCATACATCAATTAACTAAGTACTGCTATTTTTCTTATATGTATAAATTGTGGCAAGGAGTGGTTAAATTCAGTTTTTCAAAACTTGGCTGGATGTAAGCTAATTGTAATGTAAACAATAATATAAATAATGGAAGCGAATTGAATTTTTTATCTTCTAGTATAATTGTATATTATAAATTATCTAATCATGTATCTTAATTTGATATAAAAATGTTTCTAAAATCGCTGATAGTACAGAAAATATAACAATATTTAAGTCTTTTCGGCAATCATGATGACGGCTTTACTCTCCACTGCAATGCCATCCTATATGCATAATTTTATATTCTTACATGTGCATTTAAATGCACTCTAAATCATATTTGTGATTCATATATTCATACTCATAAATGCGCATAAAATTTTTTTGGATTCCTTTTTTTCTTTTTTGCTTCAAGTATTGAGTTTATTTCGTTATTAGTTGTGGTAAAATAAGCACATGCTTCCATTTATAGTCTGGTTGAGTAGAAATGTAAAAAAAAATATTAATTAAATTTGCGTTATTATCAACGTTGTATTGTACAGTTACCACAAAAAAAAAAAAAAATACAATATTCAACACCATAATGATAATTGGTATTAGTACTCTACAAAATTTTTGAAGAGGTATTTTGGTCAATTCCATAATGCCATCAGAAGTTTCTTAACAACGAATTTATAATAACACTGATACTTTTCTTAAAACTATGTAGGGAATAATACATTTTTTGTCTGTAGGAAATAATATGTTCTTTGACTTCTGTTTATAATATTTTTTTTAGGTTTAAAAAATTCATTTATTTTTATTTTAATTACACATGCAAAATCTATGGATGCCAAACGCATGCCGCTTGTTATGTGCTATACATATCGCACTTGTACCACTAAAGTTAGTCAACTTAAAATTTTAAAATTTTCAAAAGGGGCAAAAATATTTTTTTTTTTTTAGTATGAACTAAAAAAAAAAGGAGTATATTTTATTTATTTTTTTATTTATTTATTTTTTTTTTGATGAAAGAGTAGAGAAAATGATGCAAGATTTTTATAGTGGATAGATGCAACCACTGTATATCGTTTCCTTGCAAAAAGTGAAAACCGAAAAATATTAAGTTGACTCACTTTAGCGGTACAAGTACGATATGTACGGTAGAAGTGCGATATGTATATATATTACTACTTAATTTGCACGGCCTTTATTGGATTTTTTTTTTTTTGGTTAAAATAACTAAATTTATGATAAATTATTTAAACACATGTATATTCTGGGTTTCGTTACAATTATTTTTTCGTTGAAATGAAATGGAATTGTAATATTGAAATTGAAATATTTTTGTCATATTTTCTATTTTATTTGACATTTATGAGTTGGTGAATGACGAAGTAATTATGAAACTTTGAGGTGTTATAATATTTATTTAATTAAATGTGATATCCAATGAATTTTTCACACTTCAGAGTAAAAAAAAACAATTTAATCATAACAGGTGCAACCAAAAATTACTGGGATAATTAATTTAATTAAAAAAGAACAAAGTTGAAATACCTGGCATATTAAACCACTTTTCTGATAGGCTCTACCAAGTAGAACAAGGATCAGTTTTTGGAATTTTCAAAACACTTTCAAAATCTAGAGTTTACTAAAAATTTTAATAACTCGTAAATTTCCAACGGACCTCTTCACCTTAGGTCATGTTTTATCTATAACTTAATACACAATACTTCTTTATTTAATACATAAATAGTACGGTTCCTTTACAAAATAGTGCGCAAAAATGCATCTAAACTTTAAAAATGTGGTAAAAATTTGATAAAAAATGTCTGCTTGAGAAATACACCCAAATCTTTCAAAGCTACTTAAACGAAATATAGTGGAATAAATAATAGGGACACAGTTTAACAGAATCTTAAATTATTATTTATCAAACTCAAATAAAGTATGAATTGTAACTAAAATATGTTCGTACATACGATTTTTCATTTGACTCAAACAAATTAATCTTCGTTTTGTCAGATCATAGCATGTTGCTCTAACTACACTGGTGCATATTCCAATAAACGCACTTAATTTTTTTCTGTATTTTTGTTATATCTTTGTTGTTCTCATCCAAAAGCAAAATTTAACTATTTTAATGAGAGACAACTTAACGGTACTTTTTAAAAGTAAACAATTTTTTTTCTTATTTTTGTTGTTTGCCTTAATTATGCGATCAAATGTTCTTGGTGCTATTTTAAGTGGAAGATTCGTATAAACGCACACTCGAAATTTGTTTTTAAAAAAGTGACCAAAAATAAAATATTATCAATTTTAGTTTTTTTTTCAACCAAAGGTACGTTCTAATAGTAATATCTCAATTTACTGTAACTTTTCCTATTTTAATCAATAAATTTCACCACTTTTAAAGATGCCTAAGGGAACTTTTTTGTCCGATCAAGAAAAGATTCAAATTAAATTTTTTCACGACCAAGGATGCTCTAATAGAGAAATTGGACGTAAAATCGGTCGTACGGCAAGTGTGGTACGAATTTCTTTAAGAAAGATCAAAATTATGGAGTTTGCAAATCAACAAAGAGTAATACAAAACTAATAAGAAGACAACTTAATCTAATAAAACAAGAAGCAACCCGCAACAAATTGAATTCCACACAAATAAGGAATAAATTAAATCTTCTTGTGACTTCCAAACACGTTGCACACATTTTACGAAACGATGAAAACATAAAATAGAAAAAGCCGAAATGTAAACCAATGCTAAAAAAACACCATAAAGAAAATCGTCTAAAATTCGCAAGCAAATATATGAAATGGACAGATGAGTGGAAAAAAGTAATTTTCTCTGACTAAGCAATCGAAATCTTGGTTCAATGAACATGGCATTACTTTGTTGGACTGGCCGGCTTGTAGTCCGGACTTAAACCCAATGGAAAACTTGTGGGGATACATGGCCCGTAAAGTTTATGCAAATAATGCCCAGAATGAAGGCACAAAGACTGTGACAGAGCTGAAACTAAGAATTAAAGAAGTCTGGGAGGAAATTGATTCCGATCTGCTTAAAAAATTAGTGGAGTCAATGCCAGAACGTATTTTTGAAACAATCCATAACAAAGGATCATCCACACATTATTAATAATGCTACAATGGCCCAAACATTAAAGTGCGTTTATAGGAAAATACCCTTAAAAATGGCTGTTAATATCGAAAATTAAATAAAAAAAATTAATTAAAGTACAAATGAATTTTTTTTGTAAACAATATTTTAAGTGAAGTCTTAACTAATTTAATACACAAATTTATAGCCCCCTAAATATTTTCTTGTTTAATTTTTACCTTTTTTTTTTTAAAGGTAGTGTGCGTTTATAGGAATATGCTCCAGTGTATTACTGTGTAGGTGTTGCTTCCGTTTGCAGAGAAATAATACATTTCGAAGACTCTTACCCATAAGTCTATCTTCCATGAGTTTTTTTTTTTATTGTTGAGCTTGAAACAGAAACAATACGTTCATTTTTGAGGCTTTTGATGATCTGAAGCGATGAATCTTTGAAGTATGTATTAAAAGTTTAACAAAACCGACAGTTGTTCCACGCTTTCGCATTAATTACTTTAGTTTTGGAGCACTGAACAATTTGATCTGAACAATTTTCGCAATATATAAGGATTACTCTTCCATCAAAAAACTTCAATACATTAAATTTATTGATATATTGGAAAAAATGTCCCTATTATTTGTTCCAACACTGTATATAATTTAAAACGTCGGGTTCTTTTCTTTTCCAACCAAAAAGAAATTTAAAATTGTTTAAAATTCAGCTAAGTTATTGGCTTATAAGTGCATGAAGGCTCGAAAAACCCGCAACTTGAAATTTCGAAGCTGTTTTCAAAATTCCAAAAGCTGGTCATTGATTTACTCGATAGCGCCTATCAGAAAAGTTATGTCATATCCCAGGTATTTCAACTTTGTTATTTTTTAGTTACAGAAATTATCCCAGGCATTTTTTTGTTGCACATGTTTTGATTTAATTTTAAAACCTTTGTTTATTACATTGCAAATGTAAATTTTTAAAATTTGTTTACTTGTACAACGAACCTTTATGGAGAGAAAGAGAAAGAACGAGTTGCCGATGAGTTTTGTTGTTGTATTTTTTATGACTAAGTACGACATTTGGTTTACGTTTTACAAATAACTTGTAATCTGATCTTTAAAAATTGAAATTGCCTTCGTCGGTGAATTAAATGAAAACTTTCAATCAAAGCGTATTTTGACCATAATTATCTGATTCTTCAACCAATTTGAATTCAATCAAAAAAAAGTATATTATTTCGAAAATAAAAATGCCTAAAAAGAAAATACACTACATTTGTGCCTTTAAGATTTTGAAGTATTGGTTTGTGTCAAGGTTGTTAACGTGTTACCCTGGTAATGCCGTACTGATTTATGTATTTGACGGCATTGTCAATTCGACTATCTTTGAGTAACACAACCTTACATGTTGTGAACGATGTTTAGTTTCAACAGGATGGTGCAACTTGCCACACGTATCATGCCAAAATCGATTTACAGTGCACTCGAGATAACGTCAACTAATGAAAACCGATAATATCGACGATTATGAATGTAGAAATTTAATGTAAAAAATATATATTATAGTGTAGTTTAAAGATTTTTTATTGTTTATAGACTAAAACCGAACAAAAATAAATCCAAAGAAACAAAATATAGAGTTGAAGCTTTTTGATTTCGTTGACGTTTTAGAGTAGACAATATTAAGTAAAAAGGGGAATGTTTTAGAATGTTTAATTAGCCGAAACGGTGACGTCAGCTGGCCGCCAAGAAGCTGCGAATTGACTCCGTTCTACTACGTTCTATGCGGTGCCGTTAAGGGTAATGTTATGCCGATAAACCAGAGATAATTAAGTATTTGAAAGCCAACATTCGTGATGCCATTGCCGAGATACGACCTCATACACTCGAGAAAAATATCGAAAATTGGTCTAATCTAATAGGCTACTGCCATTCGAATGAAATAGTATTTCATTTCTAACCAGAACAATGATACTTCACAACAAAAAAATAAATTTGGCAAAATTTCAAACCGTTTTGGTTTTATTCCATTTCCTAATTTAAACTTTTAGATGCTCCACCCGATATGACCACCTAATTTAGCTTTTATCTCAGTCCTTTTATATAAAAAATGTATTTTTTAAATAAAAGTTTATTAAAAAGCTAAAAAATCTGTTTGAATAGTATATAATACTGCTATTACGCACAATTCTTCTCATTTCTTGTAGTGGGAATCCCTGGATTCCTGGAAAAAAAATTTTATTTTCCGTTTTCCCGGGAATGGAAAAAATTAGAAAAATTTAATTAAAGGGATGTGAACAGGTTCGTCAGCTACTTATTGGAGATATTGTAATCTTTATACGACAGGAAAAGTGGATTATTCTAGAGACTGTTCCGGGTGGTGTTTCCGGAACGAGTGCACAATCATGCAGCCGTAGATATTGATACTATGGAGGATTGAATGTGCTTTCTTCTGGGTAATTACCACTCGTTGCAGCTTGTGCTGAAATTTGTCTGCCCACGAAGTTATTGCGATAATAGATCTTTTGAGGTCGTAATGCCATGGCTAATAATATGTAAGGTTTTACCTCGATCTTTTCAACCAACTAAGCTCAAGTATAAACCAATTTCTTAAAAATTTATGATTTACGCTGCATTAGTATTTTGGTTAGAAGTTCAGTTAATTATTGGAAACTACATTTTTTATGAGTTTTTCTTCAGATATTTCTTTTGTTGTTATTTAATCTATGCTGTTACCATAGTTATTGGAAATAACATTTGTTATTATATTGTAAGTTTTTATATAGCAAAATAATATGTTAAAAAGATAGAATAGAAACTTGTTTTATATGCCATTTGTTTTATCCATTACTTTTTATATTTCTATATATAATACGTCTTAAGATTTTTCCAATTAAAATATTTATTAAATTATAATTTTAAATCCAATAGTTTTACACATGTAATAAACTTTTTCTAAATACTGGGTAATTAGCAACGTTTTTTTAAGTAATATACAAATTATTTGCATTCGAGAAAAAAAACATAAAACAGTTTTATATAAGAAACAAAAACTTAAGTAGATAGTTTTAAATTTTGCAATCAAGGAACAAGATGTAATATTGAGGCGTACTAACTATAACTTCAACGACTCTCACTAAAATGGTAAATTGAAAATTGATTTTAATGAATAAAGTTCTTTGCTCTATCATTAAACGATGTCGCTATCTTTATTCACAAAATAAAATAACCTGTAATAGTCTCCTACAACGTAATGAAAATAAGATTTCCAAGCACACAGGTAGTGTGCGGTTTACTTAAACAGCCTTCGAGTTTCGTCGTAAATAGTCTTTGAATTATAATTGAACAGTCTGCTGAGTGCCTCTCCTCATTTTATTTTGTTTGTAAATGACATCCTTGTATTTTCTGGTGTTTGAACCGCATTGACCTGCAGAATGTCTCCTGGAAAAATTAGTAACACAAAGAACTGTTCACAAATGCAATGTTTTGTATTCTACATTTTAGAAAAACTTGTCTAAGAAATACCAACATAAACTGTCTTATGGTTTACCGACATTGCGACAAGCAAGCGAAGCTATATTCTTTATAGGCATAGCAAATAAGCATCGCAAAACAAAATTGTGCCAATCTATGACAGTAATACTGCAAGTCTTCAAACTGGGAATACAAAATTTTAAAAAGTTTCATCTTTTGCTATCTTGGCAGCATATTTACCGCGTCTAACAAATCTAGAGCTGATATCCTAAACAGCAAAAACTTAAGCAGTCAATCTTTAGCTGACTAAACAATATCAAGTGATATTAGCACTTCTTTTCCAACATGATATTTAACACTTTTAGCTCATGTTAAAAGTCTATACGTTTTTATGGCTATCAAGCCGATCTAGCCACTTATCAACTGCTGCCTATTCTACTAATGTCATAAATAAATAGACACAGAAAGAAATTCACAGAAAAGCAGAAAGACAATTCTTTCTTGAAGATGAGAGGCAATAAGCTCTAGAGGAAAGCAGCTCCGGACACAGCTGAAAGGAATTTATTCTGACCGTACCTTTTATCTTGATGCTACACCAAAACACCAAACTAATGAAAATAAGCCCAAAAAAACAGCATTTAATAACTAATTTTAAATGTTTTATGTATCCATAACTCGATTCGACTTTGAATTTATTTATTATTTAATTAATTTCAAAGCAGCATCGTAGGGTTTCGAAGAGTATGCTCAAATCAGTCTTGCTTTCGCTTTCTTCTTTCGTCATTAGTGCCCTGCTGTCAGGTAGTACTCCATAAGTCGTTATTAGGCAAAATTTTGGGTCGCCATATCAAGTGAAACGGTTTATAAAGCTCTGAATTTGTTCTATCATTTGCGCGGTAACTAGCCATCTCTCTGAGCCACAGAGAAGCACAGACTTCATGCGGGCATAAAAATTTTACTTTAATTGCAGTGCTTATATAATTTGCACGGCACACATTTCACAGCTTTTTAAACGACGATTGTGCCATTCTGTACAAGATTTAAGATATCCTGTTTGGCTCCCCTATTCACTGTTTAACTATATTAACTGTTTTATCGTAGGGTATTGAAATTGGCTAAGATTCTATCTTATTGATATTGTAGATCTGTCCACCTTCGATTACATCTGCTGATGCGACTGCGATAGAAAAACAATATCATCGGCTTTTGTTAGTGGTTATTTTGAATTGAAACAGTAACAATACTTACTATCTGATTACACTATGCAACATGGGGAAACAAATTTAATGTGAGATTTTTGAAAGGCTACTTCATACATCTTATGATAACTTTAAAATAACTCATTCGATTTTCTTAAGCCGTTTGTTAAAAGACTCCACATTATACCGCCATTAAGTCACTCTAATATCATTTTTTAATTTAACCCGTATTTTTTGAGTTATTGAGAAAAAGAAAAAAATCATATACAAATTCTTTTTTTTTTTAAATAAAGACATTCTTGATTTCTAAAAACCCACAAAAATAGAAAGCAGCAAATATTTACCAGTTTCACTGTTTATTCATAAAGTTGCATTTAATACGAATAAAATAAAGCATAATTCCCGAAAATCGATTAGTAAATACATATTTTATTCCAAGTGAAGTGAAAGTACTTAGTTTTGAAAAAAAATTTTGTTGTTGTAATTGTATGTAATAGCTTATCAAAAAGTTATAGTGGTTATCGAAGATATTTTTGCTTGTTGCATAGTGTTATTTAAAATAATAGTTATTATTTTTACTTTATTTGAATGTAAGCACCCATTATTTGTTTATACATGATATACTCTTCGTATTTGTAAGAATTTATTAAATAAACATGTTTAAATAAATAAATTTAAGAAAGATATTGTACACATCGAAAGTACATCAGAATATTTGGATATAAAAGTGCTTGTGCTACGTGTATGTCTATTATATGTATTCCATTTATTTTATTTCATTATTATTATCACAAGTAATATCACATATAAAACCTTGAGGGGTTTCTACTTTAATAAAATAAGAAAATAATAAAAGAATAAAAGAAAAGAAATATATAATAATAGCAAAACAAGAATGGATCATATTCATATAATAAAGTTTTAAAACAACTAAAATAAAAAAATAAAACTTTTATAATGATATTATTTTAAGAAACTACATAGTATATACACACGCATTCATACTCATATACTTTAATACTGGTGTTTTATTATAAATTTTTTGAAAGGATAATATTTATGAAAAACTATTTTATAATGGAAAGAAATTTTTTTTAAGAAGAAGGTGTGTGCAAATTTGGCATCCTTATAGAAT
Organism: Wohlfahrtia magnifica; assembly: GCA_023159175.1. Classification (NCBI taxonomy): domain Eukaryota; kingdom Metazoa; phylum Arthropoda; class Insecta; order Diptera; family Sarcophagidae; genus Wohlfahrtia; species Wohlfahrtia magnifica. Next base: position 477,226 of record JAKWBJ010000496.1, on the reverse strand, counting down.
TTGTTCTGTTTAGTGTTAAATGGTTATTTTTTATTATTCTCATATCTAAATACATACTTCGTAGTTACTTGAGCAATTACCTGCACTTTTATGTGAATTATTTTAAGAATTTATTTTTTATTTTTTTTTTATAGCATTTAAGAATTTTATATAAAAAAAAACTTAAGATAAGAAACTCAAATGGTTTATTACTTTTTAAGTATTTGTTCGTATTTAAGAAAATACAGAAAGTAATAAAACTGTTATGTGTATAAGAAATTTTCAGTTTAAAACTATATTTTATTGTTTTTTTCTTTACAGTTGGCAAAAGAATAAATTGCATAATAAAGGTGAGTAAATATTAAAAGATATTATGATATTACAACCAAAACCATTAAAATTTTATTTAACTTTTATAAAGTGACTTTGGTACTCGGCTAACCATAAGTTGTGGGTTTCCCTTTATAGACAAATAGTCTTTTCCTTTTCGTTTAATTATTCTCTATTGACATTTATACGTACTTAGCTAGTTAAACGGATAGACAGTTTACTTGGGCCATACACTGATCCCACTGTGATGCCTAAAAAAGGTAGTGTCCAAATTGACATACATGTCTGCTCATCGGCCGGAAACGCATCAACCAGATGCATGCACAAAAGAAGACAGCCTTGAGTCATTTATATCAGCCAGGACGGGCAAGAAAAACAGTCCTAATATCCCAAAAGATTCGAACACTGACATAGCTAATGTTAGACAGTCTTCTCCTCTTTCTAAACTTGGCAATTCCTGCAATAGTTATAGAATTGCAGACCCAGTCTTCTAGCATGTGGTTCAGCCACCCAGTGTCCAACGATAATAGCTGCCTGGATTCGCACGCCTTCGCTGTGAAATGTCCAACAAATATCGCAGAACTAAAACCTACAACAGGAAAGTGATATACCGACCAGGTGATCTCTAAGAAGAGAGCCATCCCTAGTTAGTCTGTCCGCCACACAATTCTACCGATTGTCAAAGTTACACCACTCACCCACATATTCTCCATTCCTGAAAGTCTCGCCATTTCGTTTAGAGATGCCCGGCATTCACATGCCAGCAGCGATGTCGTGTAGACACTGGAGTGCGACTTGATCACTGCAATATTCATACAAAACCGAATATCAATATCAACGCCCAGTAGAACTTTAACCAGACCTCTGCCCTCTTTATTACCGAAACTTTCGCCTGCAAGACACTGTAGTGATCCAGAAATCTAAAGAAAACTCTCATATACAGGAATAAAGACACCGACCCGATCCGTCCGTGCACACTTAAACAGCAACAGCTGAATGCTCACAAAGAACATTCTGTCTAGGAAGGGTTTGAGCGTACAATAATCCACCACGTCAAGAATCACATCATATCTTAACCCAATCGCAGAGACAATCGCTATCTGCTTAGTCATCAGATCCGCCGAAAGTCAGTTCAGTAATGCTCATAAGGCATTTGAAGTGGCTAAACTGAGCGGAGCCGTAATCATCAATGATTCCGCTGGATATAAACTTCTCCAAAGTGTTTCACCAAACAAATGCGGCCTACACGAGCATTTTTGTACGCAATTTTTGTAACGAAAAACCAAAGATATTCACATATTAAGGTGAGTAGTGAGTGTGTCCTCAGTGGTGTATTATATTGTGTTTTCCACAGATTTTATAGAATGTTTTCCACAGAATTTATAGGCGTAGCTTGTAGGATTTTTTAGTTTGTTATTAAAAACAATGCCAAGATTTTTAGTAGATCAAATGTTTATTAGTTATGAGCTCATTATTCTGTATTCTTTCAGATTGTATAGAACATTTTATAGATCTATGAATTAATACCAAGCCTTTTGATTTATTTATTTATTTTATTACAAATCTACTCTACTAAACGACAAGTGTCCGATTAAACGATCGACATAAATTGTGAAAAGAAGCAGTCTTCGAAAAGAGCCTTGCCACACTTTGGTGGTGGTACGTAAATAATGCGTAAACAGATTTTTAATACATTTATTGGCAATCATCCAAATATGACCTTAAACGACTTGTTAATATTTGCTTGAATAATTTTCCAAACTTTACACAAAGAGTTTCGTGTGAACTAAATCAAACTTTTTAGAATGATCGAGAAGGACTAACAAAAGTATTATCACCTTGAGCGATATATACATATTTTTATCTACTCGCATATTTTCAGCAGCTGTATTTAAGTCCAAAGGCAGATCGTGTTTCCGTTAAAAGGCCTTTATTATATAAAAATGTATTAATATGTTGTTGAACCAGTTTCTCAAATATTTTTTATAAGCAGAGCAGTATTACAATCGGCCAGTTATAAGTAAGTTAGTAGCATATAAACAAATGTAGGTTGGATATTATCAGTATAGACTGCATTAGATTTAAAGGTTAAGCAACTTTGGTAAACGTTTCGTTGGTTTAGGCATTATCCATTTTTCCTTAAAATCTGTATAGATACAGAAGAATAAGATGATTTTCAGCGAGTCATCAAAGCCGTCAAAGGTAGAATCTTGTAGTATTGGTTTAGTTGGCTTAGTGAGGTGTATCTTATTATTATTTTTTTTCTCATTTTTTTGAGTAAGGAGTTACAACATCGGCCAAAGTTTACCAACAAACCGTTTTATAATACTGAACTATTTAAAACAACCTGTTGACGTGCTAGTAAAAAAGTAGAATTTTCTTGATAAGAGAAAATGCAATAATTTTATAGAGTTAAGATAGAATTAGCCGAACGTTATCCTAACGTAATGTGTCAGCTTTTGGTATATGAGAATCAATGTAAATGCTTACTGAATTTTAATGTCACGTTTCTGTAACGTAATATTGATTGTTTTTATGTTAAATTATATGGGGGTATTTTTACTTTATTTTAAGAGCAGTTTGTAACAATTGAATGAATTTGTAATAAATTGAACATATTTTAGAAAAGGTGTATCCAATTTTAACAAATATTAAAATGTTTTAATACAAAATAGCTCCTTCGTATATTGTAATAAAATTCGCTATAATAAACATTCTTAGGCGACAAGCAAACATTTTCGCCCTAACGATAGATAAGCAATTATGTATGTATGTAATTCTTTGACCAAATTAAAAAGAACTTTAGATCAGCAACGACTAGTTTCCGAGGTGCAGGACACTTAGTTTCAAAATGTAACTGAGTAGTATCTTGAAAAGTTGTTAAACAATTTGGTGTGCAAAAAAATTGGTTACATTGATTTTTCATAAAAATGCATTTATTTGATAAAAAAAAAAACTTTTTACTCCATATAAACTTTTTTTTGGAATAATTTGGTCTATAATTTGTTGTAGTTTATACGTATTTGTAAATATGTTCAATATACTTATATAATTATTTTATTTTTATATACTCAGATAAAAAATACTATGTAAACCTATTTAGTACTTTTTCCAAGGCGTACACAATTCCAACATTTATAGTACTCATCACTGTGATTTAAACACCTGTTTCTTTTCCATTTCTAATCCTAAAACATATGACACGTTTTCAAGTTTTTTTTCCATAATCGCATAGATGTTCTTACAGTACGCTACGTTACATTACGTCTACGATAACGTTCGGCTAACCAGGCCTTTAGAGCATGACTTTTAAAATATTATTTTTTAAAGGCATTATTATTATTTCATTTCCTTATTTTAAGAAATGGATTACATAGTTTCTTTAAATTTTTTGAATTTTTGAATTTAATAGGGTAAATCGGTAAAACTTAGAGTTGTTATTGAGTTTTTATTTGGATGCGAAAAATTAAATCAATATTACCCCAACAAAGTTATTTGAAAGTAACCAAAAAATAAAAAATAAATAAAATAAAGTTTACCTTTTGACGTCATTTAAAACTACTGTCCAACTTGTTACCAGCATCATATGAAACATTAATTAAAGTTTAAATATAAGGGTCTTTCATACTTGAATACAAAGCACAAATATGAATAGATTGGCTAAATTAAGAGGGAAAAAGGTTAAAACAATAAAAAATGCCTCATGTGTTGTTTGTGTTGCCAAACTCAACTGTATAAGACAACATGAACCACATTAGATTAAGCACTTGTTAGCCACATTCCAACTGTAATTTACAAAGAAAAAAAAGAGTTTCAGAACAGTTTTTCCAAACTTTCTCTTTTCATTTCTAACCTAGTTTACCTCTTTATTAAAAACAGGAGATAACTTTTCTAGTTGTTATAAAATGAAATAAATGAGACAAAAAAGAGATGTATTTTAAGTGTAAAGTTAAAGTATTTACATACATTTTATAGCCCTTTGTCTTTAGGTGGTTTTTAATTTATTAATATTTTTTGTTAACATCACTGAATGTTGTATAATACTTTTTTCTTATTTTGGCAGTGTTTTAACAGCGTTTTTTCTTATCACAACTGCTGTCTGTACTGTTCTAGCTGTTGTGTTCTGCCCAGCAGTTGTAAACTGGCAGCCTTTGTAATTTCTTTGTGTTTCATTTTCCTTGCATTTAATTACAAAAATGAATTAATTAAGTTGCAAAATACACGATTGTGCTGTTGACGCCAAAGAGTTTTTTGTTGAATTCTTTTTTTAAGAAAATATTACGTGGCTAAATTGATCATGTTTCACATTTTTTTACCGTTTAGAAATGTTTCTTAAATGTCTTAGATAAATTTTTAAAAACTAACTAAGATTTTGATAAATATTTTTCACCGATCTCACGTGAACTCAGAGTTAGGAACAGAATTGTAAAAACATTTAATGAATGAGTTAAAGTAGAGGTATTCAGAATGAATTAAAAATTGTACAACTTTTAGTTTCGCTGCATTGCACTCAACTCATTGTTACCTTGGGTATGGTAAACAATGAGGGCGCAATTGTGTTTTCAATGAATCGAGTATGTGACTCACTCAATCATTGCGAGTATTTTCATTTGAATGTACGATTCAAATCAAATCGAGTGAGTAAACAATTTGTTTATATAAAAATAATACAAAATCAGTTATTTGAATCGAGTGACTCGGGTGATTTGAATAATTTTTTTTTGCTTAAAAAAAAAAAAAATAAAATAAATAATAATATAAAATAAATAATATTATAAATAATATAATAAATTATTTGAAATTTTTAAACATAAAATCAAATGTTTCTTCAAATGGCAAGCATATTATTACAATTCGGTTGGAAAATCTTTAATATAAATATTACAAATCAACATTAAATATTTGTTAAATTTTTTTCTGATTTCGTTCGTAATTATTCCCCTTGATTTTGTTTTTGGTCAGCCACTTCTTCTCCTCCCTGTTGTTGTTTTTTTTTTTTTTTTGATTTCCTTTTGGTATGGTCAAGAAAATTATATTCTATATAATTATATTCCTTATTTGAATACTTATGATGTGTGGGAGGATAAATTCGAAATTGAATAACAAAGACCAAAACATATTTTTTCAGCGTGTGCAAATTTTGCTTTAGCAAAACAGCTAAGAAATACATAACTACTGACTCGTGTATATAAAACATACATAATTCTTGGGGCTATTAAAGAACATACATTCTAGCATTAAAAACAGAAAGTACTCCTGTATGACTGTTTCATCGTCTACCATAGACCTTGATAGTGGTATATCTAAAATATTTACCTGATTTAAGAAAATCGGATTCAATAGAATTATCATGTTTAATAAAAAAGAATATTTTTAGGGAGATGAGTGGTCATTTCTTGAATATATGAAACTGCTAGCAGTGGTCTGCTGAAAATTCCAACAATTTGCGACTCTTAGCTCTAATATTTTATATAAGCCCATAAATAATTTTATTTTAAGAGTGTAATACAGTCAGTGAATCGAATGTTTTTAAATATTGTAATTAAAGATAATATTATATATTTAAAAGTTTTTCTTAACATAACCATTATAATCAAAAACTCACAAAAACTAAGTTAGTTCTTAGTTGCACTCGATTTTAAACACATACATACTCATATTACACACACATACTCATATTATTATATTGTTCTACTTGAATGTTTTTTACGTAGTTAGAATTTTTTGCCGCATATTCTTTTATTTTAATTTACTACTTCACTCATTTATAAAAGAGTGAATCATAAACTCAAATACTCAAATAAAATAAAAATAGAAGCGAATGTACTAATGCTTGATTGAACAAATCAATCATGTAGTGCTTTACTTTAAATGCAAGATATGTAAGAAACCTCATTTATTGTAACAATAATATATAATGGAATCATTGTAAAAACAAGACAGAGGTCGCAAGGGCACTGTTACACATTCAATATATATTGTTATATATTATTATACATATTGTTTTAGCTTTCAATAAACGTTTATTCATGAGTTCGTAGATTGCAGTTAAAACAAAACTAAATTTGTGTTTGATTTTTAATTAAAATCTTTTACTTAACACAGTTTTGTGTTCCACTGCTCGTAACCTTTTCACGAACAATAACAATTTCTATTTTTATTTACTGTCACTATTAACAACTTTGTAAGCGACAATAATTACTCGACAGATCTTTCTAACAAAAGATCTTCTTTATTTTTAGTTGTTGTAAAGCAGTTCAATTACAAACAACAAATTTGTGTCTATGCTTATTGAGTTGTTGTCGTGTTTCTTGTTTGTTTCGTTGTCTGTTTGCTTGTTATAGCCGTTTATTTTTATTTACTGCATTTTTGCGTATATTGTTTGGTTATTTGTAAACAAGTACGTGTAGTTGTTTATTTATTTTGGCAATTTAATAAATGACAGGGGTTCTCTGATCTAATTTTCGTAACATTATTGTGATTTTTCGATCGTGATTCATTTCATTGCATTTTAGATCTGTCATTTGTTAAAAATATGCCACAAGAAAATTAAAAATAAAACTTGTTTAACCTATTTTGGTTGCTTTATAGCTGAAGAAAATCGTAAAATGAGGAATATGAACTAAAATGTTTGAAGGATTGGGAAAAATATCCACTTAAGTTTAATGGACTCAATTCTTCTTATTAAGTTAATGATCACTTTAAAATATATTTTCCGAATGTGTAATGATAATTTCGAATATATTTTGGAATTAGTTGTCCCATTTTTACTAAAAAAAGATACAGTGGTAAGCCAAGCAATTTCAGCAAGGGAAAAGTTGTCAATTTGTAAAAATAGGCTTCTCAGTTTTTCTAAAAAATTAAAGAGCATGAAAAGTCCATAATTTAGGCACATATACATATATAATCTTCACTGATACCATCTCGTTTTAAGTTCATAATTTTTTAATTCCTTTCTTTAATTTGATCTCAATAAGTTAATTTTTTTGTTTGAAACCGTCGACAGAAGGCCTGGGCTTTTTTTTTAATTATATTAGTTTTTGTTGAACAAATGCTCTTTTTATTTTGTGGGATTTCTTTTTGCTGGACGAGTCCCACAATTCTGGCAGTGCTTCCAAATATAAAAGCAATTGGCTTCTCCGAGTTTACCGGAAACAGACACTCACTTTCACTTTCTTGCGACATATGACTTTATTGACCTTATTACCAAATTTACGGTGGGGCGCTTAAAAGTTTAAATTTAAAAATGCTATACAACAAAAATGGTTTGAAAGTTTGGCAAATTTATTTTTTTGTTGTGAAGTACAATTGTTCCTTTTAGAAGTGAAATATTATTTCATATATATGGCTGCCGGGGATCACAGTACCCCATTCGATCGGACCAATTTTCGAGAATTTTTTCATTGTTTGGGGTCGTATCTCGGCATTGCCGTCACGAATGTTGGCCTTCAAATGCTCAATCGGCTCTGGTTTGTCGGCATAACACTTGATTTTACGGCGAAACACAGAAAATAGTCCAACGGTGTCAAATCGCAACTTCTGGGCGGCCAACTGACGTCACCATTTCGGCTAATTAAACGCACTTCAAACGTGTGACGCCACAAATCGATTGTGGCATGAGATATGTGGCAAGTGGCACCATCCTGTTGAAACCAAACATCGTTCACATCAATACCAAGAAGATCGAGCATAAAAAAATTGGTTATCATCGTGCGATAAGTTAACTATAATGGTTGCGCCGTCATCATTTTCAAAGAAATGTGGGCTAATGATGCCTCCGCTTCACAAGCCTCACCAAACAGTCACTCGTAATGGGTGGATAGGCTTATGAAAGATCACGTTTGGGTTTTCTTAGCCCCAAATATTGCAATTTTGCGTATTAACGTCCGTGATTTTTGCAATTTTTTTTTATTTTTTTTGCAATTTCCAACCAATTGTCTCTGTTTTTGGAAACAAATTTACAATAAATCCCATTGCTACTCAAGCGAAAATCGATTAATTTCGTTCAGTGTGACAGAATAGAATGACATAAGTATTGCCAGATTCGAAATTATTGTTGGTTCAAATTTAAACGGATATATGGCCCACCTGATATATGACATAAATTTTTATTGTATTTCTACATTAATTTGTTCGTATTATATGATTTTATTGAGAAGTATGCCACACCAATATATATAACATGATGCGTGATCCGCGATAAGCGTTCCGCGATCCAGGTCGCCATCCAGAATGCTGTATGCTACACGTTCATTAAATATCGTTATACATGATCAGGCTCAGTTTATATTAAACGTGTAGCAGTGCCACAATCATTTTAACTGAGCAGTTATATCAATTTTTTAATAAGAAAGCTACCTCATACATGTACAGTCTACGTGGTAAAAATGTAAAAAATGAATTATTGAAAATGACCTGAAGCCAAATATAATAGAGACATAGAATTTATTCAGTATTTCTTTAAATTTTTATATAGAAGAAATAATTATATACGTTAACTTAATGGTGTTTAAATTGTCTATGCAGAAATGTAAGAATAAAGTCCAATCCTATTTTAGTAAATAATGGAAAATTAAAAAAAAAAATTTTACAAAATAATAGAAATGTTTTATATTTCATAACATGTATGTGTGGGTATTTGAATTTTTGGAAGAAGCTGTTTTCATTTGTACAACTTATTCTTGTCGCCGATTTGCTGAAACTATGTACAATATTTGCACTGGTGCTCCGTGAAATGGAGTATAAATATTTGAAAATTTTTGTCTCACATTTCTTGCTTAACATTTGTTTTAAGACCTGCAATCATATTTTTGAGAACACCCAAGACAGTAATTGCTGTTACTGCAACATGTTATTCTTTAAATCTAGATTTTATATCTTTTGTATGGTGTTTAGAAACATTATTCATCATAAACTTTTACCTCAAGGACATTTATTTTTGATAAAATGGGACAGTGTATTGAGTTTAGATTAATAAACTTAAGATCATATTAATAACTCTTCTTTTGCGAACACTGCTTATATATCAGATGAGGTTAAAAACGGGTGACAGGGACAGATAATCAAGAAATTTGTAGCTGTTCTCATTAATTTATTTTAGCGGTAGTTTTGCGGTAGTTTAAGGTCATTATAATCCTGGAAAACGATATCCGGTGTCTGTAAATCGGAATTTTTTTTCAGAAATTGCGGCATTAGTATCTAAATCTTCGACTAAGTGTTGCACAATGATCTTAACAACTATTCTCTTGAAGTGTTTACACTCACGGATCTACAGTCAAAGCTGATTAGTCTAACATCTCTTGCCTTGAAAGCTCTCCCTGGTTACCGCTTACACCACTCCTTGTCTCGTATAGAAGAAGAGTAGACAAGGATGATATAGTTAGATGAAATAAATGTTTACGTTTAGGTCAAAAAAATAATCTTATTATAGAAATTTCTAGCCTAAAAGAAAATGAGTTGATGACTGAACTTCTCCTATTAAAAAGAAAAAAACAAAATCCTCATAAATTACATATTTCATTTTTTTATTTTTTTATTTGACGACATTGTTAGGTGTAAACCTTTATTTTAAAACGCTTAAGTGCTTTTTAAATACGTTGAAATAAAATAAATACCACTTTGTTGTTGTCTTACAGTTTTTATTTCTTCAGTTTTTATTCATATACTTTATCTTAATACAGCAACTTATTTATCCTGCACTTAATATTCACTTATACAACACTTTTATTTATGACTAAATTTCCACAATACAGTCCCAAAGGCACTAATGTGGTGTATTTTCTTTTTAGGCATTTCTGTTATCGTAACAATATTGTTGAACCCTAATTTTCACCGTTATTGAAATCAATTTAAAATTTTCCATTACAAATAATTTCTCATAATCCATTTCAACTAATTACAAAATAGCAAATACATTTAATTTCAATTAATTAGAAAGCCAACTACTACCACTGCCTAAATCTAATGCGTGTTGTATAGCAAGGTGGTATCTTCAGTAAACGTTACTAATTCTTGTTTCCTTTCATCTCATTTCTGCACACACAAAAATAAAACAACTTTGCCGATACTTTTATTAAATTATTGTTGCTGTATTTGTTATTGTCTTTATAATTATTAAAAATCAATAATATATAGTAAACAACTGAGAATAATAATAATATTATGGCTGTTTTCAACATGATTAAAGAAATGAAATTGGTAATGAATTGTTAGAAAGAGATACAACCCTTTGTAAGCATTCCTTCCAAATTATATTTTTGAGTTCATTGGACGCAGTTTTAATATTCGGTAAAAGTAAAAACCAATACTTTTTTTCCGTCCCACAGTGGCTTATCTTCTAAAAAACCATGGCAAAAATGCAAAATTTTTGGATAAAATTTTGTGAAATTTATGAATACATCGTATAAAAAACTTTTGACTGAATCAAAAACGTTTTTTTTAATTGGATAAAAATTAAAATAAAAAAGGTAATTTTGAAAAAATTGTTTACTTTATAGTTCATGTGTCAGAAATGTTGCCGTTCGATCATTACTTTTTTTCGTATTTTTTTTTTTAAGTGTGTCTTTTTATTTCAAACAATAAGTAAATGGTCATCAGGTACCATACTTCTTCGGTAGCATACTGTAGACATCATTTTAAAACCTAAAGTGTCCTCTTTTAATACCTTTTTAATTTTTTAATATATCTCCACTATTTCCAAGTCAAAATGTGCCACTGTGTGGTTCATTGCTTTTTGTCTTGTTTTCATTATTTATTCGTTCGCTTTATTTCTAATTTGTAACGTTGATGCTTTAGAAATTATATTGCTTATTTATAACCCTTTCTCATGCCGTTATCAACAGAAAAACAACGGACAAACTTATAATTTAAATTTTGTTTACGAATGAGATGACGCCTGTTTTGATTCTCTATACAACCACACTTTTTATCAATTCATCGTCATCATTAGAAATCACCAACATTATAAGCATTTTATCACTATAACTCATGTAATGTTCCCGTCAGCGACAACATCATCATTATCAGCATATTCAACATCTTCATTAGAGTAGTTAGCAAGACGGGAAAGAACTTCTGTAAAATATGTTATAAATTTGTTCCTTTCAAGTCATTTGGGAAAATTTACATTTCCGTTTACTATTTCTATTTCGTTTATGAATTGCTAATGAGATGTTTGTTTATTTGTGTTATCAAGTTCTGCAAATAGTGGAAAGTATTTTAACTGTTAAAGAAGGATTTTAGAAATTTGATGAAAATCGGTGGTGTAATGATCTAGAGATGATAAAGTGACCAAGAATTTGTAGAATATAAAGATGAACACGAATATAAACATGAATATAATATTGAATAAAAACAAAAATTTCTTAACCAGATTTTGCTGTCATTCAAGAATATTTCTCCAAAGTTATATTATCAATTTTTGTGGAAATAAAAGACTTTTCGTAGAAATCGTGATATTTTTAAAGCTTTCTTTTTTTGTAATCTTATGTAGTTTGTAATCAGTCTTTACACCATACTAGAGTAACCCTTCCTGCCTTGCTGGGAGCCTTTATGTTTTATATCTATAAAATGTATGCCTCAAACGAAAAATTTAAAAGAAAGCATCAAAAATAATGATATATATTATACAGGGTTGCATGAAGCTTAATAATGATGAACATGAAACATTCATCATTATCTTTTATTCATTTCGTTTCTATTTAATACAGATGAATAACTATGAAAAGAGAACAAATAACATTTGATAGTTAAGAGACAAGTATAGTGAAGTTTGTGTGTTCACTTATACAAGAGCATACTAATATTCACAAATGTGAAACAAAATATGTCTTGAACAAATATCGATAATGATCAGTGTTGCCAGGTGAAGGAAAAAAGAAAATCATTTTGTTAGAGGTGCCACACTCACTTATTGAATTTCACTCATATTATCGACTGATGATGTGTATCGACCACGAAGATATTTAGACCAAAGATATACAAAAATTTATATCTCCTTTGTAAAGGAGATGTCACTTTCAATTATTCAACTCCACCCACGTTTTGAGTAATTATTTATATTGACTAAAAAGTTATTTGCACCAAATTTAGAAACTTTCAATATTACCGTACTTAAGATACACAATAATCAATATTTACTTTGTATGGGATGTGCCACTCTATCATTCAATTCCGCTTACTTTTTAACTGGTGATTTTTATCGACCACAAAATTACTTGGGCCAAATTAAGAAACTCTTACTATTAGCGACTTAAAGATACAGATATATAAATAAAAATTGTATAAGGGCGTGACACCGTCCATTGAACCAAAACTATCAGTGAAAGTATACCTTTCCAACACATGTATTGGTTTGTAAATCGGCTTTCTACTATGAATTGCTATTAAAAAATTATGGGAATAATTTATCATAATAATTATAATTTTATAATTATAATTATAGTTTGTCATTATAAATACATATATATTATATATATATATATACATATATATATATATATATATATATATATATATATATATATATATATATATATATATATATATATATATATATATATATATATATTATATTACTGTATATATAACTAATTTTATATACTATTAATATATTAATATATATACTAATTTTATATTTCATTGTAGTGTTATAAGAGTATGTATGTGTGCTACAATGGTTGTCACAATCTTATGAAATACCATAGCTTATAAAACAATTTATGTTTATTTATATAAAATAATACATACAATTGTTCAGTTTTTTATTTTTATTGTTCTTTGAAACATTATCAAATATGTATGTATTATTTTTTATAAATAAACGGAAATGATTTTATAAGCTATTATATATATATATATATATATATATATATATATATATATATATATATATATATATATATATTATATATATATATATATATATATCTATATGTAGCACATGTATGTATATATATATATATTAAAAAATTATATATATATATATATATATGTATATATATATATATATATATGTATATATATATATATATATATATATAAATTATATTTTATTTTTTAATAGTAACTCATAGTCGCAATATACTACTGCTACATAGGTTTTGAATGAATATATTGGCACTCATGCTGTGAGTATACAAATATGTAACAAATTTTCTTCTAAAAAATATATATATTAATTCTAGTTTTGCCAAATTGTTCACTTATGTAATTTTTTAAAATATAAAAATCTGCAAAATTAAAATTCTAAGAAAGAAAAATTAAAAATTAAATGAAAATATTTGCTAAAAGATTAATTTAATTGATTTGTAAATCTTAATCACTTTAAGTAAAAACCATGTGAGAAATTCAATAAAAGTAAAAAACTCTTGTTATAAGGATCACAGCAATTAAACTAATTTGTTTGAATATAGACGAAAACCATAGGAGAGATAAAAATTACATATGTGTGCATACAAACGAACAGTTTTCATTTAAATATTGAAAATATTGAATCATATAGGTATGTATGTGTAGAATAGTATTTTTTACTTTTTTTTATTTACTGCAATAATAAGTTTTAAGTTTATCTTACCAATAAAATGTAATACATACACACACTGAAAATAAACATAACCAGTTTTGTACATATTTTAAGAGAGATATTTAAACTTAATTCAAAGTTTGTATGTATACAAATTTTCCATCAACCCTCACATACATACTCGTAACACCACAAATACTGCAGAAATTCATATTTTTTTTTCATATGCAAACATTTATGGTTGCCACAGAATTTAAATATTTACACTCTTACCCGCACAAATATCCAGAACCATTTTGTAGCTGCTTCTGATTGATATGGTATATTCAAAATTTATGAACACAAAGAAAACAAAAAGATTTGATCAGTCATCAATATTTATATAAGTGAAAAAAGTGAAAAAGGAAAAAAAAACTTGTTTCTGCCTGGCACTTTACCCATAAAGTTGAGTTGAATTGAGTTCAACAAGAAATATAAATAAAAATCAATTAAGAATTTATCAATTTTATCTCTTTTTTTAAAACACCGCAAGCAAGACTATAAATTTAATGAGTTTTGAAAAAAAAAGTCGTACAAATATTTTATATTTTTAAAATTTAATTAATTGCTAAAAAAATGTTAAGAAAAATTTTAATTTAATTTAAAACAAGAAAATAATTTGAAAATTTATATCATTTCATCAACTGGAACCTATAAACTTCAAAAAAATCATGAATACACTGCTGTTCACTTGATAAAGTTTACAATTTTTTTTACATTGGATGCTTTCGAGAACTATAAAATAAAGAAATACGAAACAAAGAAAGAAAGAAATTCCTTTAATGCTTTTTTGTTTGATATCGTCTGCAACCACACTCTGCTGGAAAGCTATTTACATATAATACTTTGACATTTCTTTTCATATCACACGTTTTTACGGAAAAGCTGAAGTCGTTTTGCTTTACGGCTGGTTTTTAAAAAGTGGGTTTTTTAATTTCTAACCCTTTTTATAGCTGGGCTCTTTGCATGAAGCGTTTTACAGTGGCTAGGTTTTCTGTAACATCAGCTTTTGGCTTAATTTTTGATGTAGAGACACTACAACTGAAGGTTCTATTTCTTTCCCCATTTTTTATGACTCTATGCGTGATAAGAAGATCGAACAGTTATTATTCGGCTGGTTTATAACCGGTTCTTCAGCTTTTTCTCAAGCCGGTTTTTTAAAATATTCATTTTTTAATTATCGAATTCAAAAATCGAAACCAACAACTAGTTATCATCCAATATTGTACAAAAGTATATCTTAATATTTTATACTTAGTAATTTCTTACGAAACAAGTTATTGCGGTATTTCCGGACAAAGGGGAATTTATCTAATATAAAAAGTTACTAGTTAAGAAAAGAGTAATTTTCTTGGATATTGATCTTTTAAATTCGTCTTAACGTTTAAGAGGAATAGGATAGGACCAGAGAAAAGGGGAATTATCAAAGTAAGTATATGTTACAAATTAGTATCAGAAAATATAACATCGATAGACTTCACATCTTGTCCGAACTATTGCATTATTTATTCGACAGTCGTATCAAGTTTTTATAGAAGAATTAGTGGGTAACGGCAGGTGGATATAATTTTTGACAATATTTTGACTTCACCTTCACCATCTCTTTTGCGATATTCGTATGACTTTAACTAATTTTCATTTGCGTTTTAATTTATTTTCTCTCTCTTCATATAATAAAGAGTATCTGTTTTGCTATTTTGTATTTTGGAGAAAATGTTTTCAGTACTTTTTTTCAGTATATGCTCAGTAGGGCTTGTAATTATGAGGAGACTAACAAAGGTAAAACGGTTGTTAAACATTTAATTTAATTATCAAAATTTGTGCCGTATGAAAAGTGCGTTTCGTTAATTACGCTATAATGACTATTATAATCGTCATTATTTTTGGCTCAATGGGTATGTAAGCAAACAGAATCGATGTATTCGGTGTGAAAAGCAGAGGCAGTTCAATAGCTGACTGCCCTGAAATTTCCATTGTTTGGTGCAGTTGATGCCATCGGTGAGATATCATCTGAAATGCTGACAGAATTTTTGGCTCATTTGAGTTTACGGATGAACCATCTAAGGTGTAGACGCGTGCAACATAAAATAATCTTTTAAGAAGTAAATAGCAGTCATTCATTTATGGTCCCCAAACAATTAATATTGCATTCAATATTGCAAATTTGCTGAATTTTTCTCAATTTTTAAAATTCAAACGGTTAAAAACAGCGTTGGCCTAGTCCCACAAGCCATTGGCTTAACGGATTGTATTCATTTATATTCATGTATACATATACATATTCATGTATACATATAAATAATTAAATAAAATAGATGGGTCCGACGGAACATACATCATAAGCGAAGGTTGGATGAGCCCGATGCTACAGATGTTGTAAATGATGATTGCATGGGTTTTAACTGTAAAATATTTATTTATTTATTTGTTATTGTGCCGCTGTAGTATGGTAGGTAAGACACCCGCCTACCAACCAGAATGTCCTCGGTTCAATACTAGGCCAGACCATCTTAAAAAAAAGAAATATTTTTCGACTGCGGTATCACCTCAAAATTAGCTAGTAACTGTATTACTTACTATTGAAAACTTCTTTAATGCATTTGCCGTTCGGAGCCATTGTTAAACTGTAGGTCCCTTTCAATGCGTTTAAAAATAGAATGGGGTGCAGCTCGTTGACTGAGAGAAGTGCCTATGTTCCTTCAGGAATGCTATGGGAATTTAGATATAGACTGCTCCATACACTACACCACGCATACGGTTAGGTCACTTGAACTTTCATAAAGACTTTTATTTTTAACGCTTTAATTACCAATATAGCAAAAAATACCCAAAATTCATAATTTAAACTTCAATAACAATGTAACATATTACTAAGCCATCCAAACTGGATGCAAGCACGAGGGCTTTGTATTTTGCAAAAGATTGGGAATTCGACTAATCCGAATCAGATGTTAGTTGTATATGCTACAAAATTTTATTTTAATTGTTCTTATTGACATAATAGAATACAATGAAATCAATTTTAATTTGTAATAACTTTTCTAATGAGGGTAAAACAAAAATCTGTGAATTTAGTCAACTGACCGGCAGTGATTTACACTGACGGTGCTTCACAGTGGAATAGCCAAGTATTTAAAATAGAAGTAATTTAAACATTTTTTGGACACATACAAAAATTGTTTATTAAATAAAATTTAATTAATTAAGTGATAAAAAATTCTTCAAACATATAAAAACTCTATAAGTTGTAGTATATTTAATACTTTATTATTTTCTAATAACATTTATGCCCTTTTTTCTAAAGAATTTACGACAATCAATTTAGATTGACATGTGCGTGTCAACTGTATATTCTTTAAATATGTACTCGCATTCTAACCTTTTTAGAATTTATGGCAAATTTAATGCATTTAATCTATGACAGCATTGGTCTAGACTTTGTTTATTTTTAATAAGAATCACCTTTGGTCAACGGCATATGAAAAGTCTGAATAATAGGGTTGAAAGTAAATTATTTTTTAATAGTTCTACGATATATTTTGATATCCTTTATTGACAAAGTATTTAATTTAAATTAATGAATATTGAATTTTATGCTTAATAGCGACAGTTGGTATTTATTAAGTTGTTTATTTTTATTACATTACCTTTCTTTAAAACAATGAAAAAGTTAAGGATATAAGAATAAAATAATACCTACAAAAATAAGACTAATATTCCATTTTTTTCAATATATAAATATTGTAAGGGATAGATTGCAATACATGAAATAAAATGCGTTCCTATATATTAATAGATTAATAACAAATAAACAAAGCAGCAAGTGGAGTTTCATTAGCAGTTTGTACTCTCCACAGATTAATCGCCAGTTTGTGACGTATTTAGAGCAGCGTTCGGCAAACTAATATTAAAGAATTTTACAATTGTGGTAGCAATTTGAGAGTCTCTCACATAAGCCACTTTGTGACTGTGTTTTTCCACTTGTTTTCTGTTTACTTCTCGTGTTTATTTTTTGATTAATTTTTGCCGATGCGTGTGAAAATAGAAGAGAAGAGCAGCACCACGCCTGAATCTGATTTAAAGTCCAATGATTTGCTATGCAATTAAGAGTGTGGTTCCCTCTTATGTTGCTCTATGAAAAAGGATTAGATTCAAGAATAGATTGTGACTTTAGAGAGCCGTTTGATTCGCTCTTCACGGAGTGTCCATATTTTTGGGTTTTTACCTTGTTAAAAATTCTTACTAATAAGTTCGTAGATTGCAGTTCACTGCTCGTAACCTTTGCTATTAATTATTCTTTTTTACAGCCTTTTTGTAAGACAATAACAACTATTACACAGATATTTCTACCTAATGGTCTTCACACCTGTTTTGTTGTCACAATTTACGTTTGATGACGACCTCTTCAACCAGAATTTATCCACACTAAACTCTCTTCACACTGAATTTGCTCCGATTACTCTCTCCTACCAGGCAACGTAAACAGTGTGTTTGTTTACATTCTTGTGTTGTTGTTTCTTCTTTGTTTCTTTACTGTTTATTTTGCTGTTGTAGCTTTTATTATCTATAAACAAGTTATTATTCTTGTAGCTGTTATTTATTTTGTTTTAGCGTTGTAATAGACGACAAGGTTTCCCAATCCGATTTACGTAACAATATTCATATAGACCTCTCGATCTATATCGAGATTTCTCAAGTAGCGCTTTACGAGTGGTTATAGATAGGGTCTAATTTGATGATATTTTAAAAAGACTTTCACTTTCTCAATTCTAATCCTACGTGAATTACAGCAATATTTATCGTTCGCATTCCTTAGATTGTATGCCGGATCCTTTTGGAGATTTTGGCGAAAAACCGAAATAGGAATTACGCACTCACAAGTGACCTGATATAAACCTTCCGATGAAGATGTACAAACAACGTCGATTTAATGCGAGAAAGATTTAATGTGGTTTTCGATACGTAGACTATGTGATTATGGTTACGTGACCGTCCGTCTGTGTTAATGGTTAGTGTAGATATTGTGAAGTCAGCATCTCTTGATATTCTAGGTCAACCAGTCCAGTCCTGTCATATGCTTAAATGAAATGTTAAACTTTAACAAGCTTGGAACGAAAGATGGCTAAAAAATTTGGCAGCAGACCTACAAATCGGTAAGCTACAACATAAAATGATTAATATTACGAGTATATGTATACAAAAATGAATGTTTATATGATGGCGTTACTAGAATTTTGTTCATATGATTTTTGTTTAGTACTAATCTTCAAATGAGACGTGTATAAATTTTGATATCAATCTGACTATTGATTCGTGAGTTATAGCATTCTGTGTGAAGCAACTTTTGTTATAGAAAAAAAAGAGTGAAAGGAGGAGTGAGTGAAAAGAGGATTAGATTTTGATAAAGCATTTTTGATGAAAACAATACAGTGGAAACCGAGCAATGACGTTACAAGCTTCATCCGACCTCTACGACATCGAAACAAATATTAGCGAAGTGGTTTGCTGAGTTTAAACGTGGTCGTACCAGCACAAATAATGCAGAGCGCAGTGAGGCTGTTATTCCAGAAAACATCAAAAAAAATCACAAATTGGTTATGATCGATCTCAAATTGAAGTTGCATGAGCTAGCTGATATTGTTAAGATATCAGATGTAGTATTTTTACTATTTAATAAGAACATTTGCGTAATTGTAAGCTCCGTTTAAAGTATGTGCCGTGTGAGTTCACAAATCGTGTCACAAATCGATGAAAATGAGGGAAAAATTGAGCCCATTAGGCTTCAAATTGCTTACCCACCCACCGTATTCTGCAGATTTGGCCCCAAGCTTCTTTTTTCTGTTTTAAGATCTCAAGAGAATGTTTGCTGGAGAGAAATGTAAGTTTAATGATGAAGTAACCGCTAAAACTGGGACCTATTTTAACGAGAAAGAGAAATTTTACTATAAAAGTGGTATACAAAAGTTGGAAAATCGTGATTCTCGTTGTATCGCCCTCGAAGGCATAATAAAATCGAGTTTTGTCTTTTGTTTTTTTGTATATTTCTTACTTATTCTATGGAATTATTGGATTACCTATTATGAATGTATATATGTATGTTTGTTTGCTTGAAGTCTATAGACAGCTAAACGCCCGAAGATATTTTCTGAAAATATTTACAGTAACCTTCTGTATGTCTGGAAGGAACTATAGGCTATAGAAATTTTAACTGGACGGTGCCACGCCCATACAAAGTAAACATTTTTTGCCTATATCTCAGAATTGTAACAGTAAGAGCCTTATAAATATAGTCCAAATAGCTTTATGCTCAATACAAATCATTTCGTAAAAGTTTATCATGAAACTGAAAAATATATGACTTGATAGGCAATTTTCGACTGATGACACTGAAGAAAAAAAATGAATACAACTCATAGAATTAAATTGTAAAATTCACTGGTGTACAGCAAAAAAGGCACTGATTTCATATCCGTTTTCAGTTTTTTTCAATCGGGCTCAAATTTTTTTTATGTGCATGGCAAATTTTTCGGTGAAACTATGTTAGTTATGTCAATATATTTCATCATAACTTGAAAACGACTTGACCGATTTTAATCCAGCAAATGCTTAGTGATAAAATTTCCTATAAACCATCTCAATAAAGTTTTTGTATTTTCAACAGTTTCTAAGCTATTCATAACTTAGTTACGAAAAAAAAATTTCTGGCAAAATTAGAGCAATTATTATTATTATAACTTTTTTTTAAGTCAAAAAAAATTTTTCAGTATGGAAATTTTATCTGCTAAGCATTTATATTAAAGCTTAAAATATTGAGAACTAACTCTGACCAATATTAGTGGAAAAAATTTTTTCTTGCTAAATTAATGGAATTTTTTTTATTTCCAAAAGATTATAAAATAATTCCTAGAATATAAATTTTACATTTTAATTATTTAACTGAAAGCCAGATATGTTGAAAGTAAAAACTAGAAAATTATTTTTTTCTTATAGACCAGTGTTTTATTGACAAAATTGCACAAATTTGTTACATATTTATTTTAAAAAATGTTGCCTTCTAAAAATGTAACATATAGAAAGTTATCCAAACCAAAGTTCCAGCATGATCATAAAAAAGCTAAAAAGCTTTGTTTTTTACAATCCCTTTAAAGTCTATAATACAAGGAATTCCACTTTAGACATTGCAAGCGATTGATGATTGAGCACAATAGGTTCGATTTGTTAGCCACCCCATTTTTTATTTAAAATTATATTTGATACACCCTGATTATAAAAGCTTATTTTA
This sequence comes from Wohlfahrtia magnifica, assembly GCA_023159175.1. Taxonomy (NCBI): domain Eukaryota; kingdom Metazoa; phylum Arthropoda; class Insecta; order Diptera; family Sarcophagidae; genus Wohlfahrtia; species Wohlfahrtia magnifica. Next base: position 456,074 of record JAKWBJ010000496.1, on the reverse strand, counting down.
AACTAAAAATAATCTACTTCAATAAAAAAAAGTTCATATTCACTTGCAGATGGTTTAATAAGCGTTGGTGTGTATGACACACAAAGAAATAAAGCAAAAAATTTTTTTGTAAATAAATATCACCAAGCGGCTAATAATAAATGCTACTCAAGGGTATATTAAGCAAAAAGAATGAAAAAGGAATTATTGCACAAAACAGCAAAAGAAGTAATATTTAACTCAATGAAACAATATAAAAAACATTTCTGCTTTCTTTTTCACACACATATAAATTCTTAACATTTCTTTTGAATCAGACATACGCAGGAGTAAAATATTGAGAATACTGACAAATTACAACAGACATATAGTCACGCGTTAACTGAAATACTCTTCAATTTGATGCCACAATGACTAAGTGGTCACCAGTGTTGTGAAGCACGAATTGCTATTTATTTCACGATGTCAATAAAAATTACTTTTGAGTGGTTGAAATATTTAACTGTCATATCGTTTATACTCACCCAACCACCCTTTAACTTCGATTAATAACACCTCCTCATGCCTTAACAATGGATGGGTAATTTTTTTTCACCCTTTAAAAACGCTCTTAGTATACTTGCGCAAGCACACATACACACAGAGTCATTATAAGCATTATGTTAATAAAAGCGATAGTCTGACTGACATTTATTCTTTTTTTATTTTAAAAATACCCTTATATTTACTGATAGATTATAGCACTTTCTCATACTCTTTTCCTTAAAAACTTACAGAGCTTAAAAGTAAGATTGTTTTTGGGTTTGTGTGTGTGTGTTATTGCATGGTATGACTACGTACATGTGGTTACTTTAATATCAAGTAACTGTAACCAGAATTGACAGTTAAAATAATGAAGTTTAATTTAAGTGGTTGTTATTATTTTCATATTATACTTAAATATTTATAAAAATGCATACTAACATAAATACGTATATGTATATGCATCTGTGTAAATTAAATTTATACACATACTTTATTATTTCAAATTAAATTTATGTAGCATACGAGGGTAGATAAACTAATCTGTGCCCTTTAGGCCAAAAGTTATTTTCTACATGTCGCTGCTGTCTCTATCATATAATTCAAGCCTAATGAAGTTGGTAATAATTGATAATCATCATAATTTTTGCAGATCTTATATTTTGATATCGTACGGCTGTTGGTTCATTGCTTACTGAGCACAAAACCCACTCTAATAATAATTTTTTATTATTTGCAGGTGCTGTTGAGCACTATAGCCGTCCATCGTCATTTGGCCAAAAAAAAGAAAAAAAAAAAAACTGAAGATACGACAACCAGTTTGATGGATAACAGTGTCGCCAGTTTCAACTGTCAAATTTCGAAAGTACTTTTTAGAAGACAAATATTTTTTATTCAAAATACAATAATTAATCCTTTCAATGTCAAACACAAGTAAATACATGTAAATTACACAAACTTATTAATAGTTTATTAATCGTTAGCAGATAACGGGAGCATTTTGTATTCCAAGTTACGTCGTTTAGGATATAAAAAGTCAGAAAATTATTAAACTCCCTCGTTTTATCAGAAATTATGAAAATTGAGCATTTAAAACATTATAGAAGAGGTGGCACACAAATTTTAAAAAAGTTTTTAAGGAATATATTGTATTTAAAAGGGCTCTCAGATATACAGCCTCTATTAAATATATTTATTCTTTTTCAAGACGACAGTGTTTTTTCACTCCAAAATTTAATCAGCTTTTAAGAAATGCTAAAGTCTTTTTTTTTTATTAATAATTGTAATTTTACAAAACTGTTTATCAAAAGTTATCATTAAACTACCAAGGTTTGGTTGGATATTTTATATGTTAATACCTACTAATAATTACCAAAACGACATTTACCTTATGACCTTAAATGATAGGATACAAATAAAGAATTGAATACATTATTAATGTATTCCCATGTCATAATTCTAACTCAAAATTTAATAGTGCTTTTAAAACAGTTGTAAGTTTTACGCTAATTTATTCTAAAAATAGCGTTTGGTGTGTGCATATTCTCCAAAATAGTTTTTTTTAAATTCTTACAGAATTCATAACCATTACTTTTTATCTTTTGTCGAATCCATTCACGATTTACTGTTTTTTGATTACTTTAAACCACTTTGAAGCTGTTCTGCTACAGTGCTTCTTTAACTTGTTTGTTTATATTTGAGGCTGCATTATGTTGGGTTATGTGGGTCACCCCCAATTCGCGAATTCACTCGAAAGCGCTGTTACCAATTGTGCCACTCTTTAGACCCATTAAAGGGGCTGAAAAGCCATTCATAAAAGAGCCGCAAAGGACCCAAAATAAAATTAAAAACTAAGTTCCTAAGTCCCTTACGTGGGCCAATGCGTACTTTTTACGATTTCAATCAAATTCGACAGTGACACACAGTGCAGATCATGAAAGTGAAATGAACTGAGGTGCGTCAGGCTGAGGTTCCATAGAGGATCGCAGTCACAGAAAAGGTGTTGTACCAATTACTATTACTCCTCCATCAGACGCCGCATTATGCTCTCATCCCTTTAATCTGATTTTAGCTGAAATTTCCTTACTGCATGAATTATACATATTTTAAAAAATTTTAAATTAAAATTTATTTTTATGAAGTAATATTGCTAAGCGATCGGTGAAATTTTTAATGTTAATTTGTTCCTTGTTAATTAGAAAATTTGTTGGTTAAGAAGTAGAATTTATCTGAATTAAGAAAAACTAACTTAAGTACTTCAGAGGCTCTGAACAATACACCCTGCATCCTGTATCTTCATATAAACACCAACTCTGTCGAGAATTTTGAGCCTACTAACCCTGATTTTGAACCAACAGAAAGACTTTATTACTCCTTATACGAGATTTAACAGATTGTTTACAGTCAGAATTCCCTCCAGGAACGAGTGATGTAGATAGGGTAGCAGGATTCAAAAATGATAAATGCTTGAAATTTATAGAAAAAAAGAATTTGATTTTGAAAAAGTTCCTAGCAGTCAAAAATATTGGTTACAAATATTCGACAGTTGGCTCTGAAATGTAATATCTCTGGTTATATTAATTGCATCATTGAACATTATAGATTATTTGATGTGTCCAAATAATTAAGGGCGCTGAAAAGTGAATCATTTACGACAATAATTTGTGAAAGAAATCATGGACGAGTTATAATCCACAGACGCAGGCAAAGCCAGGGTTGACACCAAGTAATATAATGCTATGTGCCTGATGTGATTGGGAGGAAATTTATCATTATTATTTTATAGAGCTGGTCAAGCGATTGAAGCTGACCTCTCATGCCAAAAATTAACAAGATTAAAGCAAATAATTAAATTTAAACGGCCAGAATTGTTCAACAGAAAAGGTGCTGTGTTCCATCGGGACAACACCACACCTCTTTCATGACCCGGCAGAAATTGAGAGAGCTTGGCTAGGAGGCCACGATTTTGCACCTTTAGATTATCATATTTTTACGTTTTAGCCTATATAAAACATTTGATTTCATTTGAATTGCGTTAAATAAAATAAACAAAGGAAGTTTTTTGTTTTATACAGTCTTTATTTGAAAATTATCTTTATACACAAATTTCACTTAATGCAAAAATTTATCCATCATTTATTAAATTCAACAATTAGGTATTACAAAAATGGCAAAATTATATCGATAAAAGTGACACATACTTGGATTAATAAAGCTCGTTTCAAATATAATAATTTGCTAAAATTTTTAAACGAACTTTTGCAAACACCTATTATAAAAATTAAACAATATTTCTTTTGGGTAAACTTAAAGATTGACAGAAAGCCTAGATTTTGCTTGAATTACAAGATTTTTTCAACAAAAATATGGTTTAAATATGGTTTTTTAAATCACTTTTTTTAAAGTTACACAAAGTTATGTTAAAAGCTATTGAACATTGTAATCTAGACCCCGGGGAACAAAGCTCCCCCGGGAACAAAGTCCTAAGAAAAGCACATCTTTGGAAAAATTAAAACATCCTAATATATTGTTACAAAAATTAGATTGGGAACTCCTGTCGTTTAAGGCATTTCTAAAAAGAATAAACAAGAACCGAAAAACAACTGTAAATGCTGTTTACAAATAACGAAATCAACAAGAACAACATTAGCAGAAATAAATAAACGGAAACAACTAAAACGAACAGAAAAGAAAACTAGTAACAGATAATAACAAACAACAACAAGCAGCAAGTACTGAAAGAAGTAGATGTTTGCCTTTGCGTAGCTTCATAAACACTAAAAAAAAGTAAAGCAAAGAAATGGAATCTACCTGAAACATGAGGAAGTTTGAAAGCCTTCGAAGTTTTGTTTACTCAGCAATATAAAAATCACATCGATGCGGACGGCAATCAGATTATGTGTGAAGAGAGTTTATAAGGAGTTCGTGAAGTGAGAGTTCAGTGTAGTTAAACTCTGGTTGAAGAGGTAATGATCTAACTAGGGAGATCGAACGGTTATTTTTCGACCGGCTTAAACCGGTTTTTTGGTTTTGTCGGATACGCTTTTTTAAATGTCCATTTTTCGAACACCGAATAAACTTGTTATTTCAACACGAATAACCGGTTAATTGAAATATGTATAATTTTTATATTTTTTATTGCAAATATGTTCATCGTTTTCTAAATTTAATATATAACGTCTATTTTTTATATATCACAATCTTGAACGTCTCACAAAGAACCTGAAAACCATGGTAGATCGAAAAAGATATGTACACTTGAGGAAAAAAAGCCTTTTCTCATTTTTTGTAAATAATTATTAATTTTTTATATGTGGAGAATGATGAACAACTAGAATTATTGAAAAGGATCTAAAAACGCCTGCTCCAAACGGCAGATTTATCAGTAAGTGAGTTCTTCAGAGAGTAAATACTTATAAGCAGTCCCTAGCAATGTTGTGAGGTAATACCGCTGTTTAAAATTGTTCGATGGTTTGGCCTGGTATTGAACAGAGGATTTTTTAGTTAGTAGGTGGGTGTCTTACCTAACATAAACAGTGGCACACACTATTGAATACGTGGTACATTTATTTGTGTTTATACAGATGTCTTCTTAAGCGTGAAAATATTTGGAAATCGATGGAAGGGATAAGTCTAGATACTTTACGTGTCATTAAATGGTAAGCTGGAAAGGCTCATCAACACCAGGAATTATTAACTGCCTTAAATATGTCTATAAGATTGACGCAATTGTACAGCAAGAAAAACTTGATTCTACACCAAGTAGTCTCTAGGCACTGGTAAATCAAATTCTTACAAAATATGCTGCAAAGATTTATTACTGGAAGAAATAGTAATATGGTGCGTTGTCGAGGATTAAATGTACGTTAAGGCCCTAAATATATATCAACAATTAATGAAAATGATGAATCAAGCATATATATATATATATATATATATATATATATATATATATACACATATATAAATACACATATATATATATATATATATACACATATATATATACATATATATATATATATATATATATATATATATATATATATACATATATATATATATATATACACATATATATATACATATATATATATATATATATATATATATATATATATATATATATATATTCTGTTAAAGCGAAAGCCACTTACCGTCAACAGATGAGTTATTTCTCAGTAAGCTGACTTATTGTGAGGGCTCTTACAGATTCCAGGATATTAAAATATTGATTATGATAAATTCTGTCCGTGTTTATTGAATCGCTTGATCAGTCTCATTAATTGTTGACAGTAGAGGTTGTAGAATCTAATTAAGAACGATTTCCTTCCAATCACACCAGGCACACATAATTGTCATACCGTTATCATTCAGACCTCTCCAAAGACATATAGTGTTGTCTGATGCAATTAGTATTACCAGAGATACTTCGTTTTAGAGCCACCTGTCGACAATTTGTAACTGCCGATTTGTTGACTGTCAATATTTTTTTTCAATGTCAAGAATTTTACAACCTTGAATCTGGCAATTCTACTTGTAGCGTACCTAATTTAATGTGGCCCTTTTTCGATAAGAATAATGCTATGCGATTTATGACAGATACGCCCAATCTTGGTAAGCTATCAAAGTCTAAACTTAATAACCACTGGGGTATCTAACAGCAGAATCTACCAATGCGGTAGTGGTATACGTTAAGGTACATCTGGCGTGGAGTGTTTTCTTGTCGAAAAGGGGAACTTTTGACCTTTCTTGATAGTTTGTGCGCAGAAAATTACATTAGAAACCAGACCAAATTATAACTTTTCCCACTGTACCTAATTTTTCTGAAACATGAAAAATTTAGAAAATTGTTGGTTATACTGCCAGATTAAAAAAACATGTTAAACAGAATAATTTTATTGGTCTATATGTGGCCTAAACTTCCATGAAGTTTTCAGCCACCAATCTTCAGAACTAAAAAATTTGTTTGTTTATCACTGACACTTTAAAAGCTTTAGTGGAATCCTTATTCGGTTTATAACTGCCTTCGTAATGCAGATAACAAACAAGTTATTTATTTTAACAAATGCATTAAGATATAGGATAAAGAATGTAAGTGCTTTAATGCCTTCGTCTTATTTTGGTATGTACTTAATAATGGGGCATTAATTAAAATACTTAATTATTTCAAAAAATATTTTAAAGTAAATGGTGCAAAACAGTATACATACATTAATTTCTGTAAAATTAATTTTATTTTTAAATAAAATTATTTCCTATTATTTAACTGAATATCGTTTTAATAGTCGAGTCTCTAATTTATTTGCATACTTTTGTTGTTCTTAAACAGAGGATCTTTAAAACTTTACTAATGAAACAAATGAAATCCTGTTTTAATACCTAACCAAAAAGCGATTACCTTCAAAAATATATTAAATTCTTTTAGTGCAAGTGGAAATTATTTGAAATAAAATTCTTCTTTTCATTATATTTTTCAATAAATAAGAAAAGAGGAAAGAGATAAAATGTTTAAGTATTTACTTTCTATTTTATTACTATAATAACACTTACAGGTACATTAATCAAATGGTGATGGCACTGCGATTAAAAATAAAAACAAACTGACTTGTTTGGGTTATGGGCTGAATGAATGACAGACAGGCAGACAGACATACAGACAGAGGCTTGTATTTTGCCATTTTCTTAATGGCAGATATATTAAGCTTTTAATTTATTTTTTGGCTTTAACACCTTCGCATTAAATATTTTATGCGAATATAACGTCCTAGCCAGGTAATAGCAAAAGGCAAAAAACGTAAAACGAAACGCAACAAAGATTATTGAGGGCAAATTATAGGCAAAGCATTGTAACCATTTCTCCCTTAATGCCTCCTGCCCTCCTGACAATCCTTATAATTTCATTTCATCCTTTATACCAGCCAAACAGCAGTCGACAGCCACTTATATGCCTGACTTAATAGTATTGCCTTTAATTTTGTTGCTGCCGCTTAAGTTGCTGCACGAATCCGAGCAATTTTACTCACGCATTTTTCGTGTATTTGTTGCTTTCTTATTATCATTTATAGCCACAAATTTTTGATACAGAAATGTGGAAAAGTGGGGAAGTTGAAAAACAACACCAATAGTACCAACAGCTAGACAGAGAAACACCTACTAAAAATTGGAATAATAAAAAGAAGACACACACACACACAACTATGCGTTATACGATAAATCCTAAGAAGGGTTGAAGAAGACATTGAACTGAAAAAGAGGTGAAGGGGGAACGGTATGTATAAAAACGGATTTCTCATAAAAATTCTGGCAATTTCTGGTTAAAAAAAATTATTTTTTGCTGTGGTGTGTGAGGTATGCGTTTCATTTTCTTAATGAATTGTAGAATTTTAAAAAGTTTTTGCGCATAAATTTCAGCAATCATTCGATCGTTCATTCGTTTGTTCTTTCATTCAATTGAAAACTTAAGCATTCGTTTTCTTATAAAAGAATCGCTTTATATATTAAAAACCACCGTTTTATTTTTTGAATTTTCCTTATGTTTCTTTTAATTTTTGATTTTTTATTCGTTTTGGCTATTGGAAAACAGTTGCTAATGATGATTTCACTTCATTTATTTTTCGTGGCTAGGTATGAAGATAATGAAATTTGCTTATAAATCTGAACAAAAATTCTCTGCCTGTCGATTGATTTTGAAGCAAAAAGACCGAATAGAAGCGTGGATCTCGAAAATAATGTTTTTGTGGACATTTTTATGATCGAGCTAGTGATTAGAATCGTAAAAGCAACATTAAGAATGATTGAATATACCCTGAATTATTTGAATATAAAAAGAGAAAGAAAAGAAGAATTTTTATTTTATTAAACTATTTTTAATTGTTAAATATCGGATTGTTTAATTTCTTTCATATCTTGATTAAGTAGAAATATATTCATATCTGATTAATATTTTTATTTTACAATTTTCATAATTTATGAAATATCATGAAAAGCATTCAATGAAAAAGTGGAACAATTTGGCAAATATTATTTTATACATCTAAAATAACACTATGCAATAAGCAAAAATAAAAAACAAAATAAATATTTTGTTGCGCTATGCTCACCTAACTTCAAAAAGCATCAGCATTTCAGATTCTATGAATAAGTTTTTTTTTGAATTTTTACTAAAATGTGGGATTTTTAAAGAGGCTGCTTCATACATCTTATGATAACTTTGAAATGACTTATTCCATTTCGTTAAACCATTTGTTAAAAATTTCCAAATTAATCCAGCTTTAAGTCATTCTAATACCATATTTTAATATAATCATATTTTTAGAGTAATTGAGAAACAAATTACAAATTGTTCTTTCCAATGAGCGTGTAAGTGATATTTATGGACTTTGGAAAAAATATCGCTTATACGACACCCATAACATACAATTACATTTAACCTTCAGCGGAAGTCATTTGGGGCGATGATCCTGCATCGGAATCTAATAACCATTATATAGTAAAACTAATATCCATGTTGAGCTATAATTATATAAAGCAGTTTTTTTTATTTATTTCGCTACATCGCATGGAAAAGTTGCTTAGGTGAAATTGGCGGAAACATTAAAAGATTAGTAAGAGAAAATGATGAGTCAAAGCGAACATGTTGTCGTTCAATCAGCCAAGAACGTTGCTGATTTATACCAAAGGAACAACTGGAGTTTGTATCATCCATTTCATTAAAAATGGTGATAAATGATAAATCTAATTGAGTGCAAAAGTCATTGCTTATCCGCTGATAAAACTGTTTTCAAATATAGCTTTTTGTTCACTTTTTATATATAAATTCTACTATACTCCCCAAGTGATATTAATTTTCTGCTCTATGCGTAATAGTTTCGCTGAAACTTGCATTCAAACATATAATTAGAAATGTTGGTTGTCTTGAATAGTCGCACACGTGACGGATGCTAGTTACTCCTTTTCCTCATTTGTACATGAATTATTTAATAAGTTTCATTGTAGGATTAAAGACTGGTATTCAGTCTATTATATAATAAAAGAGACTGACTATTTGCGTACTAAATGAGAGTATTATAAGCGCTAGAAATAGTTGAACTTGTCTGTACGTGACGGTTGAATACTCCACGAAGAGATTAGAGAAAAAGGTAGAAGTCTCCGATGAGCAGCAGAATCAAGGCTCCGAACCACTACCACACCATACATTAGGATGCTCTTTCTATGTATGGGCTAATTTTTTTGTACAGAAATATTCTCTGTAGCAAAAACAAAACATTGTGGAAAATTAGAGGCAGTTTGTATCAGGGATAGCCATGCCGCATCCGCCTTATATGTATGGGAAATTTTTTTTTTTAAAGTTCGGGTCGTAATTCGTATCCGGCCACAAGCTGTCAGAATTTTATTTCGCAAGTATTTAACATATTTTGACAGCTTGTGAGCGGATGTGGCACGGCTTCTACTGACGAAAGCTGCCTAAATTTTCACAATATATTTTATTTAAGATGGCACCACCAACATCATAAGCATATTCTACAGTAGAGCAATCACATATTAAAGTGAAATATACACTTGGAATACACCATTTTTCGCTCCGACCTGTCATAAAAGATCCATTTTCAATTAAACGTTTGAGATCATATCAGACATACAAAATGTTTCTTTTCTATATTGTTACATTTTGGAATTTTTTAAAACGTTCGAGTCCTTTTTAGTTGCGCCAAAATAAAATAAACACCGCTTTGTTGTTATTTACAGTTTTTATTTCCTCAATTTATCTTAGTACAGTAACTTAATATTCGTTTATACTACATTTTAATTTACTCATAAACACGACTTCATTTAATGACAGCAAAGCGATAACTATCTCTAACGCATAAGGCGACACCTTTTGTACACAAGTGAAGTAACTTCCGAATGTTTCTGTTCTTGCTACAACATTCGAATTATTTCCGTTAATTCAAGTGTAACACACAAAGAATGTCGAATTGGCAGTGCTTCCAAATATACAAATAAGTACGGCATTGACTGGATGACACATTAATACCGAATATACCAAAATTCCACAATACAGTTTTAAAGGCGCTGATGTGGTGTATGTATTTTTATGTATTTTTATTTTTGTAACAATATTTTATGCTGATTTTTATGCACATCGAAATCGTCTTAAAAAATTCATTTGAATACTGTATTCAAATCACCTTTAAACTTAATTAGTTGGTTCAAAAAACCTCACATTTTCTTAAAACTTAAAATTTAATATATTTTATAATTTTCTATTGAAAATATCCAATATCCAACCCATAATTTTTGCCATGTGGTACCTTAATTAATTAAATTGGAGTGAAGTTTGTGTATTTGATGACATATAAAAAAAGTAAATGGCAATAATTCCAATGGCGTACAATATCCTGACCTCATTTATTAATTTTTAATCGTAATTGCCGGGTGGCATGGCACTAAAAAGAATAAAACGAAAACGTAAACAAAGTAAAAACTTTTTTAAATGACATGAAGCAAGAGGAGTAATTAAAATAGGTAACGTATTGAGTTTTTTAATGTTTTGCTTTCTGTTGGAAAAATAAAGAACACAATATTTTGTTACTGTCGCGGTTAATCAAAGTGGTTTATAAAAACCTTAATTTTTCTGTAAAAATGTAAAACTTTTTTATTTTCTTAAAATATTTCTTTAATGCCAATAGTGCCTCCAGTTCATTCGTCTGTATTACTCGTGATACCAAGTATGTAATATTTTCTTCGTTCTCCTACGATTTTTCTTAATTTTCTGCATCATGTTGAAAATATGACAGCAATAAATGTTTGTTCTCCTTACATAAGTGTCATTCAGACGCACTTTGGGGTTGTGTTCATAAGCAAGTATATGATGTACCCAAATATATGAACCACTGGTAGATTATACAACCAGTAAAATTATATGATATTAAAAAAAAAAAATCTCTTAAAAGTGGAACGGCTGCAGTGTTGTTTTTAATATTGTATGTATATACCCCTCCAGACTTTATTTTAATGTATTTATGTACGCGTAAGCATGGTATGAGTAATATTTGTATTAATAAAAACTCATACGTCGTGATGTACGCAACTTATTTTTTGCAAGTTAAGAAAACTATATTTTTTGAAAAAAAAAAATGAGAGAAATTCAAAAACAAAATTCAAAAAGAAAATAAAGAATCTGCATATGTATTCATATATAGTATATGAGAATGTATATAAAATTGATATTAAACATCATATCAACACTCTAAACATAAACAAGAGTAGTGTTTTTTGCTACAGATATATGAAAATCGGAGGAATTGAGTATAGGACAAAGAAATGGCAGTATATTAATAATTTATTAACTTTTTCGCTTACGTATATTTTTTTCGGATTATAAAATATACAAAATGACATTTTTTTGTACAATAATGGCGTTTTCTTTTCTGCAAAAAAGTCGCATTCTTTTGTTCTTTGTCATAAAACGTAGACAGAAATTAAGAAATAAGAAAATTTTGTAAAAGAAAAATGTTTATAGGTAAACATAGCACCTTTTTGTATTATATTTTTTATAAAAGGAACACAAAACAAGATAGGACAACAAAGTGCAACATTTTTTTCCAGGAAAAAAACAACATAAGTATGGAATAGAATGACACTTAACTGATCCTCTTTTATACCGTACACTTACAGTTCTGCTTATTAATAAAGGCTTTGAAATAAAAATGAGCCTCATCAAAAATATTAAAAAAAAAATTATCGCTGATTTAAATAATAAAATTTTGTCATTCTGATTCTTTGTTCAGTTGTAAATCTCTTCAATAGAATAAGAATAATGCGCATTTGTTATAAATATTTTTTAATGCCTTTTAAGTTTCAGCAAACAAAAATATAAAAATATTTTTTCTAATTATGATCTCTTATGTAATGGGTCCTATAAAGTATGATTTAAGCCATTTAAATCGAAACTACATCTGTTGTAATTTTCCTTTATGGCAGTTTCTGAATAGATTTATAGGACATTTAATTTATTAACCTAATGGTCAATAAACTATCAATAATTTTTTATATTATTACCCTCTTTTAGAGCAAGCCGGTTTTTTTTTTTTGTTCTCACAGCCGAGAAAGGTAGACTTAAAAGAACTTTTTAATTTCATATATTTCTTACTTTCTTACTTACTAACTTAAGTGGCTATTTATTAACCTTTTTTTAACAAAACAAATTTCTAATCCGGCGTCGTTTCTTTAGAATTTTAGCTTAATTTCCACTTAACTTTTGGTTGTTCTCTTGTACGATCCTTCGTGGATACATACTCGAAAGTGTCTACACTCATGCGGACGAAAAGTTCCAGCGAAAGCAGTAGTCATACACATGGTTTTAATATCTATTTGATGTCTCTACTCGTCACCGACATAGATAGAACAGTATGTAAAGCAATAAACACATAGCTGATAGCAAGTAGCAAGTTATTGTTGGCGGCATTAACTGCTACGCTATCAACTTCATAAATAATTTGCAAGTTTTATTTTTCATAAAAAAATTTGTTATACAAAATTGTTATTCGGTGGTGACACACAAGCGTTTCAAATCCACCTAAATAAAAATATTATTATATATTATTCAAAAATATAAAAATTAATGAAATTATGTGTTTGAAACTTTTTAATTATTAACATAAATGTTGTTTGATACTATATTTTTATTTTATACTGTTGTTATCTGATAAATAAAAAAACCTATTTTTACGTTTTATTTTTATTTAAAATTTTGTATTGTATGTCTCAAATTTTTGTCTTGCTGCCTGAAAAATAGAAATTATAATTTTATGTTTAGCAGCAGCAGTAGCAAAGGTTGTTGTATAGGCTTTTATTATGCTGCCTTTAAAATAATTGTTTTCATGTAAATGTTTGTATTCTAATTTTGACATTTTGCTGTCTGCTGCCTGCTGTCGCTTAGGTGCTTAATGCTTTATACTTAGTATTATTTTCTCGCACATGTGAGCTCACTTTTATGCCATGAATACTTGAAACAGGCAGTATAAGAATAAATAAAACCATAGTGTAGTTTTTATTTATCAAAACTGATTGCTTAGTATGAAATCACATCTATTATTCCTTATCTCCAAACTGTTGATGTCTAAGGTGTTCCAATAAAAGTTTCATTTTATATAGGCTGCTACTTTAACAGCTGTCATGAATCAACCTGTAACTACTTGACAGACAACAGCTAAAAACTATGCAATTAAATTAAAAATGTGATTATATACTCTTAAAAAACGCATTAAAATTATATTTATATATATTTCACTACAAAAATAGTACAAATTTTGCAATTAAAGCTCATGAAACTCAGTATCTTACGTGTGTGACTGTTTGGTAGGGCTTTTGGTCTAGCAGGATCAATAAGTCTTACTTTTCGAAGATGAGGCTGGGGTAGCTGTTACGGTCGATGAATTATGCGATCGAATGGGACACACAAGTTACGATATTTGTTTGAAAAGTTTGGGGTCATTGTGACTTCTCAAAGAGGCATTAATTATCATGTAAATAATATGGCTCTGATATGGCCATGGCTGTCATTTGGTTCATACTGTTTTTCATTATTGATGACATACCCTTCACTTTATAACAATAAACAGTTAAAAGAAAATTTCCATGAATTCCTTTTTTTTACATATCAAAAGAAAAAATAAATAAATGAATAAATAATAATAACGAAAAGCTCTTATTGGAAGACACTGTAGAATTATTCCTCTTCTAATTCGTAATTTTTTCTACTCAATTTCAATTGATTTTATTGTCGTTTTCCGTAGGACTCATTTGTACGCTAAGCATGCTAAACATGCTGGGTATCACAACTAATTACCCCTAAAGGTTGTGTGTTATCTAGGTCTAAAAACACAGAACTTGTGAAACGTCTCACTATTACAGGCTGAATCTAATACTGCAATCGTATATACTACGGTACATTTGGTTGGTGGTAAGGTTTTGTCAAAACGGTGTTCTTACCACTGACTTGTTTGCGCGCAGCGATTATCACGGAATCCATACCAAACTGAGGTCACATCTAATTCCTTTTTCCCGTAACATCTTAATTAATAAGGGTCACAGTTGATTTAAAAACCGAGATATTACACAAATGAACTAAAAACGATAAAGAAAAAAATTTCAAGTTACTACCTTGATTAAAAAAGTTTTCGAAATAACCCTCCTGTTGCGCTCCCATCGTTCCGATTTAAGTTTTTTTTTTTAAGTTGGTACATCTATAGTTATACTTCCGCTAATCTTAGTGTCATAGCTTGAAATTTGCAAAAACTAAGAGTACATCTATCCTATATGTGTTGGCGATGTTTTACAATTTTAGAAACGGCTGCTGAAACGCGTTCTCCTTAATGATTTATTAACTCAATTGAGCAGAAAGAAGTCACAGGAAGCCAAATCAGGTGAATTCGGTGGCTGTTGGATAGTATTTGTTGCGTTTTTCATTAAAAAATTTTGAATAATGATGGCACTGTGCGACGGTGCGTTATCGTGTTGCAAAACCAAAAAGATTTCTGCCTACAATTCCGGTCTCTTTCGGCGAATTGTTTCACGCAAACGTTTTATAACGTCCAAATAATACTCTTTGTTAATTGTCCGGCCTTCTGGTAAAAATTCATGATGCACTACACCGTTGTATTCCATGAAAACCGTGAGCATTGCCTTCTTTTTTGACGAAAAATGAACCTAGAAAACAACGCTTTTTTGGTCTCGGCTCATTTGATGAACACCATTCACTTGCCTGATGTCTGGATTGCCTCTCGCAATCATAAACCCACGTCTCGTCTCCAGTAATGATCTTTTATATGAATGTGAGATCGTAATCAGCCTACAAATAATTTATTTTTCGACTTCAACACGTTCAAAATTTTAAAAATCGCCAAAACACATAGAGATAGACGTACTCTTGGCCACGTAGCTTTTGCAAATCCCAAGCTATGATGCTGAGATTTAGCGGGAATATCAACAACGCATGTAGAGATGTAAAAGAAAAAAATATATACTCAAAGCGGAACAATGGGACCGCCACACGGGGTTATTCCGAAAATTTTTTGATCAAGGTAGTATAGCTATATATCATGGATTAAAATTTATAGTATAGCTCAGGTTGGATCCATTTGAAAGCATTTGAATACACTTAAGATCCGTTAATATTTATTGTTAGTTTACTTTTTAAGTAGAGATATATTGAATTATGAAAAAATATTTATTTATTTTGCAGCATCTAAGTCTGACCATCTCATCATCACTTAGTAACTATTTATGCCTGAGGTTAAGGTTAATTAAAATTAAATAATTAATAACATCGCTTATTATCAAGAATCGAATAGAATTATTTCAGAAACCATCTAAAAGTTCTTAACTAACTTATATTTTGTGCTATATTTCTAACCTTATGTGTTAAAGTTAACGTAAAAATAACGTAAATAAAAAAACATGCATCTTTTGCAATAACATTCCACATAATGCTGCAAGTGATGTTGATATTTTACAAAAAGTTAAACATATACACTCACACGATAACAAAGACATACAGACTTCTTTACTTGCACACATTTATAAAATTACATTAATATAAAAAATTTTCTTCTGTTGCTGTTGTCGCTTTGAAAGTTGTATATTATAATATATATACATATAAGTATATCTGTTGAACAAAATGTCTTTCTACTTTATATATACACACACATACAAACAAACATAAAAAATGAGACAACAGACGATTTATTATGACAGTGTTGCTAACATAGCAAAAGTTAAGAGCTCAGTTGCGTATTACAGCAATATGACAGCAGTATGAAAAGTAAAATTTATATCGAATATGTTTGTATACATCGTCCTCTCCCCACTTCTTTAAGGTCTTTTGGGCTTTTTTATTGCATTTTTATTTATATGCGTGAGTGTAAAGAAACGAGGTATTCAAAATATTTATTTTAATAAAAAAATAATGCAAATAAAATATGTACTATACACTTGCAACAAATATAATAGTGAATATGAATAATGTGAATAGTCTCAATGCAAAATTTATAATTCAAATGTTAAATAGTTAATAAAAATTTAAAAATGTGACAATTTTTGTCGACTTATTAGAACAGTATAATAAATACTCTTTTTAACCTATTTATACAGAGAGAGATAGAGATTTAGTTTTATGACATTTATACTTTCAGCAGGGAGCTATTAAAACATTTTGTAGAACTCTTTTTTTTTAATATGAAAACAGTTTAATAAATCTGCGACTTTTTTGGATAAGAATCATAATTTTTAAAAACAGATAGCGTTTGAATTCTTTAGACAGTGATCCATTTAAAAATTGTTTCATTTGTTATTGTGATTGACAATGCAAGTGTCAAAATACCTTTAGTCGGGCCAATTTTTTTATATATTTATATATGGTTACTAGCCGTTTATTTAAATTAAAGCAATAGTAATATTAGACCTGTTTTTTTAATTGAAACAAAAAGAAAAAAATTTAAGGTTCTTAAAAGCGGTTTACACGACAATACTTTGCTTTGGGTTCTTACTTATTGTGTAAACGTAAAACAATTTGTCGGAACATTTTTATTATTATTTTTAAAATATCGATAGAATTTCATAATGTTTTTTCTTTGATTTCACGTACGTAAAATCGCCTTCTATTTTAAAAATATAAATAGATAAGTTGTTCTTAATAACTCGAGAACCACTCAACCGAGAGCCTCTAAATATGGCCCAAATATCTTCGTAGTCGATACAAAACGTCATTTAAAAATTGGGCGGGAAGTAGGTGCGGTACCTACCATAAAAAATAAATATTGATTTTTGGTTTAAACAATTTCTTAGACAATACACATCACCAATCACTACCTGGCCGAGATTAGGTCAGTGGGCGTGGTCCCTCCCATCCATACTAAATATGTAATTCTGCATGTGTGTAGAACAGCAACAGTTTAAGCTTGGTTATCTATCCACAACAGACAAAATACGAGACAGGGATTTGATAAGTGGGTATTACTTATCTATAGAGGGATGGCGAGGCACACTGGGTTAAAGTTATCTATATATGTATGCATATGTTAGAATTGATGTGTTTATGCTTCTTCTTTTTTGTTTTTTTTAAGTCCATAAACTGCAAAAAAGCTGAGCCATTTAGCATTGGGCCTGAAACGAGAAGAAATGTAGGAAAAGGTTAAAAAAGTATAATTAAGGTTTTAATTAAGATCAGGGTAGCAAAGCACGTCGGGAACAACTAATTCTTTTCTTGTTTATTTTCCATTTTTTTGTTTTGTGCTTATCAAAATTTTTGAAATGTAACTTGTGGCTGTTTGGAATTCATATGACAATATGTATATCTTTTAACAAAGACTTAAATACTTTTAAAGGTCAGTTTACACGATAATACTTTAAAAAACAAAAAAAAATTTGTTTTATTTTGAAAGGGTGCATCGTAGTCAATTAAAAAGTCGATTATTAATTTTTTGTAATTTTTTAATTTCATATGCCGATATGTGTTTCATACATAGTTTAAAAAATTGTTTTTAGAAAACAAATATTTATGTAATTTGAATTTTATTGAATATAGTCCTCAGAACTAATACAGTTTGTAACAGTCTTTTGTGTTCTAAATTTAAGAACATCTGTATCATAACAGGTAGCAGAGGCAAATTTTATAAAATTTTTTGAACGTATTAAAGATGACACAGTATTATCATGAAGACGGTGTCTCATATTAGTTCTTACAAAATTTTGGGAAATAAAAATACTTTCTACATATTCTGAGTTAAATTTCTTGAGTAGAAGGTTTATCTAAACAATTTTTAATCATTAAAATCTTTTTCCGGAATTAACTTATACTTAAATTTTTAAAGTTATTAATTCTGGAACCGCTGACAGTGCCCTACATTCCCTGTTTTATCTATTAATCTTTTTTTTTTCTTTACCGTTTTTTGGCAGTTTATTTTGATTGTGTTCTATACTGGGAGGAATTAAATTAAAATATATACTGAACGGTTTAAAATAGTTCGTATAATTTTAAGTTAAAAGGGCCAAAATAGATAATTACAGGTCCACCAAGCATTCAAAGGTGCCATAAATGGCACAATTGCTCCACACTTTTCATCACTGCTTTTAGATATTTTAAATTTAATTCGAAAGGTTAAATCCAGCGTTTTTATTCTTTGAATTTTATTTTTTATTTCTATTTTTATTTTTATTTTTATTTTTATTTTTATTTTTATTTTTATATTTATATTCTTTCTGATTTATACGAATTCTAAACGCTCTTAAAATTGCTAATTGTTTTAATGATGACTATCCAGTCATTTCTTTAAATGTAAACTTAAGAAATACTAATAAAGGACAAAATCTTTTTGATAAGGTTTCATTTTGTCATCCGGTTTATTGATCTTTTCCATAGCAACCAAGCATTTGTATATATTAATTCGGCAAATGCATTTAGAGGAGTTTTCAATAGTAGTAATACTCATAACCAGTTACTAGCTAATGTTATGTGGTGATACCGCTGTCGAACAACTTTCTTTTATTTTTTAAGATGGTCTGGCGTGTTATTGAACCGACGACTTTTTGGTTGGTAGGCGGATGTCTTGGTTACCATACCACAGCGGCACATAACCAAGAATTTGTACACCCGTACATTGTCCCATTGACTGAGAGAAATCACCGTGTTCCTTTATGGAATGTTATGGTAATGAATATATAATGAAGTTAGTTTAATTATTTTATAATAATTAGGAACGGAGTATCTATGACCATACTTTCGGTGTAGTCTAGCAGACTAGAATCTCTGTTGGGAATCGAACTCACTACACCCTAGCTGATATAACAAACTAGTCACTAGTCTGCGGGCCACACTTCTTTATATTATTTGCTAGTTATCTTCTTAAAAATCTCGAAGTTATTAATGAATTTCTAATCGCGTTGAATTAAGTATACCTTCACCCTAAGAAAGACCCTGTTTAATTTGTTTTTTTGTCTTAAGTATACTGTGATGGATCGTCATCGCAAACACCTTTTCTAGTTGCGCCTGAATATCGCCAAAAACTCTCTTTATTCCTTTCTAGGTTTGATTTTCATTTACAGAAACTAGAGCAATATGTGGCATATACTCGAACTTTCATTCTACGGTCATATTCAATAACTTCTAGTATTATAACTTCTTTTAAGTTATTTGATGTCACTGAAGCTAAGTTATATGAAAACATATAATCTTCTACTGTTTTCACACCAAGAGTTTAACCTGGCTTAAACATTAAAACCCTAAAGCATAAACCATTGCGTTCACACTATAAGTTTTCGTAAATCTGGTTTTAACTTCTATGTGATCAGCAGTTGCTGCAGCTGTTTTTGTTTCTATAAAAAAATAATAAATTTTTTGAATAGAAAAAATATCCAAAATACATATTTTATATTTTGTAAAGGAGGATTTATACAAAAGGAAGAAGAGCTTTAAAATCAGAAAAATCTAAAAGAAAATAATCACTTTTGTTTATAACAAAATTGGATAAGAGCAACAAAATAGTAAATAGATTTTTTTTTTGTTTTTATTTTTATTGAGCGGCATTTAAATTATCAGCTGGTTTAACATTTTTAACTTGGTAGCACTGAATTTAGTACATCGAAAACAAGGTTATATTTCCTAAAACCTACTTAAATCAATTCAAAAATGGTTTTATGTGGTTTTAAAACATTAACTTCGTATGGTAAAACTAAGTTTTAATGATGGATTTAAAGTTAAAACCAACTTTTTCTTTAAAACTATTCAGTGTAAAAGCAGTAGTAGTAAACTGATTTTTAGGTTTGAAATATTAATGCAAAGTTTTTATTGAGTTTATTCTTGTTATCGATGATGGTTGTTTATGTAAAAATAATAATCAATCAACACAAGAAATTCACTCTTTTACTCTTTTATTAACAATAACGAGATTGGGTGCTTTTCATAGCTGTCAGAAGTTAGTTAATACATAGTTTTCTTAAAATACAGTAATTTGGTCTTTTATTGTAAAATATTGCTACAATATAAATTCCTTTCCAACCAAAGATGGTAGGACAGGACATGATCTGAACCATAAAGTGATTGAGCAAAGATTTCCTCACCACTATTTGTAAAATAGATTTTATATTGTCTTTCAACATGTTGCCAATTTTGTTTAGTAGAGTTCCCTTATAATCATCGGTCCAATAGCTTATAAAAATTAGAATTCTTTTGGTCCCACAAAATACAGAGCAATTTCTGCGGCCTTTTCGGCTTTGCCGTTCATTTTGCTGATTGGGCGAGCTATACTATATTAGCGCTTCGAGGTAAATGTGGCGTTCAAGCAGTGTTGTGCACATGAAAGAAGATGTTCTTCAACTCGTACTTTTTAGCTTTTTGATGAAGCCTGCTACTTGCAATCCTAAAGTCGCTGCTTCAGTAGCTCTCAATGATTTTGTAAATTCGCTGCTTAAGTAGCTCTCAATGATTATGTAAATTCTTTCTGAGTTTTACAGCGTATTTCATGGTGAAATTCTTGGAATTCATTATATTCGAAATTTTTTGGCTGACTGAGCAATCTTCGTTTTCCGTGTCAAAGTTATAATATCTTAAATCTACAAACCATTTCTCGTATATTAAAATCATGAAACAATCAGTGCAATTCAGTTGTCGTAGTTGAATAACTAAGATCAAACTTTCCACAAATAAAGTGGATATGATATGAATGGAAAATTCGACGTTTTTGAAGCAAAAATAAACTTTGTTGTGTCCACAATAACAATTCTTAATGCAAGTGTTTATAATACTCGTAATTTGTATATATATTTTTTTAAATTCGTTCAAGACATTTTGATAACATAAACATATACATATGCATGTATGTACGTGATAATCATATAATTACAGCAAGACATTGCTAAAAGTTTTCTTTCTGTTACAAACTTTATCTAAAACTAAAGTTTTTTCTAAATCCCACTAGAATACTGTTTAAAATAATAAATCATAAAAAAACATAATGAAAATTAAGAAAAATAAAAAGAGAAAAAATTAAAATAAAAGAATATGAAATATAATTTATATTTTTGTTTGTTTTAAGTTGTAAAAGTTTTCTTACATGAAAACTAAAATTTTAATGTAAAAATAATAGAAACGCAACATGAATACCGAGAGTAAGAATATGTCTTCTATCGAATTGTAAGTAAAAGAACAACGAAAAATGAACAATTTTTTGTTTCTGTGTAGGTTTTTATTCACAATGCCATTGTTGTTGTTTTTGTTGTTATAGTTTTCTAAAGTTATAAACATGCTCATAGAACTCATAAATCAAATGTATGTGTTCTACAATTCCGTCTGTCTGTCCCAATTCCTTTTTTTTTGGTTTTCTTTTGAACTATATTTTTACGCCATTTTTTGTTTTTCTATTTTCATAAAAGCCTTTCTTTACCTACAAAACTTTAAAATAAAATGCAAGTTTTTTTTAAGTAAAACCAGACAGTGGAGAAAAACAAGATTAATGAAAACAAAAAAAAAAAAATGATAAAATACGAGTTACATGCATGCAAATGCAACAGAACTGGGTACTGTTGCATGTAAATAAATTTGACTGTGAGTGTATATGTGTGTGTTAACATGTTAACTTTTGTGTAATAATATGGTCTGTTGCGTTTTGTCTTTGTATTGGTTATGTTGCTGCTTTTGTTGTCATCGCACATTTTTTTAATCCCTTTTTTTCTGTAGTGGTAAATAGAAAAAACCGCTCATGTGCATGTCGACGTTGACATCTGGTAATATTATTTATTTTTTTACTTTTTTCCTTCCGTAAACAAATGTTAGAAGGTTTAAAAAAAATTTTTTTTTTTTTTGGTTATGATATAAACAAAAATGATTAACCGGTTTCAATAATTTGTACAAAAATTTAGTTTTTAATTTAAAAATTTGTTGGTTTTTTGAACAAGCACTCAAAGGCAATATTATATCCGCATAACCTTTTTCAGAAAGTTTTATTTAAAGCGGTAAATTAAAAAATTTTTAATGATGACAAATTTAAGGTAATATTAAAACAATAAAAATTTTAGTTTAATTTTTATTCAAAGTTATCATAAAAGGTTCATTTTCGCTATATGCAAAATTATAGCCGCACTTCAACAAAGGAGCTTAAATAATTGAAGTAAATTACTTTATGATTAAACTTTCCATCGCATTTTGGGATATATTTTGCGATTCCAACATCATGCGCATTTGATAATTGTTTTGAACAGAAGCATTATCCGCCGGAAAAATAATATTTTTCCATGATTTCTTTCAAAAAATGGCTTTAATTTAGTCTGGACAAGGTATATCGCCAAATTCATTTTGTACTCTGAAATGCCACTTTACCGACCGTGATCAGAGAATGCTTCCAAAAATTGAAAGATCTTCTGACTACATCTTGTTTGAAAAATTAGCCAGGTTTCTTGCGGAAATTGATTCAGAAGCAGCATAACCTATCTGAACCGTCTAAATTATTGTTTTTGTTTGTTGCCTTACGCATCTCCAAGAGTTGTAAGGCTTTTAGCCAGGGTTGGCGTAAAACTCAACCCACCGGGTTTTATTGGGTTTTTTGATGCGTTTTTTTGAGTTTTATTGGGTTTTATAACTGCTTCCAAATTTCGTTCAAGTCGACAATATTTTTTGTTTGTTTATACATACCATCACGTTATTTTAATATTTATAATGCAATTTTGCACTCTTAGTGGGATAAAGGCGGCATTATGGGCTATGAGCTGCTAATACTCGTTGATCGGAACAGACTGCAATTACTTCGTTTGAACCGTGCATTATGAAAAATAAGGCAGGAATATAGAGACAGATATTATTGAGTTATGCTTTTGCATGACAATGCTCGGTCTCACATCATAAAATTGGCAAACAAAAATTTTTGTCCGTTACTCCTTTTGGGAGCATATGGCTTCCATAAAGCGTTTCCATCTAATGCCAAGCAAAAGTTAGAAACGAACAAATGCCGGTCCCGTCGGGGTCTCCAAACACTGCTCCTTTCAATTATTGCTGTTGGCTCTTTCGAAGGGTACAAAATCTCTTAGCAAGCCATCGAATCACTTTTTTTTTAAATAAATAAATAAATAAATAAATAAATAAATAAATAAATAAATAAATAAACAAACAAACAATTAATATCAGCTTCAGTGGGTCACCTTAAAAGAGAAGTTTTTCTGAGACGGGATTCGCACAGATGTGGGGAATATATGTGAGCATTGATTTGAAAAATTTTTATTTTGACAAATTTGTTAATTCATTATATTTTTTGAGCCAAAAAAACGGCCCGAATTAATTTGTACTCCCAATACATAAATTAAAATTATTTTTGTTGTAAATAAAAAAACCAACCCGGGTGGGTTTAATTGGTTTACCCAGTGGGTTTCCAACCCTGCTCTTTGCACAACACATATACTTAAACCTTTATAGCCGTATATGACATGTCTATAACAAACCATAAATCGCTATAAAATATATACAAAATATTATTTGCTGATGTAAAGCTTATTTACAAAATAATAAATTTAATAGTCTTGTCTGCAACAAATGCTCCAGATGGCGTCATTAAGAAGTTATATGACTTTGAAATATGAAAAGAGGTTAAAATAGAAAAATACAATTTAGTTCAAAATTTTGATAATTTATAAAAAAGTGAAACAATTTTTTAAATTTTTCTGCGACGTGGTATTATGCAACAACTAGTAAAATAATTGATTCAAAAGATTCACACTACATATTACATTTCATCTTTTAACAAAATGTTAGAGACCGCTTTTTACATCGTAAAACCCCAAATAACAACACAACAACTTTTTTTTAATTTCGTAGAACTAATGTTTCTTTATTTACAAGAATCTATGTTATATTGAAATATTCAGCTTATTAAGACTTTTGGCTAAAACTGTTTAACTTACCTTCCAAATAAATAATCTAGACGAATGAAATTACACGATCTTGTAGGCCAATAACCAGATCCGTCTCGTCAAATAACAAAATCACGTTTTAGTAATTCGATGTCTTCATAAGATGTACAACTCGTGATCCTATCCTCTTGGCATTTATATCGTTATACGTTGGTGTTTCTAGCAAAATATTTGCCAAATTCTTTTCGTAAGCTGCTATCAGACGGCAATGTAGTTTACATATGTACTGTCACTTTATCCATACGTAATACCGGATGTATGTCAATTAATTTAATTTTTAATTAATTTTGTACAAATTATTTTTTCCTAACAATTTTATTTCAAAACACATGAGCTATTTTTTTTGTGAAAATAAATCATGCTCTCTTCGAAAAAAAATGTATACATATGTATTTCCACATGTATTTTACACATGCAATGTTTTATATGTATAGACGACGTGTACAACTTTAATAGATGGAAAATTGTACCTAACCTAACCTCAGATTTGCCCACCCTGTATTGACATTTGCTGAAGATCGGCTTTTTTAATCGTCCACGAGAATCCGCCAGGAGTTTAAAATGTGAAAAATAAAAATAATGACTTTAAGTTGCGATTAGATCCTTAATACATTTTTTTATTTATTTTATGTTTATTTGGTCTGACGAGATTAAAATTAACCGATTTCGCGTTTTAAAAAATGGCATAGGTTCTTAGGGCACATAAATGGTATTATGCGTTAGGAACAGTATCTGTCGATTCTGCTACAAATCTGCCAGGTGTGAACGAAAATATGAGACCTACTTTTTCAACAAGACATTGACCCAAAACACACTACACATATGGTATTCTCTGACTTAAAAAACAACAATTTAGTGATATGAAATAGCTTCCGCAACCCGATTCAGAATTTGTGGAATCATATCAAGCTGCTAGGTATGATGTCTGGTAAGATATGTATACAAATATAATTTGTAAAAAAAATATTTTATTCTTCGCAATTTAAGAAAACTCGAACGTTATAAAAAGGTTAAAACATAACAAAGTGTTTAATTATAATAGAAGTATCGATGAAAATTATGCGTGAAACAAAATATCTGCGCGTCGGTCTATATTTTCAATGACTCTGAGGCATCATTGAGGTTTAATGTTGTTAATGTGCCGAATTATCTCGTTGTTTAGCTCTTTAATTGTTCTTGACTTATTGACGTACACTTTTTCTTTTAAATATCCCCAAAGATAAAAGTTCAATAGTATTAAATCGTGTTTCAATTTTGCTCGTCACTGTATAAACTCACTCTGATAAACTCAACAAGTTTCTGATTGTTCTCATTCTATTCATAAAGAATAGGCGCACTTATGTATATAAGTTAAGATTTAGCTTTTTTTTCTAATATAATATTAAACTTTTTTAGTTCGTTATAAACATTGACTTTTCAATGTAAAAGCTTTAACCGTGTTTGCTGTAATCGTAGTAATTTATATAGAAAATCATAAACAGTAACATTCTATCATTATTTTCGAAGACAAAAACGCCAGCTCATAAAGCGCACCAAGATGTAATTTTCTGTAATATAATGGTGTTTCGGCAAAAGCTTGTGGATTATCCTCACTCCAAATACGATAATTCTTTATAGTATCAATTCAACCAAAAATGGGCTTGATTGACGAGCAAAATTTTAAGCCATTATTTTGATAAAAATTCTAAAATTTACCAGCGTTGGTTTGGTGTAAGTCCATCCATCATGAAATGTCAAACTAAACTAAATAAGAAACAACTATCATCTGTCAAATCGGTTTTCAAATAAAGCAGTGTTGCCAACTCATAGTGGCAACAATACTTTGTTAGCACTACTCTTTTTAAGTAATGAGTGGCGTGAAAATACAAAAATCGTATAATAAAGTGATAGAGAAGAAAATACTTTAGACCCTTATCCTTGATTTCATTTGGACCATATATTTTTACTGATTTATTTTTTCTTTTACTCCAGGCTTTTCATCACAAAAGATCGTGACTTTTTTATTACAGTAATTTGCACTTTAATACCTCATAATATGTTTTGACAATATTCAACAGTAAGAAACTACTTATTCTTAACGTAATTAGTCGCTGCTATTAAAGCTCTTACTTTTGCTTAATGGAACATTTCTTTGGTAAACATATGCTAGACGTGTTATAAGTACGAATTTTTGTTTGTTTTGTTAATGTAAACATTTCCCCTAGTAAAATGTCTTCTTAAAATTATTTTTATAATATTTCTTATTACATATGTATGTATGTATATGAATAAAAAGAAAAATAGATATTTTCCTCTCTATTTTTACTTCACAACAAAATAAATGACATTTATTTTTACACACACAGGGAGAGAGAGATTCATATGAAACCTTCATCGTAATATTTATAAAATATACACTATTATTTGTCCTCAAAACTTTTAACAATGGTAACATTAATATCAACAGCAACCTTACCCTTAGTTTAGCCATTTACCACCCACATATGTACATACATATGTACATATGTATCATCATATATAAGAAGACTATGAAAAGAATAAAATATTGTGAAACGGAAGGAAACATTCATGGAAGTTTATTTACGTACTTTGTATTTTATAGTACTTTTTATTTTTGTTTTTCTATAGTAGTAGTATTTGTTGTTGTTTTTGTTTTTATACTTGATTTTATTTAAGTTTATTTGTATGGCATTTAATTATGTGCATGAATAATTTTTAGAAATTTTTCACAAGTTTTTGTTACTTTTATAAGCTCGCCCCCAATTTCCTGTATGTATAACGCTTTTGTGTGACAGAAAAACAAAAAAATACAAATGAAGAGTCTAATAAATAAACTCTAAACCACTAGAACTCATGTAGATACCTGCCTCTAAACATAGAACCTCTTACCCCTCGCAACTCCATTTGTTGCTGTCATTAGTTGAGACAAAAATCAAAAACAAAGTGAAGTAAATTCCACGTATAATTTTCTCGATTTTTTTCACTAGTGCAGCGGAGTAAGCAGCAACTGTGGCATCAACACAGCGGCGGTAGTTGTTGAAGCTTAGTGGTATATAAAATACACATTTTTGTTACTTTTATAGAGATATACATACACATGTATGTAAGTATGTGTCAGTGTAAGAGAGAACAAAATCTCATTGCGCCTCATGTGACAAATAATTCATTATTTGTTACACGTTACTTTCTGTTTCGTAGCAAACATAGCAACTTTTCATTTAGTGTAGTTTTTGGTTAATATATTTTTTTCTAATCGACCCTGTATTTGACTGTTGCAAACATTTGTGATATATATATATATATATATATATATATATATATATATATATATATATATAATTTTTTTTTTTTTTGATGCGGTATGTCTTTGTTTTTTTTTTTCAACATAATGCATGTATGAAGAGAAAAAAGAGTGGTTTCATATCTTTTTTTGTTTTGATATTGTATTGTATGCTGTTAAATGTTAAATCTTGTTTTGTTGCACTTATATTGTGTAACTATATATTTTTGCTGTGTCTTATTGTTGTATGCACCCTAATGTATTTATGTTCAACCGCAAAGAGTTGCATTAACTTTGTTTGTTTTCCTCATGCTATATATTTCTGAAGTATTTTGGCAGAAAATTTTATACAGGAGGGGTGGTTGGAAAATTATTTGGTCCTTTTCGAATATAATTAGAGTTAATACAAATTAAGAATATATTTTTTAATAAAATAATTTAAACAGCGTTAAAGAAACTTTATTTTTGAGCTAAGATACATACGAAATATCCTCTACAATTATTCGATCCTGGCATGACAATTTCCAAACAACAATTTTGCATTACATTTGGTATGCTGCATTATATGTTCACACGAGACTTCGATTTACTTCATACCCAGTTTGAATACGAATTAACTCGTTCACATGGCACCTTTGTAAGTTGTTTCGGTGGTTCTTTTTATTTTTATATACTTTCCAGAAAATTGCATTGTAGAAATGGAGAAAAGGCTTAGAAAAATTAATAAACACATTTAACGTGGCACCCAAGTACCCAATAAAAATTAGAGAACAATTTAAACTGATTTACTTACAATTCGTTTGATTCGCTCTTAAACGTTTATATAGGGAATTGTGTGGGCGCAATATAGAAATCGTGTAAGCATGGCTAAACACGAGATCATAAGGTTAAGGATATACTTTTTCACTCATCTCTATTATATCGTTATTATATATTACACATACTATAAGTACTATTGAAAAATAACTGATTTTTGTAATCATCATACTTAAACGATCAAAAGAATATTTAGACCTTTACCTAAATTTGGCTTTGTAGTTGCAAAACACTAATAAAAATTGCCACACATCCCTCGTAATCTAAAACTCCTTTTACTTTAATTCTTTACTGTTGAAAATGTGTTACAATTTTTCATTTATACACTCAGCATGTCAAAGGGAAAACAACTAGAATTGTTATATGTAGAAAAGTTAATTTATGACATGAACATAAGCGTAATGATAATGATCCTTAAAAATAAAAATAAATTTAAATTTAAGCATAAACTGATATATGTATAAAGAGTACAATGGTATATGTTTCAAACACCCACTTAAAAGTACATATTGAATAATCAAAATAAGAAATATTATTTAAAATTTGTTCGAATTTTTAACTATATGACAGAGTGAGTCACAATAGTAGCAAACATTTGCTAAAACTAAAAATATTTAGAACTTCTAGTGAATTAAATACAACCTTTTTTATTCAACTTATGTAAGAACGCGTCAGGGTGCCTTGAAGTGCGAACTTATGCGCCATGTAATACCTAAACTATATTCTTTAGGTAACAAACAAAATCTAAAATCTTTTGTTTGTTTTGAAAGCACTTTCTTCTAATGATACTTTTATTATTTAATTTTATTTGCATAGAAAACTTACCTTAATTCTGTATGTAATAACCTTGTTTTATAAGTGTGATTGCAATTGTAATTCAGTAATATTTAAAGAAAAATATCCACTAAAATATAATACGGTCCGACAAAAAAAAAATTGATATAATTTTTCTGATAGGCACTATACAGTAGAACAAGGATCTGTTTTTGGAATTTTCAAAACACCTTCAAAATCTCGAGTTACGGGTAAAAAACGGGTTTTCGGACCTTCTTGAACTTATAATCTAATAACATTGCTATTTGTTGACCGATTTTAGGTCCATTCTCGGATTTGGAAATAAGAAAAATAGACCTTTTAAATAATATAATATATATGCCTCTAAAGTGGTCTTGAAGATTCTGGGAGTATTTCTCAAGCAAACACTTTTTTCATCAAATTTTTTCCCTATTTGCCAAGTTTAGACGCATTTTTTGCACCGTAATTTATATGGGAACCGTACAATTAATGAATTAATTAAGAGATTATGTTTAGTTATGAATAAAATGAGTCTAAGGTTTTAGAAATCTGTTGGAAATTAACAGTTATTAAGCTTTTAAATAATGCACCTCACGAAAAAATCGTAATTTAGCAAACTGGTGATTTGTTTATTACTCTAAAAAAAGCAAATAATTTTAAAATAATTTCTAGTTGTTTTCATGAGTTGCTTTACTAAAAAGCTTAATAACTGCGTAAACTTAAAACCGATTTTTAAACTTGAGACTCATTTTATTCATAACTAAACATATCTGTTAATAATTAGGTAAGTTGTTAGCTTATAAGTACATAGAGGACCGAAAAATCGGTTTTTTACCCGTTACTCGAGCTTCTAGATATATTTTTAAAATTCCAAAAACAGATACTTGTTCTACTTTATAGCGTCTATCGGAAAGTAATATAATTTCCCAGACATTTCAAATTTGTTTTTTTTTTGCCGCACCGTCTAATTTCCCAAAAAAATTCATTTTATTAGAAAATGAAAAAAGCTTATATATGTGCAATTTAACTTCTTTTGATTAAGGATCACAACGTAGCTGGAAAAACATAAATGAACTATTTGTTTTTATAACCTTTGCCCGAGCATTTCATATATTCAAAAGCATAAACTAACTAGTAAATAATAATATTTTTTCTTTTTTTATACTAAAATACAAAGATAATGAAAACTAAAGTAAATTAGTTTTCTTTGTTGCCTGTCACAAAAGCTAATTTTCTTATAACGGCAACAATTGTTGAAGTAAAAGATAAAATGAAAAAAACAAACAAAAATTATTCAACCGGACAACAAATAAAAGACTAACGGCCATATTCATAAAATCTAAAAGTACACTTGTAGTGCACGTTAATTACCTGAAACTTTGTGCTTAAAAAATAGATATTTGTTTCAAAAAACGTATGTACAAGCCATACATTAACTAATAATTGTTTTACTAAATCTTAAGTTTTCATGCTGGTAATACTATGATTTCTCTGTCTCAGCGATACAAAAAAACGAATGCCATACATACGAGTAGTCGAACCAAAAACGAATTATATTTATTAAATTAATATAAAGTCACACTCTTTTAATAAATCTGTTTACGTTTTCATTACCTTTTTATAGGTTATTTTATTTTATGTTATACATATTTATTGCAAAAGTTCTTCAAATTCTAAAAAGTTAAGACTATTTATTTTATTAGTGGAATAATATATACCCGAATAATGAGCTTTGGGTAGTTGTTTTGATTTTATAAAGAAAAAATAATTTTATTGTGCTTAAATGAAAAAAATTATTGAAAAAAAATTGGCTTTAAAAGATAAATATTCGAAAAATGAGCCGAGCATGATAAAGTGGCTGTATAAATTTATATGCATACAGTGTGGTTCGAAACAAAGGGCATATTTTGAAGTTGAAAATGAAATGTCCTATAAAAACTAAAATACTCAATCAGGTAAAATAAAACTTCATTTTCAAGTCCTTTCAAAAAAGCATTAATGAAAGTTATAATATTCAAATAATGGAATAGAAGAAAGCCAATCATATAAAACAATCCGTATGAACTTAGTTTTGTACTTTTCGCTTAAATAGAGAGAAATTTATATTTTTTTACACTGTTAGAACTTTTTTTATGTGGCGTTTTTAAAGAATTTAGACGTACTCCCTACAATTTACCTAAAAACCGTAAGAGAAATTCGGTCCCACTCATATTATATTCATTGCCATAACTTTAACATGTTCCTAGAAGTCCAATTATATCTCTCCAAGCAATTTTTTTTTTTGCTATTGTCTAAAAATTCTCCATTGCATTGGAAAAAGGGATTTACGGCGATCACTAATTTACCTAAAATTTTTGTTGCAACAGCCATTTTTAACAAATTTATCGGTCTGCCTTGCATCACCATCTCACTAAAAGGTCGCTTTTTCTTTTGGGTAAAGTTTTATGCCTTTAAAAAATGTTTCTTGATGCCAAACATGCTATTTTTATATTAAATATTTGTAAAACAAATACCACTTTAAAGTACTCTTAAAGTAGGTAGCTTACACTTTAGAATATTTAAAGTTAACGTAGGTTTAAGCTTATAAACGTTTTTGCATACAACATTAAATAATTTTCCTTAACAAAGGCTTAAAAGCTTAGTTAAGTCGTTTTGCATATGACCGTAAAACTTTGACAAATTACTTTAAGGACAACGAGTAATTTTTTTTATGCTACAGCCGAATCGAGATACATACATATATAAAATGAATGAATTTTCAAAATGATAATGTCCAATCATGCTTTATGTTTAACATGCAAAGATTTTACAACAATTGTTCCCAATTTTCAGAAGCATCTATAAAGTAATGCCTTTTTAAAAGTTGAATATAAGGAATTGATTCAGTTCATAATTAGGGATTGAATTGTAAGCATTGATTGATTGATTGAATTGTAATTATTAGTCTAGAAATTAAAATAATTTGAATAACAATTTGATAATAGAAATTAAAATAATTTGGAATAAAAACAATTCGGTAGTAATCTTTCAAAAAAGTAACGTCTTGTTTGCAATCGCTTTCTTTTAGAAAAAGTCGGCATAAAAAAAATTAAATTCTCACAAATCAATGCTGAGTTAGTCATGATGGTAACAGCTTTTGTGTGACAACTGCAGTCTGACTGGGATGTACATTATCCCCGCTCCTTTCAATATAGTTCTTGAATTTGTCGCTAGCAAAGCCACATCAATCAACGGGGCATAAGGTCCGCCAAATATTTTTTTTAAACAGGGCGCAAAACAATGAGTGTAGCTTCGGCTGTGTAGCACGTAGCGCCGTCCTGTTGAAACCAAATGTTGCTAATATCCTCCTCTTCAATTTTTGTGAAAAAAAATTCATTCAACATGGCATGATAACCATCGCCATTGACTGTAACGGCCACTCCTTGCTCATTTGCGAAGAAAAATGGCCAATTATGCCTCTGGACCCAAATCCGCACCAAACAGTGACTCGTCCTGGGTGTATCGGCTTTTTAATATATGCGTGCGGGGTTTCTGTGCACCAAATGCGACAATTTTGTTTGTTTACATACCCGCCAAGATCAAAATGAGCGTCATCTGAAAAGATGATTTTTTTGGCAAAATCGGCATCGTCTGTAAGTCGATCGCAGCGAAGCGAAAAAAGCGTATACACAACCATATTCGTTCAGCGGAAGTATAAAGCTAATTATCTGTCAAATCAGACATGAGCTAAGTGTTACCATTCACGAAATAAGCACTACTTGAAAAAAAAACGTTAGATGGCGGACCCGTTATATATGTGCTGGAAAAATATCACACATTTCCAACGCTATTCAGGCATTCATCAGTCGTCGCTTCCGAAGGATATTGAAAATATTTTGGCCAAACACCATCTAGAATACTGAGTTGTAGGAGCAATCAAACCAATTTCCAATTCACATGTTTATTCTCGATAGCGAATATCGCTGGATTGCTCACATGCTTCGAAAACCATATGGAGACATAAAAGGAACTGCTATAGACCGGAATCCGCAGGAAAAAATAAGCCAAGTATACCTGAAGGCGATAAATTAAACTAGAAATTAAACAAACCGGTCAATGTTAGAAAAGAACAAACACAATGCTGCAAACATTACCGAATGAAAAAAGTTTGTTGCGGTTCTAGGAGCCGTAGGATGTGATATATATACGCTACAAGCAAAGCTGCCGCATACACAGATTTACCGTCAATTCGGCGCTTTTTATAACGAAGTAAATTCAGAAATGTTATTGATAAATAAAATATTAGCGGCCTAATAAGCATATGGGTTAATTGAACACTATGCGTCTTTCACGGTAGTCATGTTATTTATTAGCCTTTGAGATAACACGGGACGGTTTTAATTTAAATATGATCCAATTTTAATAAAAGTCATAAAATATCAATACAGAAAAATCAATAATAAAAAAATATTGGCGAATATGAAAATGGGTCAAATAACCCCACCCCAATTAAGTATACTGTTGTCAAAAAATAAAATGGTTCACATGCTGGATTGAGTTATCACTGATTAAATAAAACATTTAAAGTAGTGCGAGTTAAATCAATGAGATCTTCTATGTTCTAAAAATATGGCTCAAAATAAAGCTTTTAATATTGGCGCATAGTGTTTTTACTTTATTCAAATTACTCTTGCTGTCGTTTGTATTTGTTTATATTTAATTCATTTACTATCATAAAAATGCACTTATGTAACGTTATTAAATGATTTCTAATGTACTTTTCTATTAAAATAATTTTATATAGAACATTTGTAATTAAAATGCGATATATAATTGTAAATGAAAATTGGTTTCCCTTGTAAAAAAAAAGAGAAAATTAATTTGATTAATGGAAAAACGTTTTGCTTAATTAGTAAACAAAAATTAAAACAGCACCACCAGCAAACAGCAAGTAAAAGAAAAAAGTGTGCATAACGTAAACAAATAGTTCAACTGAAATGGTTTGGAGTGATTTTTAATACAAACAACTATAAACCGAAAATTAATTAAGTGTATCAAAGAGAAAACATAACTAAAAGGAAACAATTTTCTATGAAAAAAAGAAGTCAATTACATAAGGGCGCCTATCCAAAGCTAAATGGGATTTTTACACATCGGGTTTGATTCATATGAATAAGTTATGCATATTACAAAATAAATTTATATTATTAAATTTAGTACAAATCAAAATTAAATTTTATGATAATCATCTCAGACGATTCTCACAATGCACCATTTATTGGTACGACAATCGCTTGACTGCTCGATTGGTAATTATACGGCGACAAAAAGTCACAAATGCGCCAATATTTATTGTATTCTTGTAGGACAATCGAAATGGACAATACGTAAAAATATTGTTACGTTTTCAACTTTTTAAAAGCGTTTATTTATGAGTTCGTAGATTGTAGTTAAAATAAAATATATCTTGTGTGTAATTTTTAGTAACAACATTAGTTTACACGATTTTTGTACATAAATTAATTACATGTTTTCACACGTACGTGGTCACACGCATAGGCAAAACATAAGCAAAAATAAACAAAGAAGGGTAAAGAGAAAATAAGTGAAAAAACGCAGTGCAAAGTGGCCTGAGTGCGAGACTCTTAACTACTACAATAATTGTAAAATGCATTAATATTAGTTTGCCGAACGCTGGTTTAGATGCTGGTTTACGAATAACTTCGAAACTATTGAAAATACAAAAAAAAAAAAAAATAATTGAGTTGATTTATAAAAAATTTTGTTCTTAAACATTTGGTGGTAATTGCACTAAAATCTGTCACGTCGTTTTCAAGTTATGATGAAATATATTGACATAAGTACCATAGTTTGGGCGAAAAATTTGCCACACCCATAAAAAAACTTTGAGCTCAATGGAAAAAAAGTGAAAACCGATTTGAATTCAGCGTATCAAAATCTTTATTTTCCATATAGTTTTATTTAAAAGCAAGAAAATTTTTTGTTTTTGTAACAATTAAATTAACAAGAAATATTTCAATTAATAAATGCTTTTTCGCAATACAACTAATCATACAAAAAGAAACAATTCGATATACTTTATTATGAAAACGATCGTTACCGAATATCATTACCTTACTGCTGTATATAAAATAATAATTAATTACACTTCTCGGCAGTTTAAAATATATGAAGTCAAAAAAAAAAATAAATAAATAAATAAATTAATTTCTTAAAAGATCTGAAATGGTTTAATTAGACTTATTTTTTTATACAATTTTAAATCTAATTTTTTTCCTTAACTTTTTCTCTCAAGTTCCTTACAATTACTTTTTATTTTATATTTACAAATAAATAATTTTTATATTTCTTTAAATATTGTCTGTCTTTGAATGTCTGTATCTACCAATTTACATAAATTATAAACTCAATTTACATAAATTATAAACTTTTATTTAAAAAAAAGAAATTAACCAACAACTTCTATGATTTCATATGCTCTAACAAGCCTTTGATAAAATGAAAAGAAATTTTCTTTAATTTTTTGCAGTTAATATTTGGCTTTGTCATATGACTTCAAAATCAAAAGTCTATCGTATTTATGTGTTGGTACATTCAGATATTAAACCATCAGCAAAGATGAGTGAACAAAAGTACTCTTGGTAGGGAAAATCTATAGTCACGTGATTCTTTAATTATTATTTTTTTTTTTTTAAATGTAGCTTAGGTACTCTCTTTGAACTTAAAGATTTTCAAATCGTTTCGATCCCGCACTTAACTGTTAGAATTTTTTTTCATGTATTTGTGACTTTTAGATATAAATTTAGAGTTTTAGAAGATTTCATATTACCGGGCTGGTTACATCTCTGGTTATTTTAAATTGCTTATAAGCATCATTGAACCTTTATAGTAAAAACTATAAAATATTTTAATATACATACATACATATATTAAATTATCATTTCAATTTACCTTTTGTTTTTAGAAATTTGATTTTTAGATAGTTTTATTTATTTATTTCTTATGTATGCTAAAAATTAATAACGCGTGACTCGCTTGATTTCAAAGTGAATAAAATACCTTAATTACGCTGATGGCGACGTAACTGTTACTTTTTGTTGCTTTTCTCTTTTAAGATTTACGATTAACTTTCTTACGGCGGAAACCTACAAGTTGGTTATTTTGTTTAAAATAAAGTGGTTAAAATTTTAAGTTGCTTATAAGCAGTTTTGGGGTTTTAAAGAGTTATAACTGCAAACAGTAAACAGTAGTTGCAGGAGGTAACTCTAGAAACTGTGCTGTATATGGTAACAGTTTGTAGCCCAATTCATAGACCTTTTCAATAGTGATTACAGAATTTTTCCTTCGCAGTACGAAGTCATTTGAATGAGTGGGATTATTATTAAATCTACCCAAAACACACAGCGTAATTTTGTTACCTTTTGCACAATAATGAATATGAATGACACCTCCCGAATGCATCCAAAAAAAGTGTGGATATGAAAAAAAGTGTAATATTGACTTATTGTTATTAGATTCTTGTACAGCTGGTTTACCTTCGTTAGTCTTTGGTCTCTGGTATTTTGTAATTGATTCACGATTCGTTTATGGTACATAAAGTTGATCGGATTGTGTTTTAACATCAATAAATACCTCTTTTATCTCATGTACTTAGCATATGTACAGCTTGTTAACTAAAGTACCTGCAGCCTCAAACCTCTCACGCACTTTCAATTACGGATCGTCAAGTATCATTCCGTGCATTTTTGACTACTACTACTTCTGGCGTAACGACTTATACTACAAAAAAATAAGTTAAGCTCAACATTGCAGTTGATATTTCCTATTATACGAGGGGTACTATTTATATTTCGAAAATAGTAAATAATAACAAATATTTTTAAATGAAAATGGCTTTATTGTTTTTCAAAATATTTCCCTTGATGATCAATACACTATTGCATTCGTTCAAACAATATCTTAAAGTAGTTTTTCCATTTCTTTTGTGACACCTCCAAAATATGGTTTTTAACGCTTAACTGATTCTTCGGGGCTTGTAAATCGTTCACAACGCAGTTTACCTTTGATTTTGGGGAACGAGAAGAAGTCATTTGGTGCCAAATCAGGACTGTATGAAGGATAAAACATTAATTCGATTCACCTCTTTGACGAGATATATGAGAGTTCGCATTGTCATGATGGATAATGATTCGTCTTCGGCGGTTGTTTTAACGAATTTCTCCGAAGACTTTCGGAGAACAAATGGTCGT
This sequence comes from Wohlfahrtia magnifica, assembly GCA_023159175.1. Classification (NCBI taxonomy): domain Eukaryota; kingdom Metazoa; phylum Arthropoda; class Insecta; order Diptera; family Sarcophagidae; genus Wohlfahrtia; species Wohlfahrtia magnifica. The sequence goes on along the minus strand of JAKWBJ010000496.1, from coordinate 418,478 downwards.
GTACCAATCAGAATTAAATGTCCTACGTTGCTCAAGCGGGACAGTGGCCATATGACCTATTCGGCCGAAGAAACATGCGACCATTTGATTTGCTTTGCTTTTTCCACGAACAACTCGTGGTTGATTTAGTTCGTCGTGGAATACCCACACGGTCGTTTGCTGTTTTCTTTCCAGCTCATACGCATATATTCATGATTCGCCACCTGTCACGATTTTATACACGTCTTTTGAAGTACCACGGTCGAGCTTTACAATAATGTCCTTACACTAATCAACGCTAGCGATTGATAAATTATGGGTATCCAACGAGAACAAATCTTTTTTTACAACTAAGTGTTCATCCAAAATCGTATGTAATGAAGTGGAATTAATGTGCCAGTATGCTTCTATCTCTATGGCACAACAACTGATTTTGGACCACGATCGAAAATAATCCAACGAAAATCTTTTCTTGAAATTTAAATTTTTTGGCCAACAAAACAAAACAAATAGCACTTGTATATCAAAACGTTGTTATCAGAATGGTGTTGCCAGACTTTAGCTATTGGCATTAGTGTTGCCAGTTTCCGAAATATAAATAGTACCCCTCGTACTAACACGTCTCTATTTTCAGTGACCTTAATTTCATATTTTACTTAACATTGACGAGAATGCCTTGAAAATAACACAACAAGATCTTGTACTACAAGACCGAAAATGTCACAAAGTTTTTAAGCCGTTCTCATATAGAAAAAGTACCAAATACAGCCTAAATATTTTCTTAAAAAAGTACCTCAGATTTACGCTACATTAACAGGATTAACGTCTTTTAACTCTTTCTCTTTCTATCGCTCTTATTGCATTTACACGTACAAAATGTTTTTATACACACATTGACTCATACACACTCACATACTATATAAAAGGCTTTTATGTAACTTTTTCCTTTTTTTTCTGTTTTGCTATTGCCGCTTGTACAGACTCGGTGTAAATTTTTGCTTTGAAATAAATTTTTTTGAAACAGAAAATTTTGCTACAAAGTATTTTAACTCTGTTAAATGAATTTGTGTTTTGTACAACTAGAACAGAAAAAAGAAGAAAAATATTCAAGTACAAACAATTATAAAGTTTTTATTTTCCAACCATTAATTTGATTGTGCGTGTGTGATCTAAAGCATGTGTACGAGGGCGGCCTGTAGAAATTTCTAAGACTTAACTTCAACCAAACATGAAAAAAACGTATTACACCATCCAAATAATCCATATTATCCCAAAGCCAAGTAATCCAAAAACTAATCTATGTCACAGTTACATTACATAGGATCATGTTGTCATTATGTGTTTTAATAATTTCTGTAGTGGTGTCTCAAAATTAGCCAATCTGACTTATAGTATAGATAACGACAGTAGGTACAAAAAAATACTTACGCGAACATCGGCAAACTGATAAAACATATGTTGTAAGATGCAAGACGCCACATTGTTTTAGTTCTTTGTTTGAGCCACCAAAAATAAGCGATTCCAGTGAATTTGTGAACATATGAGAAAAAAAAAACAAAATAATTGGCGATGTTTTATCGATGTTTTCTATTTTTTGGATTATCTGCAAGTCTACGACACTGTCTCTTACTGGGCAATATGGAATCCGCTGCAATGTATAGATGTAACTGCGAAATAAATTGATCTATTTAGGGATTGTACAAGGACTCATACCAACGTATCTTACACGAAGGGCTGACCAGCCCAAAAGCTATAATTCTTACTGCCGTAAAGCAAGGATATTTTTTTCCTTTCACTACGGTTTTAGACAAAATTATGATAGTTGCAGCTCGATTTCAACGGTATAACCTAGAGCTTTATTTGCTGGCTAGAAGATCTTGACTACTATGATCACATATGTATTTTAACTCATCAGCAATTCACCATGAAACACAAACTTAACAGGGTTCAAGTGTATATGAAAACAGCTTGTCTTGAGGTATACCTATAACTAAATTCATATGAATAAACACAGAAGATACAACACCATTAACCAGCACATTACATTAAAGCACACCACTGTAAAAAGTTGCGAAATTTAACTCTCTCGGTAGTATAATAACATCAACAGAAGGCTCTAAATGGATATAAAGATCCGGAAGAAAACGCATGACAGTCATTTAAGGTGTTGAACTAGGTCAAGAAATCATCACGGATAAAATGTAACACCAAAATATATTATTCCCATAACATTCCATGAGGGAATACGTGGACTTCTCTCAGTCAATGAGCTGCACCCATTTCTATTTTTAGACTCATTAAAAGGGACCTACAGTTTAACGCCGGCTCATAACCAGTTACTAGCTAATGTTATGAGATGATACCGCTGTTGAAAAACTTTTCCTCTTTTCAGATGGTCTGGCCTGGTATTATACCGAGAACCTTCTGGTTGGTAGTCGGGTGTCTTACCTACCATACCACAGCGGCACACAATACCAAAATACAAACGAGTAAACTAAAACGTAAAATCTGTGTTCTATGCATGTGAAACGTGGAACACATCTACAAGAGCCATTGGGCAAAACGTGAACAAATGACTTGCAATAATCTTGCCAATCTACTGCCCAAATATAATATCGAACAAACATCCATATGAAAAGTGCAACCGAATGCCAGTTACGTATAACGGGATTAAAATCAGGAAAGGGTGATGGATAGCTCATACTCTAAGAAAAATATTTTTTTTTAACTTGCGACCAGCACTCAGTGGATGTCCCCTACTTTGTATGCAGTGCATTGTGCTGGTACTAGGAAAATAGTTTATAGAGAGGAGGATAGAGGGAGCAATATTTATTTACGTTTGATTTGAATTTACCCATATCGTAAGTGACAGAAAAAACGTTAGCTGGAAGACTATTCCACAAACGAATTGTGCGATTGAAGAACGAATTCACCCTATAATACGATGTGCGATTTGTTGGACAATAAAATACAAAGGAACGATATCTACAGGAAAAACGAGTATTAAATTATTAAATATGTGATTATTGGGAATTAAATCCCTTATTTCGTCAACACACATTCCGTTATAGTACTCATAGAATAATGACACATTGCGACGATGCACTAATGAATCAATAGAGTTTGTAAATCTACCGTCATTAATAAGCACCTCCCCTCTATGGGTGTACGCAGTAGAGAAGCTCCAAAATAGACTTTGAAGCACCGGCCCATACATGGGAGTTGTTTTCGATCATGGGTCGGATATAGGTCTTGTGAATATTGACAAGTTCAGATGGAGTGAAGTATTTTTTGCATCGTCTTAAAAACCGAGGCACTTGAATGCTTCTTTCGACACTCGGAAAATGTGATCAAAATGAATTCTGATGCCCAGAAAATTAAGGACATCTGACTCCTCAAGATCGACATTACGCATAAGTGGTTACAGACGACACCACACTACCACGTCTATGTGTCAGAGAACAACATTGGTTCTTGCACACATTAAAATCGACCGAGTAGCACGACTCCACTCGAAGATTTTCGCCAAGTCGCTTATGAGTGTGTCATTCATATTCCGCATTTTCGCCCCAATCTCCAGAAGGCTGGGCCTACGATCAAATGAATACGAATGACAAATGTTGCTGTCATCTGCATAAGAGTAAATAGGATTAGAAATAAAAGGAAGAAAGTCACTAAGAAATATTAATTAATTAATAATAAGAATTGAGTTAGAGAAAGAACAGGTCCTTGCAGTACCCCTTAATTTAACCTGAACTCGTCGGATGGGAACCCATCCATAACCACTCTTATAGCATTACTAGTGGCTCATGCCAAACACTATCAAACGCCTTGGAAAAATCCAGAGCCATAACTTTGCTCTCACCAAAACCATGAATGGATTTGTTCCTCCTCCCAAAGAGTACCGCCAGTATGTCGCCAGTAGAACGGCCCTTGCGGAACCCTTATAATGATCATTGGACTCCAAATATTTCAGAAGGTGATGATTAACCATACTCTCCATAACCTTGAAGAGTGCCGAACAGACTGCAATTGGGCGGTAGTTTTAAAGGTTGGTAGCCTCACACTTTTTAGATATTGTCGTTACATTAGCAACCATCCAGCAGGATGGTTGAATGGATGCGATATGACGCACTGAAAAGATCGGCTAATAGACGTACAAGCGTCGCGAACAGTGCTTCAGGACCAGTCTTGATAAGCCATCCGGCTCAAAAGACTTATTTACGTTGAGACTTGCAAGAACCTTATTTACGGCACTGGTTCGATAGTAGTTACGCACAGTTATTGATACATTTTCGACTGCGAACAGCAGAGTATCTCCGGCAAGCTAGAATTACTTGCATATAATTTAGCCAAAAGGTTTGCCTTATCAACTGGGTTTGTGAATGCTTGGCCGTTCCTTAAAAAAGCTGGAATCGAACTAGCGCTATTTCTGAGTCTTTTAATGAATGGCCAAATGCTCTTACTTCACTTGGGAGAAGTAAAAACTTTAGCACGAAGGCCTTGATCGCCTTGTCACTCCTAAGTACTGCGGCACACGAAGATCTCGTCTGTTTGCGTAGCGAATTGGTAAGGTCGCATTTATTGTTGCGCCAATTCCTAAATGCTGATTGGAAGTTTTTCTTTGTAGGCCTACGTCCCATCTAGAATCTGGGACGATAATAAAAAATAATAATCTTTAAAAAGGAAAACCAATCAATGAAGAATATAGTGTCAAGTTTGAATTGCTTCACCATCTTCTTGTACCAGTGTTAACTTTGTTGGATTATCTTCTATTTTCAAGCTTGCAGTCTGCGGTTTATGGCTATTTTAAAGAATTACTATAAAAAGTATATCGAAGAAATCATATATTGCAGGGAAGAGTTTTATATCAAGCTAAAAGGTAATTATATTAAAAAATAAAATTACCACATATCTAATGTGTTTTTTTTTTCAACATTGGTCAGCTGATTTTGAGACCGCCCTCGTGCCAGTGTTTTCAAGAATGACATTAGCAGTATTTTATATTTTTCCTCCGAAACCGAACCTGATTAAAAAGTATAAATGTTTTTAAAATTAAAATTTTGTATATAAGTATGTGTGTGTTTGAAATATGGAAGGAAACATTTTTACCTAAGCAATATAAATAATGTTAATCAAGTTAAATTTTATGTTAATAAATCTATTAGCAATAGTAAAGTAAATATTTTGTATTTTTTAAGTTTATGGAACTAAATTGAAAAGTTAAACTAACTTTTAGCTCAGAAAGTTAGAATATGTTAAATTCTCTGTAATGATAATTTATATGATAAATTAAAGTTTCCGTAATGTTTTGTTTTGTTACTTTAATGAGCCTGTACTAATAAAATCTTAATATTGAAGTACAAAAAATTACGGTTGTTAAGAAAACTGTGTAAGTTTTCTCGGGATATGATGTTGATTGCTCTATTTATTCTATTTATTCTACTTATTCGAGAACACCTACTGATTGAAATAAAATTAGAATAAATTGTAAGAAGTTACTCAAAAAAAGTTGGTTACTTTACAAACCTATGCATAGGCATTAAAGAGAGTATTCATTTATTGCATTTCATTCAAATCTATAAATCCAATTGAATTAAAAGGCCATGGCTTTTAGATACGCTTGTGTCAGTTTATCTTACTTTTCATACAAAACTCTTAAGGTAATGTTTGTGTAATTTTTTTGAACTTACAACTTGCTTATTTATGGGCCTTGTTATGTTTGTCTTAAGTCTATTAAAGTGTTTTGTTTAAAGAACTTAATTAACTTTATATTTCTGATAATTTTTGAAACTAAACCAATTTGTACATCTAAATTTTTTCTTTTTTTTTGTTAAAGGATGGTCTAGAGAATTTATTGAATACACTATGCAACAAATGAAGAAAAATTTCTGGATGTGAGATTTTTGAAGAGGCTACTTCATACATCTTATCACAACTTTTAAATGACTCATTCGATTACGTTAGGCCATATGTTATAGAAATTCAAATTATATCAGCAATATTCTAATATAATTTTTTAAAATAGCTCGTATTTTTGGAGTTAACGAGATGTTTTAATTATGATATTTTTGGTTTTTGATAATTCACAAAAAATAGAAAACAGAAAATATTTACCAGATTCACTATTTATTCATAAAGTTGTATATAACAGAATAATAAAATAAATTGTAATCCATGAAAATCTATTGTTAAATACATATTTTATTCCCAATAAAGTGAAAGTGTCTAGTTTTGAAAACAAAAATTTGTTGTTGTGGTTGTATGTAATGGCTGTCGTATACGCGAGATCTTTTTTTTTTCAAAAGTCATAAATATCGCCCAGTGGAATTTTCTGCAATTACAGCAAAAACACTCGTAGAATTCTTCCAAGACATCTGCTAATAAAAACTTGCAAGGTATGCATATCACAAGGGACCGCATTCCATATTTCGCATTCATATAATAATGTAGATCGGACATAGGAATTGTTGATATTTAGCTTAGTACGACGGAAGAGAATTAAAGAGTTCCATATCTTATTAAGTTGGCCGTTGGCTTGGGTCGCGTTTTTTAATCGATTGACAATATCTGCTCCTTAATTGACAGATATTGTGATGACAGCCCTGAGGTAGCAAAACGACTTAACCTACTCCAGAGACACATTACTAATTATGAAGGTGTTTGAGTTTTCTGAGTTTATTCGTATCACTTAGTTTTGCCACTGTTAATCTTAAGACCAACGTTGCATATTCATATCGGAGTATCGGTGAGAGAGTGTCGAAATGCCGTTATCACTTCCCAGATATTCTACTTTAGTCTTTCTTGTCGCATAGGTTTTTGTCTTGTATACTTTTTTTCACAAGTAAAAAATACAGTCACTTCCGTTTTTGTTATAAAACTTTAGTTGTTGTAAGAAGTATTTTGTTGTTTTGTATGTGAAGAAGTTGGTATTTTTTGGGGTTTCTATATCTATCTGATTTTTTATTTTAACTTTATGTTAACAATGACTTGAATTCCAATAAACAATAACAACAAATAGAGGATGAGCCGTTACAACTGCATCGATAATACAGTTTAAGAACATGATAAACATTCCAACATCGATAAATACACTTCAGTAACTAATGATAAACTCAATTTTTATAATTCAATAATTCAATTAATATAAAATAATTTAACAATAAAACATTTTTAATAGATAAAAAAGAAAAAGTATAAAATTGCCAGTTATTTTTACGATATTGTACAGTATGTATTTTGTAAAGCGATAAATACAGTCTGATAAAATATAAAATGTTTAAAATCATCTTAATTTGAAAGGCAGAGATATAAACTAAATTCGAGAGAATAAGGTTGTTTACTTTATTTTGATGCTCATAGTAGTTTAAGACTCAATTGTGAGACGTTATACATTTTAAACTTAATTTGAAAATGTTCACTGTCATTTTATCTGTGGATTACTAAAAGAATTTTTGTTGTGTGTTTTCCCACGTTAATTTTGCTCATGAGAGATCACATTAGTTTTTTTTAAATCACAGGGTAATTACCTAACTACTTACAATTTTGGTGATTCGTTCTTAAAATTTTGTATGGGTAATTATGTAATTCAGCTCAATTTGAAAGATTGAATTATGAATGAAATCTAAGAAAACATTGTGGTGTGAGCATGGCAGAAGCTTTTAAAATACTGAATATATATATAAACTTTTATATATATACTTTTATTTGTATCTCTACATCAAAGGACTGGGACTGTACGCAAAAAGAAATAATAATAATATTATATATGAATTCATGTATTTTTTTTTAAGTTGACCTCCTTTTAGCAGATTTAATTTAGTATTATCAAACAATTTTCCATAACTTGCGGCGAATGTTACCCAAAAGCAAATTTTATTCATTGTTAATCCATTTTATTTTCGATTTGTTAACAATAAATACAAATTCGCTAAACGAAATATTTTATTTATTTATTTTTTCTTTTTTTAAATTATTAATAAAAGTTTTTTATGCTTGAACGCATTCATTTATACACATATATGTTTATATTTGTATATATTTTATGGTTAAAACATAAATGTAAATGGTTATACATAATACATTCATGTACACATATATCTCTTTGCATTTGTATTTATGGATTTTGTTGTTATTATTGCTGTTATTTGTTTATTTGTTGTCTTTTTATTCGATCTAAATGACAATTGAACAAATGTTTTACAATAGTTCGTTTTGTATGCACTGCATGTGTAATGACAACATGTTGTTGTCGAATATACAATACATACGTACATATACGCATCCTCTTTTTGTACATATAGTTTATTGGTATATTCACATATTCATGGAAACAAATATAAATTTTGTATAGGTATTAGTGTGTGTATATGAAATATTTTATTTGTTTATTTCTATTTACCAATGCTAAAATAATTTCTACATGTATGTATGTTTTTATTTACACAGTATACATACATACAAATCTCATATATTTTTTTAAATGTTTACATACAAATATACGTATATTTTTTTATACAATAAATTAATAACATTGTTAGTGTATGTATACTTATCTGTTTCTGTGTCCATGCTCATATTGTATTGAGTTGTAGTCGCATTTAGTCAAAAATGTTTTACAATCATCCAGATTTAGAAATAGAAAAATAATAGATGTTGGTGTGTAATATTTGTAATAAAAAACATGGAATCAATGTTTTAAAAATACGAGGGATTATTGAAAAAATGTATAGGTGAAACGAAAAAAGCGAACGTTTTAAAGCCTTCAGCATATAGATTGATAAAATATTATGTAACTGGCTACAGCAAAGTTAAGAGGTAAAATTTTCGCCTTCAAACGCTCAATTCTCTCTGTCTAGTCCAACGTTGTCAAATCGCAGCTTCTTGGTTCCCAACTAACATCACTATGTCGGCTAATAAAACGACCTTCGAACGATTGACGGAATAAATCGATTGTGTCATGAGATGTGTGACAAGTTGCACCATCCTTTAGAGAACAAACATCGTTCACGTCAATACTATAAAGAGCGGACACAAAAAATTCAGCTATCATGGTGGGATAGGTGTCTTCATTAATAATTTTGCAATCTATAAAATGTATATCGTCGCCTCGAAATTATCTTTGCGTAACTCCCAAAAATTATTATTTTGGAAATTGGAGATAGTTTTATCAATTTATATATAAAAAATTGTCAGTCGTAGTGTTAAAAAAACATATGACTCACTTTTTGCAAAATATTTGGTAATATATGCCCACATATATCAAAATAAGCTGATAAAAATTTTAGCTTTATTCTCTGGAATTTTGTTAATGTCAATAAGGAAAATTCGTACATTTAGTATTTTTATATTTACAAAGCAATTTTAATCTGCCTAAGGGATTTTCATCCGAATTTCAATATAAAATAAAGCTTTCATCACTACAACGATAAGGTTTGCTTTAAAATTATAAGGTCACCTTAATATTTGCTCAATTCATCCAAACTATAAAACGTTATGTATGGTCACTTTATTAAAAAAAAATCTACGTAAATAAGTGAATAATAAGCCGGTTTTGCTTTTAGAGATGTACCATTATATTATGTTTATTTAAATTTATGTAAATAAGTGCAAAATTCAATGCGTCAAATGATAAGGTCAGTGATTCATTTATCCTGTGATTCATTTATCAACTTTGCAACTTTGCAACTTAGCAAAATATAAACGGAAAAGCCAGCTGATGGTGATTGCCGAAAAAATAAAGCCGAAAAAATAGTTTTAGGCATAATCAGTCTATAAAAAAACTCCGGCAGAAATAGAACTACCGATAACTATTTTATTTCTCTGCAACTTGTCAAGACGTTAAGTTCGTGGAACCTTACACTACTGAGAACAGTGAAAAAACAAAACATTTTTACCATCAAATATGCTGCGTCATAAAAATAGGTAAGAATTAGAATGTTTATGTATTTTTGTAAAATTATAAAGCTAAGTTAAAACAAACAAATTAACATTTTTTATGTAAAATAATGGGTGGGCAAATTTTAGGTTAGGAAGTAAATTGGATTAAAAACAATTTCAGTTTTATTCATACCAATATAAAACAGAAATATTGGAATAAATAATGGAATATGATGTCGGGCAAATGTCCACCTCTAGCACGTCAGCAGACGTCCACTCTTTTCACAAAAGTTTGAACCACATTTTGCAAGAATGCCTCGCTTATCTCGTCAACGTAGCGCCGAATTTCATCTTTCAGAGCGTCAGCTGTTTGTGATTAGGCGGCACCATTGGCCTAACCACAAACCGTACCACTTTCTTTGGATGTAATGGTTTTTGGAGGACTGGGTGTGGATTTTGTGAGCCCCATATAAGACAATTTTGAAAATAGGCCTCAGCACTAAATATGATTTTGTTGAAAAATGCGTTGTTTTCCTTCAGTTTTTCAAACAGAAAATTTTGTTACAATTTTCCAATTTTTTACAAAGTTTGACAGCTTATTACTTGACATGTCATCATTTGACAGCTAATTTATTTCCTAACCTTAAATTTGCTCACCATGTATAAATTGACTTACCAATTCTTCCCAAGTCGAAACAGAAATGTCATCATTAAAAAAAATAATAATAATAATATAAACAAAAATAAGCAGTTCTCATAAAGTATCAAGCGTCTAGGAATTCTGTGTACAAAGAAAACCGCAATAAAAACAAAAAGGATACCAAAAGAATCACAAAAAAACTATCACTCTAAAAAGTTTAAATTAATTATTATACAAATAGTTCCTGCAGATATCAAAATTTACTTGTTTCTTGCACATCAATTAATTTTTTATAAAGTTTCATTCACTAAAATTAAAGTTATTAAATATTATAAATTAAATTTACTTTCTTTACTACATAAAACATCTGTACCTGAAGATAAATTTCAATCATCAAGTTTCAAAAAACAAGCCAGAAATGGAGTTTTACCTAAATCAGAAACAATTTTTAAAAATGAAATCAGTACATGCGCAAAAATAATATTTATCTAGAAAACAAAATACTGATGTAAACCTTTATTCGAAACTATTAACATAAGTTATAAAACATATTCAGATGTATTTTCAAAACTTTTGATATTTGAGTTTATTATTACATATTTTCAGAATAAAATTTTAATTTATATACTATAAAGGGAATTGAAGCAAATCTATATTTTATCATTTATCTTTTACGTTGTATTTTATTTCTTCTGAAAAATTGTTTAAATAGATTCTTTAAAAATCTCATCCTTATAACATAATAATTTTTTAGCATAAGTTGATATACGGCAAAATAGCTCTATAATATCTCAATAACTTTGAGAAAAACAGACCTGTGGATAGAACAGATCGATATATCTAAAAATATTAAATATTGGTCGTAACGCATTTTTTTTATTATTTATTTATTTTTTTTGATATACGATAATATAACTTCGGGGAAATGATATGTGTTCTTCACAGCAAAGGTAACAAAACTAGCAACGATGGTTTTTAAGGTAAAGGAATGCACACCGCGTTAAATCATGTTCACACGGAACTTTCAATACTTTTTAAAATGTTTAAATTACTTGTGTGAATTATTCTGCTCACATTGTACCTTTCCGGAGAATTTTGATAGTTCTTCTTTTTATTATTTGCCAAAAAGTTGTGTTTTAAAATGCCTAAGAGCTAAGAGAATAATTTCCTAGAAATCACTTACAAATTGAGTAGTTCGTGGTCGATTGATAGATAGAGTTGATGACACTTAAAAATTAGGTAATACGGTCATACAATTTTTATATGGGCTCGTAATAAGGGACTATAATTCGGAAAGTAATGAAATTGTAAATGAATTAGAATTATAAATGAGAAAGAATTATAAATGATTAAGAAAATTATGAAAAAACTTTGTCGTGTGAACATGGAATCACTTGCATTATATATGTTAATCCTCTAAAGTTTTTGACTGTCTCAGGGCAGCTATCAATTATTCGTGCACATTTAAGTAACTATTAATTTTTTTAATGAAGTGTTGTTCCATTTTGTTCCCAACAATTCTGTTTAGCCTTATAAATATGTCTGAATCGAATCAGGTGAGTTTTTTCTTTCTGTAAACTTTTTTGTACAAGAAAGCAAAAAAAGTTTCCTTTTAATATAAAAAAGTTTAAAATACCGAACAGTCACTACAAAACTTTTTCGATTAGAACTTTATTTACAATAGATAGATCTAAACGGATAAGTGGCCAAGCAAACAAACTGTTCTACGATCTGCAACTAAAAACTTTATGGAGGCCTCAGGGTACGCTTGACCGTTTATGACAAAAATTTTCGTAAATGCATATTTTTCATTTGACGGTACTATATAAGTAAAATATGGTGAAAAGACCCAGTTTTATACAATAGAAGGAGTAATTTGTCCAATTTTTCAGATAGACAAATAATTGATTCATTGGAAGCAATGAATTCTGATAAAGAAACAAAAGCGATAGTGAATTTCAAAATTTGAATTTATGCAGCTGCTGACATTCGCGCTATAAATGCAACATTGGTTTTAAATGATAATGTTACGAAAGAATTAAAGTTCTTTAATTTCAACTACGGACTACATCGTCGTCTATTCCTTCTTTAATTAACGATTCATATTTGCAAAAATCTTCTTTATTTTAGCACACGATGGTGTTTTTAATGATTCAGGCATTTTTTTGCCTTTATTTTAATTTCAATGTGAAATTTAGATTATTATTTTTTAACTAACATCTATAAAATAAATATATATTGATTGAAACGGTCAGGGATGCCCTGAGGCCGCCTTTTGTTTTTCTTGTATATTTCATCAAATAACACCATAAAATAATTTATTCTTACACAAATAATTAAAAAATTCCCATGTTTCTCGGATCAAATTTAAGCTTTTGGCCGTTAGAGGGACTTCTCTCACGACTTATTGAAATAAATCTACAGTTTAACGCTACGAACGGCAAATGTATTAGAGAAGTTTTCAATAGTAGTAATACTTATAACTAATTACTAGCTAATGTTATGAGGTGATATCGCTGTTGAAAAAAATTTTTCCTTTTTCAAATGGTCCGGCTTAGACCTTCTGGTTAGTAGGCGAGTGTCTTACCTACTATACCCCAGTGGTGGGTAAGACTTCTTTTTTAATTGTAGTTGTCGAAAGATGGATCCATTTCACTACACCGGAGATCAACATATATTTAAAGCACTTCTTTCGGCAAAGAGTTACTTAAGTAAGCTAATGTGAGTCTTACAGTTAATTAGGCAATGGCTTAAGTTCTCTAGGATACACTTTGTTTCATACATACATACATACATATGTACATATATGTATGTTGCATCGAAAAGTCAAAAATAATTTTTCGATCAGCTAGATGGTATAAGGTTTTTTTGATAAATGTGTTTATAAAATATTTATTAAGTAATAATTGAAGAAATTAATAACTACCCTCGCATATTTAAATATGTGTATTCGAACTTTATTTATCTATAATTTACATACAAATATTAAATACACATATGAATGATAGCTTAAAAATATGATTTATATCGATTATTTTATTTTAGTAAAAAAAAACAAAATTCGGTAAATGTTACAATAATAAAAAACAAATAAGTAAATTGTTATTACAAAAAAATATACAGCATATGTTGTACATTCTACATCGGTGATTATTTTTATCATTTCATATTGTTGAAAAGTATATGTCAAATTATTTTTCTTTTTTTCAATCTGATAAAAAAATTAAAACAAATAACCTAGATTTTAAGAAACATACTCCACAATTAATAAAGTTAAATCTAAGACTAATTACTCATATACATAAGTATGTTTTGTATGTATGTATATTATAAAAGCATTAAGAGTAATTAAATGCTTTTTAGACTAAAAGCTTTAATGGACGTAAGTTATAAAAAATTTGTCAATTTCAAAAAGTAAGTTAAAAAGAGTATTCAATTAAGGAAGAATTAATGAATGAATTTAATAAGTAAGTATATACAGTGATGTCAAAAATAATAAGGACACTAATGTGCCATATTGATATTTGATCAGAAAGTACATAAAATGATACAATTACTGATAAATAATTCTACTCATTTTTAGTTAATAAACTATAGAAAAATGTTTCATTCCACTTTTATTAAATAAGTGCTTGTATTTTAAAATTGTAATTAAATTCAACATAAAATACAAATTCACCCTGTGCAAAAAATAAGGACACTTTATTATTTCGAAATAGTTATAAAAAAGAAATTATATGATAATAGATTTGCACTAATTTCAGTTGTTATATTGCTTTAAAGTCATTTATATATTGTTACGTTTTAACCTTTTTAAAAGGTTTGAGTTCCTTTTAATTGCGTAAAAATAAAATAAACTCCACGTTGTTGTTGTTTTATAGTTTTTATAATCTCACTTTTTACAGTATACAATTATAGCTATACAGTCTCCAACTTATTTATCTTGCACTTGATATTCATTTCTACAACACTTTTATTTACGCCTAAACCCGACTTAAATTTTTGACCGCAAAACAATATCTATCTGACACCAAACGCAATGCGCCACCTTTTATAGCAATTCGTTTTTGAGCTGGCAACACCGTTAATAGTACAGACAATCGTGGCAGTGACAGATACACAAGAGCTTTGACACAAACCAATAAATTTTATAGCTAAAATCTCACAATACAATCTTTGATGTGGTGTATTTTCTTTTTAGCCACTTTTATTTTCGTAACAATTTTTGTTTAGACTGCCGAATATCGTCTGGGCATAGAGTCGACAACATTTGGGTCTTCTGAATTTAATATAAACTTCAAATAGGTTTTTGCTAAATTTTTACCTCCAAAAGAAAAATCTAGCTAATGTATATATAATTTTATAATATCATTTATATAATTAAGCAGCAAAAGATACTAATCTTGAACTCTTTATTATTGATTATAAAATTAAGTAAAATGCATACAATTATACAACTTTAATAAATTGAATTGAGTTGAATTAAAACTGAATCCAATATATCATACCACGTAGCCTGAATTAATTAATTTCCAAAGCACATAATAATTTTTGGGATAAATGTTTTTTTTGCTGTTTTTACCACATTCCACAAATTCCGCATGGCTTTTAAATCTGGCGACTGTAAGAGCCAGTCTAATACATTGATATTATCTTCGAATACATTCTGAGAACACTTTGCAGTGCAGCACTCATCAAAGTGGCTTATTTTCTCTTCATGTGAAAGCAGTACACACATTAGGAAGATATGAACATAATTTGCTGCTTTCAGAAGGTCCTATAAACGATATCGTGACCCAGTACTATAGTAGGAAAACTACCTCTAAATACAGTATTATGGCCACCGTGTTTTACCATCTTAAAAGGGTACTTCGGAATTTAAGCGGTGTTATTTTGTGTTTCTTCTGTATGAAGACCGCGATATTTATTAATGTTATTACTTTACAAACAGTTTAAATGATTAATAACATCTTACGATGGTAACGCATATTTGCGGTAATATAGTTGTTTTGGGGTAATTTGCCTACTATGTTGTTTGGCCACTATATCATTTACAGAAACTTTTGAAAGCAACAGATTATGTTGAAATTCTACAAATGTGTACGATATCTTCACCCGAAGAGAAAACAAGCCACTATTATGTGTATTGCGGTGCAAAGTGTTCTAAGAAATTGTACGAAGATAACAATATCACTATTAGACTGGCCATCAAATTCTCCAGTAATTGTCTCATTTTATGTACTTTCTGATCACATGTCAACATGTCACATTAGGGTCATTATTGTTTTTCACATCACTATATGTGTGTTAAAATAGCAGACTATTTATATACGTAGCAGTTTTGGTTTTAGAGGCAGTGCTTCAAGCAATTATTAGTTTTTGTTGACTAGCTCCAATTTCAGTAACATTATTGTGTCAACAGCTTAACTTTTAATAGCAACAAAAATATTAAAAGACGTTATTTTAAAGATTTCTGGTCAGAGTTGCTAAATTTTGTTTTCCAACTTCAAGTGCTGCGTTGCTTGCGCCATCTTCGTGAAGCTTCAGCTCATGTACATTGACATTGTTCAGTTTCGACGACAATAAACATTGATGAAACAGCCTTTGCATTATCACAACAGAGCTAAAGATGAGTAAGTTATCATCAAGTGTTATATTAAATTTGATATACTATACTTTAATGATGGGTTTATGACTTACCACTTTTATGGCATAATCATAAACGTTTTCTCGTAACTGAAATTTACGAAATTACTAAATTAGTAAAAAAACAAAAACTAATGTTTAATTTCTATCAGATTTCCTGACCTTTTTTCCATCTTTAAAACTCGATTTTTTTGCAAATAGCAAAGCAAAACATTAAAATAACAAGAAAAACGAAATGAACAATTAAATGGAATTACAAATGTGCTATGTGATCGGGCTAATTCGTACAGCAAACAAGTAATTCAAAGTCTCATTGTGAAATATTATTAATCAACTTTATAAAAACTCGACTTATACATGCGACTTTCACATCGAATTAATGTCATCACACTCCAAGTTGAATCAAAACCAAAACCATCAAATGTATTCTTTAACGGATTGATATATTCTTCCAGCTATTTGTGATACTAGAATTAAGTTTTTGGTCAGACCTTAAAAGTATTTTTCTACCTTTTCCTCCGCGTCTAACAAATGCTTAAACTCAAGGCTGGACACTGCGTTTACGGTTGCGCTATTGCTGAATATAGCTTAAGATTTTGTTGGCTTCAATTATAAAAATTTTGCTTGTTGGCATAGTCTCTGTGCTATAAAAAGTTCTAATATGATATTATTAATTTTTGTTCACCTGAGTTAATATTTTCTCATTTTTATTGAAACATTATAGTTTCTGCATTTGAAATACTATGAGTAATAATACGGTGACTGTTCATACAAAGTAAGTATATATCTTTTCCTTATTGTGCCAGTAATTACTAAATTTATTATTGTTAAAATAACGATCTTATTATAAATTTGTATGACTAAATTAAATATCATACTTATGTTTAAGATATGTCTATAAGATTTACTTGATTTCTTTTTGTTTTTGTCTCAATACAATTTAAATAAAATCTAGCTTTACATCCATTTATCGACATTGATTGCGAAAAAAATCATTGATCAATATTTTTTAAATTTAAAAGTTAAATAGGCTTGGGTTTATAAAATTTACCACTACTGTAAGATTAATCTTGTATATCCGTTTTTAATGTCCTTACGTCATTTATTAATGCCCTTCCTAATATTTTCCATTTAAGAATTTATAAAATTATTATTTTATGCCAACCAACTTCTGCTGTTGCCGCTTTTGCTGACGATATAGTCATCATTTACATTGTTAAGGACGTCATTGATTACAAACTGTCTCTCTCACATATGAAATTGAATATATTTACAGTCATTGCATTAAAAATGAACTCAACTAAATGATTGAATAATTTTAAGTCTATATTGCAACACAGAATGATACCAAAGTGACTATTCAATGACTGATACCAGTAACATTCTGTAGCATTGAAAATTCTATTTATGCCCATGGAATAGTATGTAGAAAAGTATCATGTCAAATTATTGGTCAAATTTTTCCATATATTTATTATTTATGAGTAGTTTCGATATGCAAGTTTTCCGGCATATTTACAAACTGATGCTGATTGACATAAAGGACAGTTTGTCGTAAATGCTATTGATTCAATATATAAAGCAATGGAGACTTAAAACCCCATATTTTCTGTAGGAAAGAAACAGCAAAATTATGTGAAGGATTTTTATTTTACCCTTTATATGTATATATGGTAAGTATGTGTGCTTTAATTTAAAATGGTGGAATATATTTTCGGTATGCTACCAATAGTAGAGTTTTTAGAGTTAGCGGTTTTCTGTTTTTTTTTTAGATTTTTTAGAAATTTGTTTATTAATTTTTTAAAGCAAATTTTTTAACTTTATTCGTCTGTAGTCGAATTATGCTTAAGTTAAGTTCAGATTTTATTAAATATTGATTCAGAGTAATTCATGTCCTCAAAGCATATCTGATAAGCAGTTTTCGGTAGGTGTTTTAGCGATGCAGTCATTGTTCTTCAAACGCTGCAAGTTTCTATTAATTTATAGGTTTCTTAAGTATGGTATTGTAAGAATTACTTATACTATCATTCTAGCCTGGCACTTTTAAAACATACTGCCACCCATAGGATCTATTGTGCATCTACAGTTTGTTTATCTGATCTGCTGCATTCCTAATGAACACCAGCAGATCTGAAACCCTAATGTTGGATATGACTGCCAATGAGACCCTATGTCTCCCTAAACATCTCCGTCTAAAACTTTCAAAAATCATACATTCACACAATATATTCCGCCATGTCTGATGCCTGTGAGCACAGTCTACAAACACCTACATTTTAAGTGCGAGACCTTACAAAGTGTTGTAGCCATATTTGATCAGTATATATGTCATGCGATGCAAGCTAAGTGCTCTTAAGTCAGCTTGGGTATCAGAGAATATATTAATGGTCTTAATCCTGAGCCCACTGCCTAGGTTGAACTCTGCACATTTGGCAATGGCTACGATCTCAGCCTGTAAGAAACTCATCGATCTCTCTAGTAGGATAGACAAGTCTGTCACTCAGGTCTAAAAATGGTTCTCCGACCAACCTACGTAGAATGGACAGACTCTCCACCGAATTCATCACAAAGTTGGGATTTGGTGTTCTCATTGCCAATTTTTGTAATTTCGAGCATATTCACCTAATGTTTTTCCCAGAGAAATCACAATTTCAAGGTTCGTTATTGAATCTATTAACTTTGAACAATATCCTCTTATACACTGTTACTTATCATATGTTTGTAGTAACTTTTACAACAAAAAGATCGATTAATAAGTTAATAACTCATTGTGAAACTTTTTGAGTTTACATAAATTAATACATTTTTGTAATTTTTTAAGGCTTATATAAACATCGTGCCAGAGTGCACGTTAGTCTTCCTATCGGGTTATACCAACAACAAGTCTGGTGTTCGATGGGACTAG
Organism: Wohlfahrtia magnifica; assembly: GCA_023159175.1. Classification (NCBI taxonomy): domain Eukaryota; kingdom Metazoa; phylum Arthropoda; class Insecta; order Diptera; family Sarcophagidae; genus Wohlfahrtia; species Wohlfahrtia magnifica. The sequence continues at coordinate 399,429 of JAKWBJ010000496.1, read as the reverse complement.
AACCAGGTGACTGGGGCGGCCAATCAAGAACATTTTAATTGTTGAAACTATCGTTTGGCTCTAGTTTAAGGGTATCATCATGATTAAACACGATTTCTGGAGTCTATACATCGAAATTAGACAGTTGCAGGGAGATTAAAGCCTTAAACGACGGCTAGTACGCCTTGCTCAAAGCTTGTACCATCTGTTATATTCTACTCCTTTAGCCATCGTGCAATCACCGACCATCCCATGCAACCACCAAAAAAATTGAAAATTGATCTGATATTTTTTACTTACAAAGTTCCTTTAAGCTTTTGTCAACATCATTCTTTGCCTAGTGAACGGAAATGGTCTAGGCTAAGGCAAAATAATTAAATAAGACCGAAAGTAATCGTTCTGAGTTGGATGACAGGAAATTATTTGCCGAAAGTCAGGTGTCGGACCTATCTTAAAATTTGTCTTTGTGTATTATGTTATGTTACGACATTACCTGGGTAACACATTCACAACCTTGACACAAACCAATAGACTAAAATCCCACAATACAGTCCCTGATGTAGTGTATTTTCTTTTTAGGCATTTTTATTTTCGTAACAATATTTCCGAATCAAATACATAAAATTTGTTGCATTTGCGCTACTTATACGATAAGTCTCGCGTATTGTCTATAATAAATTGGTGAATTAGTGATGGCTTCAATAACTAATAGAAATTAGTTTTTTTTTACTTTTACATTTTATATTGTTTAATCCGTTACGTAGAGAAGGTGAGTAATTAAAAAAAATACAAAACGTTATTAAACTTGAAATTCAAAAGACGATAAGTAAAAAACTCCCCATTTCCCCGCGCCAATTATTTGTCGAGCGTAAGATACACTACCGCAGTTAAAAATAAGCCCCTTTTTTGCCCGAATCTGCCCATATAGTATTTATTTCATTTTAGATGAAAGCAGTTTTCCTGTATCTAAAAGAATTATTTTTAATGAACCGGTCAAAACAGCCAGTAATGATAGAAATTCTACGATTTATAATTTTGTTGCTTCAAAACCTGATCTGAACAGCATAGATGAGCAGTCAGTGAAGGAGGTCAAGGCGGTTATATACAGGTTTTCTGAAAAATGTTCAAAAAAGTGGGAGAATTCCAGAAAATCTCGGGAGCGCCTTCTGACGTTGAATAAAGCATGGCTAGAGATGGTGATATAACATTTTGTAAGTTTTACTATGATGTAGAATCATCCACATCATCTCAGTTTCCTCTGGCTGGTCTTGGAAGACCGAGGATAGACCTACAAAATGCCTCTTTCAAGACTAAACGTAGACGTGTTGATGTTTTGGATCAAGTCCGAAGTTTTAAAGACAATATATCAAGATGGTTACTAAAAGATGTCTGCCAAACAAGATCTGGTTTTGTCTATGATTGATGGTAAGGTATGTAATGTTCTAACTGAAATTTCTTCATCACAAAAGTGGTACACTTGTAGACCAACATCAACACCAACACTATGGAACTTGTGGCTAACAAAGAAAACCAACCACCTCATTGACTCGGTGTTTTGAATGTCTGCTTCAGATTAGCCTCGAAATTAAAAAATGGCAAAGATCCTTCTGACAAAATTAATGTAAAGAACTGTTCTTCAAGCATTCAAGAATGCTTCAAAGAAGAAATTGAATATTTGTACCAAAACCAGGATTCGGAAACAATAACGAAGGAAATAACGTTCGTAACTTTTTCAAGAATCCTGAACTAAGTGCTGAAATTATAGGATTACACGTGACGTTGATACAAAGAAATTCGACATTATACTCAGAGCGTTGTCTTCAGACATCAAGAATAGTGTAAAAAGTTTGAAGGTTTTCCTCATCAGGCCATTATATTTGTCTGTATCCGTTGTATTACATGTCTTCTGCCATACAAAAAAAATTCTTGTACATTGAGCAGAATTTATTCAATCATCTCTTCTGCAAATTGGACAATTTTCTGAGAAAGCTCAGGAAGCTCGCAATAAAGATTTAAGAAGATTTCGACAAAGTAATACTCGAAATCGACTGCTTATCACATATGATCCTATTACCAACAGTCTTAGGGAGATCCCCAGATTTACTTTTGGAGGCTACGGAAGGTTGATAGATTAAGTGCTTATTCTGACGATGACAACACAGTAGACTATTCTTGTGAAAAAGAATTGAGTGATGCTGAGTAGATTGTATTTTGATTTCGTTTTAGTGTATATAGTTATAGGAAATATACTTTTTGTTAATTAAGTTTTTATTTCATTCTCGATATCTTGATACTTGTAAGGAATTTTGTTAATTTTTTTTTTTTGTATCTACTAATACTACGAAGCTTATGTATTTTTGTAATTAATTATTTTTTTCCATTCTCTGTAAAAACTAGTTCTGAAAACAATTAAAATTATTATAAACAGTATTAATAAACGTGTTTTAATTAAAATACGTCACCAAGTAATTTTGTCCAGCTACCCTGTACATGACGACACAATGTGCGATCGTGAATATAAAAATTGCATCGCCAAAAGAAATTGAGTATAAAAAATAAAGTGCTTTTATGAACACTTTACTTAATTATTTTAATAAACTTCGTATTAGTGGAAAATTGGATTTTCAGCTTTAAGTGGCTATATTGATAGCTACCAGACTAGAAATAAAATGTTTCCCATTACTATGATTAAACGCCTATTTAAGAGGTTACACTTAATATCTTTCATAAAAAATCCATTAATAGGAAATAAATATATGGTAGTTATTTAGTGGAAATAGCTTTTTTCGAAGTCAACTCTTTATATTCCCTTTTATACATCCTTACGCCATTTTATTTTTATCTAAAATTCACAAAAAATCTTTTGATCAGGAAGACGGTAATACAATAACGCATTGTTGCTTTAAATGCCATGAATTTCGCGTTCAGAAATTATTAGCTTTGAAATTGTGCACGGGATGAACTCTGTCTATTAAAATTTCCGTTTATAAATATTTAAGGCATTTTTCATGTTTTTCATGGCAAATTACCATGAAATACATGGTTTGAAAACACCTAATTAGTGGTAATGCGATTGCAGCAACAACCCTGCAGTGATGCACACAGTCTAACACTGTGCGTCTATATTTTGTTGGTCCTAAAAATTATCAGAAACATATAGATGAAACATAAAACTTAAACTAATGCAAATGCTACAGAAATCATGTTAAGAGTGGTAATGGTAGTTGGTGGCTGTTTTTTTTTTTTTTACTCTAATATCTGCGTCTGTGTCAGTAACATCCTGACGTATGCCACTAATGTATGATCGTTTTTATCATCAGTTTCCCGTTTTTTGCTTCAACGTTGTATTTTACATTTGCATGCATAGTAATAGATTTCATACAAGCAGCACGTACTTATCATTGAAAATGCGCTATAGGAATGTGTGTTTAATTTTTTTTTTAAACTTATTTTTCCTGTAGAGATTTATAGCGTTTCATTTTATATTCGTTGTTGTTTGTATACTTTACGAGTAAATGTGGTGTTTCAATCCCTATCTGTATGCATTATTAGTTTTTTGTTACATATAGGGACCCCTTAAGTATGCAAAGCAAAACAAAATGTAAGAAAAAAAAACTGAATTTATGTTATTTTTTTCCCCTTCATGTATAAGTCTTATCAATGTGAACATCCAGTCGCATATCATGATTCACGTTGCATGTCGATTTCGAACGCATGATACAAGCACAGCATTATAGGTTTGCACTGATTTGAGTTGTTGTTGGCTTTCTTTGAAATTTCAATAACGTTGACTTAAATAAAAAGTTTTTTATTACAATATATTACCATAAGTTGGTTATTTTTAATGCATTTAAAGTTAATGTCTATAAATTTATTTTTTTAATTCTTGTAACAACTTAAATATTTCACTCTATTGACAACTTTTAGGATTTAAAATGGTCCATATTGCGGTGACATTTACATTTATATTGTTATCCCTCAGATCAAACAAAATGACATTTATGAACAGTGTACTCTGCAAATCATCTAAATGTGGCGCCTGAACAACGCTACCAAATTATCAAGATTTACTTTAAAAATCAGTTACCAATTCACTCATCTAATAGATGGCAAAATTGTGTTCAGTGATTAGACCTAACTGGTCTGAGCCTTAGCATACCCTACGAACTCCATTACATCCTCTGATGGCATCATTGGGACTTATTTCCTCAAAAATGAAGCCGGAGCTCGCTCAATAGATATCTTTACTATACAATTATCAAAGATTTTTTTGTTTAAAAATCTTGTTGACGTTCATCCGGGCAAGATGTAATTTCAACAAGAATAAAATAATGAGTATTAAAATATAAATGAATAAAATATTAACAAAACTTTACTTAAAATTGCTTATTGGCCAAAGAAAAATCTCGCCTTAAAAGATCTGACAGCAATCTATCACAAAAGAGCAAAGAGTGCATAAGTGTATAACTTAACACTAATTTTATTGAAGAAATAGATTTTCGGTGTGGTTAATGACTCTACCCTATTATCAGGAACTATATATTTTTTTAATAATTTAACTTTTTTATAATCGCGCTAATTTTATATTAATTCTTAAAATTGCATTGCAGGATAATCTACTGTTAGGCCGCTGCTTTTCAAATATGGAAGCTAAAAGACATAATGCAAATAATGATGTCATGCAATAACTTTACATTTACGTATATATTTAATTGGTTTTCAGCCTTTTGAAAATATGTCGATGGTCTCACAAACCCACACGCGGGTATAGGAAGGTTAAAAATACACCCTAACTATTAACGCTATAAATAAAGGCTGGGCTGTGACTTATTGTGAAACCCGACTACAATTAGTGTTGGCAACCCACTGGGTAACCCAATTTATCCTACCCGGGTTTTATTGCGTATTATTTGTAAAAAAAGCCCAAGCGGGTTATTTGTTTCAAAGGATTTCGTAGTTTATTTAGAAAAAAAGTAATTAAAATTGAAGCATGGGAAGTACAAATTAATTTGGACCGTTTGTTTAGCTCAAAAAACATAATAAATTAGCAAATTTATAAAAATAAAAATTTATCAAATCACTGCTTACATCTTATCCGCACTTCTGAGCCAACGTACTAATCCCGTTTTAGAAAAACTTTTCGCTTTTGAGGCGATCCAACTTTGAAGCAGACTTTATATTTCTTCTAAAGAACTAATTCGGTGACTTGCTAAAAGCTACAATAGTAGCCTTCTAAACGGTCAATAGTTAAAAGGATCAATGTTTGGAAAATACGCCGAGTGCGGCATTTGATCTTTTCTAACAACTGTTTGGTGACTTTTGCTGCGTATGACCGAGCTTTATCTGTCTGTCTTTATATTCTGGCCACCTTTTTCATAATGCACGTTTCAACCCAATTAATTGCATTCTGCTTCGACGATCGAGTTTTAGCAGCTCATAAAACACAATGTCACCTTGATCACACTAAGGGTGCAAAATTAATAAATACTAAAACAAATCGATTGTACTAACAAACAAAAAATATTGTCAAAGTGAACAAAATTTGGAAAAAAAAAACAAAAAATCTATCTAAAAACCCAATAAAATGTTTACCAACCTTGGCTACAATAGATAATTGTTTTTAATACCACCAAAATTATTGACACCCAAATTTATATAAGAAAAAATTTTAAACGTATTTGCTGCAATTTTTCTTTTTTTATTAAAGTATTATATGTACAACATTGCATGGTTTCTTGGTTTGCGTGGTTCCCGTGAAACATAAATAAAAAGCTTTGGTCAGAAGGAGACACCATTAGCATCGATCTAGTATCGGGTGTTATTTTTAGTTACACTAAATCATGATAGAACTAAGAAATCTATTTTTAGTATCAATGAAACTCTCTGCTTGGCAGAAAATTTGACGGAGTGTATGTTTAAATATGATTTCGGTCATGTAGTCGCCACGGCAGGCATATGCAACCTTATTTCACAATATATCTTCGAATTTTGATTTCCAGGTGTTTTGTCCAGGTTTCTTGTTTATCGACGTAGACAAGAGACTTTAGATAGCCCCAAAGCAAATAGTTACTCTCTCACCAAAGGCTTCTTTGTGTGGAATGTGGCTTCATCCTGTTGGAACTACGTGTGAGCAAGATTAATACCTGATAATTCAGGTACGAAAAAATTTGTAATTATGTCCATATAGCGTTCATCATTTACAGTAATATTCTGACCATCATTGTTTTGGAAGACGTATGGGCCATTGACACACCAAACAGTAACTTTCTGCCTATTTAATGGTGTTTCGACAAAAGCTTGTAGATAATCTTCACTCCAAATGCTGCAGTTTTGTTTATGTTTGTAGCCATTCAACCAAAAAAGGGCTTCATCGGAGAACGAAGTTTGACGAACAGAACCATTATTTTGAAAAAAAAGACTTTCGACAATTTGCAAGCGTTGGACTGGTGTAAGTCTATCAATCATGACATGTCAAAATAAAATAATTAAATGCAACTATCACTTGTTAAATCGGTTTTCAAATAAAGCAGCATTACCAACTCTAATTTGTGAACCTCTAATAAACACCCGCTATATATTCAGCTAGCGATGGTCAAAAATTGGACTAGTCAAGTGGGAATTTTAATATGCATGTTGCTATGGTTCGCAAAGTTCGCAGTATGATGAGATAGCTTCTGCACAAAGAAGTACCTATAATTTTAGTCAGATTTAAACTTTAGTGGAATAGAACTTATATTAAACAAAATAGAACAAGAAGAGTTAAACACCAAGGAATAGGTGAAAGTGTCCCCTTTTACCCTATATATACTTCTGCTGCGGTGTTTTGCCGTCTGCAAAACACTGCTTCATTTTAATGAATTTACTCTAGAAAAATCATTATAAGAATACGCTTCATGGAACAAATTCTGGAAATAAGTTATGATTTGGATTTTGGATCTATAAGAAACAACGACAGCAACAAGGAGTTAAGAAATTTGAAAAAGAAACATGTTCAAGATGAATATTGTAAATTAATGCAAATGATTTAAATCTAATTTTGAGATTTTAACAAATCCTAGAAGCGCTTGTGTGCAATAAAAAAATGACTCTACAAAGTTTATGCCACGGTAACAGCATACTATACAACCAAATACCCGTGGAGAAATATGTCCGCAACAGTTTGCAAAATCCTTTATCGTGGAAAAGATGTCATTAAATAACATTTGGTGCCACTTAAAGATCTATCAGAGGAAGTTTAGGAAAAAAAGAAATAAGGGTTATGGATTTTATAGAGGGAACAACACCCGAAAAATTTCGAGAATCTCGCAAATGAAGATCTATTTAATATATTATTGGCCATTTGATGACAGAAATTTGATTTACTTCTAGTTTCCGAAAAAATGGAAATTTTGTAAAAAAAAAATCCATTCAAAAAATCACTTTTTTTGTTTTCAGTCCACAATGGATCAATGGATATAAACCTTTTATACTCTAAATGAAAAGTCTTCGCTAGAGATTTTATTTGATATCCATAGTGACATGTTTGCTGATCGAAATTCCGGGCTATATCCCGGTAAAATGTTGAAACTAATACCCGTATACCTCAGGAATCAAGCTTTGCTGCTCCAAAGTTCTTAAATAGCTGATCTTAGAATAACTTGTATATTTAAGTAGAATTAATGCGACCACGGTTGCTTGTCACCCAGGGATCTATATTTAAACCAAATCAAAGGCTTAAATTTGACCTTGAATTCCTTAATAGTACTCAAATAATATTAATGAAATTAAAACGCAGTAAAATTTCACTTGTTATCTGTCCACTAAAAAATAAAATAATTACTAAAATATCTTGATCGGTTCAAAAGGTACAGAATTATGGCCAATGAAAAACGATTTTGAGCCACTGCTGGTCGGTCATGTGTACCTCGGAATGAAACAAGTAGACGTTTTCTCCCATCTACATTCTGGTTTCCTCAGTAACAATAGCCATAATCATCGTATAATCTGTCGCATTGCAGTAAGCCTCCTTTTGAGCTATCGTCACGGCTATATCGCGTCCTAATATTACAATATCCAGGAACTGAAAACGGAGTACCACGGCCACAACCATTTATGCGCTTTAGCGCCACTCTCCACATCCTGATCAGCTTCGAGGTTGCCGTTGTTGACATTAGGTCCGCATCGCACCCTGATTTTCAGGAAAAATCTTAAAGTTCTTGCTGACGTTCAGGTTTATCACCGCCTCTGCGGCTATTTGTCCGTAATATACTAACGCCTAAAAGACATTCGCTTGTTTCGGGCATTTTCATTTCCATTTTTAAGTCAATATAAGGTTTTATACGACCGACGATTAAAATGAGTGCTTCACCAAAAAAGCTACCTGTGATGTTGATGTGATATCAACATCATCTGGAGACCAAAAACCCAGTATAAGGGCTATTTGAAATTTAATTTTTATCAGATTATGGTACAATAATAAGCCATTACACATATTAAATATTTGTAAAAATTTTGGATCCGATTTTCATAAGCAAAAGATATGTACGAGTATGTTTGCTGGTATATTTGATGATTAATTTTTTTCTTCTATTTTTTACAATTTCGTTTTATTCACTTCTGGGTGTTCATTTATTTTCATATTTTCAGCTATCGCTTACCACGGTGCTAAGAAAAACTTTTACAACCCACGTACACTCATTTGTTACATGGCCAAAGAGTATTAAATAATCTCATAAAAACTCACATTTACAAGAGCAAACAAAACATTTTGAAATGATGACTGGTAATATTTTAACAGCATTTTCGGTTTTATGTGTATATTCACTACTTGAAATCTGTTGCTTTAAGCCTTTCATGATTACATTCTGTGGGGGGTTAGTCTTTTGTTTTTACTCGTTTTGTTGTGCCAGGCAACAATACTGTGCCAGCTCTTTATTTTTCATCTTCTCAAAAAGTTCATATTAAAGTGTTGACAAGAATTATCCGTAGTTCATAGAATGTATTGTTATTGCCGGAATTATTACAGTTGCAGTTGCTGTTATTGTTGCTGATGATGTTGATAACTGCTGCAGTTGTTGCTATAACAAATGAAATACCCAGTTTAATTGTCACTTGTCTCAACAGAAATAGTAACAGGCACATAATGAAAGTGTATGCAAGTTAGAGTATTTAAACAGATACTGACGACGGACAGACTGTGTGGCAAAAAGAAACAAATAAGAAAAAATTAAGAGATATTATCTAAAGATGTGCAATTTTTAAGTGTAAAAATGTAAACAGTGAATGCTATCTTTACCACTGCATATAAGATCAAATCACACACACACAAACATGCAAAGCAAATGAATAAAGTCGAATTTATGGTAAAAGGCAACACTCTAAACAGGAAATACACACACTTATTTGTCAACAATGTGTGTAAACATGATATATGTATGTATGTATAAAGCATACTTTTAGACTAATATGTGTGTGTGTAATATTTTGTACATATGCATACTTTAAAGATGCAACAAATTTTATATGATTTTCTTCCTGTTTTTTTTTTTTTTTTGCTCCTATACTCTTTTTGGCTTCAAAGACCTTGTTGAGGGTTTGCCATACTTTTTTGCTATTGTAAGTTTGACTCTGATTTTGATTGTGGTTATTATCATAATCATTATTATCATTATTATTGTTATTAGAAATTTGAAATATGTACGTTTTATGATTTTTATCTCATACTCATTTAAACTTCTTGAAATACACAAGTGTAACATAAATTGTCTATATTGTCGTTCAAATACTCGAATGTGTTTTTGTTTGTGTACAATAATATTGTGATTTTTAAAATGAAATATTTACAAAATAAAAGTGTAAAAATTGAAAGAAAATGCCAAAAATTTCTCTGCAAAATCTTTTGTATTATTGTGATGAATATGTCAAGAGCCTAATAAATATTTGTAATTTTTACTTCAACAATACAAGTTTTAATGTCGTTAAGGTATTAGGCGTTTATTATAAGAAAATCATATAATATCATATAAATACAATCTTCAACATTAGTAATATTTATTCTTTGTTCTTTACAGGTATGAAATATTGCTGTTGTAATTAAGGTGATATATAACTGTAAGTTTAAAAAAATTCAAATTGTCAAAAAAAAAATATTTTGAAAAATATTGCAGAATTCAGAAGGTTATGTATCGTTGTTTCATGTATTGAATACATTTTTTGTTTAAGGGAGGCTTACGCGATAATACAAGTCGTACGACATACCAAATTTTTGTGTAAAAGACAGCGGATAGTATCGTGTAAATTCAATATCTACGACATTGAGAGAAAATACGAATGAAAATTTGACAATCATACGGCTCTCTTTGTTTTTAATTTTTTTAAAGAACCATCACACTTCATTAGATCAGGAGTGTATTTTTATGTAAAATATGTATAAAATAAACGAGGAAAAAAGCAAATTTTTCTGCTCTCGCTATTAGTCTCTGCTGCTTTCGTTCTATTTTGCTTTGGTTTTTTACATATCGTGTCAACGTAACGTCAACGTTTCGTTCTATTTTGCTTTGGTTTTTTACATATCGTGTTAACGAAAAAAATCTGTTATAAGATTTTTACTCTCATTTTTAAAATACGAATAGAATTTTAAAATATTTCCTCTCTGATTTTAAAGTATTATTGCGAAAATTAACCTTTACTTGCTTTTTAACGCCCATTGTATCAACGTATGTGTATAATAATTTGTATTAAACGTCAAAAACTAAATAAGAAGAAGAAAGCATTATTAATAACTTGACTTAATAAATGCATTTTTCTAACTATATATTCTTCCCACTTTATCTGCATTAATTTCAATTTTTTTTATTCTAATAAATTTCCTGCTGACAATAAATGAAAATTGTTTTGTATATATTCTTCTTCCCAATATTTGGCATTCATGTTACATTAATAGCACGGAAAACAATACAACTTTTTAAAAACACATGAAAAAATTGCATGAGTGTAGGAGATTTTTACATGAAAATTACCAACAACAAGCATACAACTTTTGAATTTCAGTACAATCTAATAATGGATACAATGATACAAGGGTTTTGTAAATTCCACAAATGCTCTTCATTATTTAAATTATATTTACAAGTAATTACAATTACTTTGTATAGAAATCATCACTATTATTTCACAAATATCTATCTTGAATATTTACTTTATTAAAAAAGACACTCACTTTTTTTTGAGAACATTTATACTATGGTAGACATAAATTGGCAAATTACTCTTATTGGGTAGCGTTGTTTAGTAGTTAGAGCACGCATAACAACACAAACGACCCAGGTTTGAGCTCCAGTAAAGGGGACATGCCGAAAAAACATTTAATTATGGATTCGAATGTTACAATTGTTTCAGGCTTTCAACTTCCTTCCAGATAACACCATCTAAAAATAAAAAAGAAGTCCCCTGACCTTCCCGCATACCTCTGGTGATGAATAGATAAATAAATAAACATCAGACGAACGATCAAGTAAGCACGCCACCTACTGGAAAAAAAAAATTACAATGCTAAAGTAAAGATCATCACGAATTAACAAGAATCTCTTCGAATCAGATAAAATTGATTAAAGAAAGTGAAACAAAGCATGGATGCTGTGTGGAAAGCCAATACGCTCCCAATGCCAATATGACGAAAAAAAACCGTTAAGCCTCTACACTTATGCTCGCCATCGTTAAAATTATTTGTCGCGTGCCGATACTAAGTTTTTTCGAGTGGGTACGAAGTGATGTAAAACAATAATTTTCAACTCTTCAAACCGATTGTTGTGTGACAATTTTCAATCTATTCTATATTCCATTTTTGCATTTATACAAAAAAAGAAAGATAAGTTAGAAATTTGTTAAATTATAAAAACAAAATCTATTATTTAAGGAATAATAAATTTGCCATTGCTGCTGATAATTTATTTGAAGCAGATCATACAAAAAATTAGATTTGTTAGAAAGCATATGAGCAGAAATATATCTTAAAAGTGTTTATTGTCTTATTTTTTGGTTTTATAGATATATTTAGTGTCACCGCCAAATGAATGAATGCAATTGAATGCAATTTGCAGCAGCCTCTTTGGCTAGCGATGCATATTCATATTTTAGTGCATAATTCAACTTTATCTTAATCAAAGTCCTTATAAGAAATAAAACAGCGTAGTTTGATAATGGTCTTGTGGGAACTGAATAGAGTGAACGACAGCTTACGTCATCATCCTATATCAAATATCATCATGTATCCTCGACTATCTAGGTGGATATTCACGAACGATGGAGTCCGACAGCAAATGTATATGTCGGCGAACTGGAAAATACTGTTTCCAGATACAAGAAATTCGTTAAAAGTTGTTTCTGAACGGATACCCGTTGAAATTAATTGCTATGCGCATGGACCTAAGTTGAGAGAAATAACGGGACTGGGGTCTTTATTGAGAACCCAAACACCTAGATATTTTTGTGTCTTTCGGACATAAATACCGTCTTACAGGTGGAAGTCAAGGTTATAACGGAGGGCATCAATTAATTCAGGAAAGATATGGGATTGATAAAAGTTAACATATTTACTGACCTCCGGCAGAAATACAAGCTACAATGATCGGTGAGATCAAATCGAGGAGAATACTGGACTGTAAGAGGGCATTTGGATAATACCTGGGTACGCATTATTTAGGTGCCGAAGTAATGAAGGCTAGCAACCTTGCTATTATTACTCGTTAGTACTAGATCAACCAACAATTTTCAGACACTTTAATCCAGCAAAAAGCTAGGAAATTAGACGCATATGTGGAATTACTAATTAAAATTAACAAAACAGATTAACACGTAAATAGTATGACTATGAATATTTAATTCATTAATGGTATTAAATTTTATCTTCTCTGTGATTATATTTCTATCTATTATCTACCATTATAGTATTTAGTTAGCCAAGAATAATAAATTATAAAAAATAAATAAAATATTCTAAAAAACTTACCTTCACCAACTGCCAATGGCACTGCAATCTGTTGTCGAAGTGTCCTTCAATTCGACTGTTTACCTTGACTCTCTGGTCATTCGTTTCAATTTCAATTTCAATTTAACTCTGCGTTAAAAAAATAATCAATAATTGGATTTTATTTCATTTATACAATATTTGCACACAAAATTCAGGATTTCTCTGTTTTTTTTTGTATTAAATTTATTTTTTGTTTAATTGATTTAATAAAAAACGAAAAAAAAAATTAATTCCATATCGCCGTATAAATGCAACAATGAGACGGTGTGCAGTTTGTTTATACATCGTAACGGATTGTAAACGTGTTCGTATTTGTTTAATGTGAAATAAGACTTAACATCAACAACAAATACAAAATTATTTTTTGTTAAATTCATTGCAATTGCAAACTCTACTCTTAATGTTGCTGTTGTTCTCTTGCTGTTACTTTGTGTCACCAATCTGCTGTTGTTGTTGGCAAGTTTTAAAAAACAATTTCGTATATTGACATGTATGGAATTGAATCGAAATGTGAAATGATATGTTGTATCTTGCAATACGAACAAAAACAACAACAGATCAGTTACTTTATGATATCGGATACCATCTGACATTTATACTCTTGTACATAAATTATTTATAGGAAAATGATAGCGTCCTTAAAAGTTAATTTTAGATATGAAAATGGCATTTCATTTTAAAAAGTCTATGAATATTTAATAATTGTTGAATTGAGTACAAGGATATATTTAATGCATACATATGTGTATGTGCTTGTCTGTGTGCATGTGTATGTGTGCGTAAAATGCTGCTACAAATGGGAGAAAAAAAACTGCAAGTAGAAACCTAAAGCAAATCTGTATTAAATGGTATTATGCGCTTTGCGGGGAGGTTACAAAATTTTATATGCGATTGATTGCTTAAAAACAAGAGATTTTAATTAAATTTGTAGTAAAGTTCTTTTTATTAAATTAAGCTGATTTGATTAAAAATAAAAATACATACAAAAACTTGTATAAATTTCAAAATATGTAAAATAAAGGGTGGGCGAATTTAAGACTAGGAAGTAAAATGTGATAAAAACACAATTTTTTTAACAAATTAAGTTTTATTCATTCATTCATTATTATTATTCCAGTATAAAAAAGGAATATTGGAATTAATAATGGAATATGATGTCGAGCAAATGTCCAACTCTAGCACGTCGGCAGATGTCCGGACTTATATCCTTTAATTAGTGAGTAGTAGAGTGTAAACTGAAGTTGAGTTCAAGTTCAATGCATTTATTTTGTATGATATTATTTACTTATTAATTTTATAATAATATAAAATATATTTGATGAATTATTTCAAAAATTTCATTTTCTACATTATGGTACACCACTCTAGATGATTGATGATGTAGTCTGTAACAAGGACTTTGTTTCCAACAAATGATTGTTTGCCACCTTTTAGAGAGCACACATGGTGGTTAATACTTAAACCTAAATAGTAGGAAAAACTATTGTCTCGTTGATGAGATTCGTTGCTATCAGTGCCGCATATAAAATGTCAGAGTTTTAGATAACTAATAATTCTTAAGCAAAAATTTAAAACTACACTCAGACTGTGAAGCTTTAAACTCTAACTCTAGTGTCTTTTTTACTATTGTCATTATAGGCGCATTGCATCTTGTTGTATATAAACAGCAAGTGTGCTAATATTTTGCTTTAATCATTAATTAAATACACAATTTGATACAGAATTCAAAATAATACCAATTTTTAGCAATTAATAAGAGACTTCGCTATTTTCATTTTGAAAATTAATTTTAATAAAGAATTTGTTTGTCATTAATATCTATAGGAAATTTATCATTTTTCTGATTTCTTCATAATTGCATCATTGTATAAACTCTATGGTTTATTGGCAACAAATATGGATAATTGATTTTTAGTTACTCTCTTTCAAGAGAGTTTGGTAGACACCGAAACAAATAACAACACTTGTCTACAGCAAAAAAGCCTTAAGTAAAACTATATGAAAAATAGCTTTATTTTGATGCGCAGAATTCAAATCTGTTTTCAGTTTTTTCCATCGGGCTCAAACTTTTTTTATGGTCGTGGCAAATTTTTCGTCCAAAATATGGCAGTTATGTCAATATATTTCGTCATCACTTGGATACGACTTGACCGATCTTAATGCAAGTAACAGAAAATGTTTAGGAACAAAATTTCCTATAAATCGCCTTAACACCATTTTTTTGTACTTTCAACAGTTTCGGAGTTATTTACAACTTAGCTGCGAAAAAAAATTGTTTTCACGCAAAATTAGAGCAATTTTATTATTTTTTTCCAGAATGAATATTTTACATGTTAAGCACTTAAATAATTCACAGAATCTTATTTTGCAGTCTTTTATGCTTAAGACTGAGACAGTAGTCATAATTGAATTTCATATCATCATACACATACATATATTTCATTCTTTAAAAAAAAAAAAAAAAAAATGAAAAAACTGTTACACAGCGATGTTTTGTCCAATATAATGCCTTAAAAACAACTTAGACGGAAATTTACTTTTCTAAAACATATTTTGTTATCAAAATAATGAAAGTCTAAAATTTGTCTCATCAAAACTAAAGCAACTTTTGTAATTCTGTCGGGGAACTTCAAAATAAAATTAGTAGTCCTAGCGTAACCTCTATTTTTAATGATTATCCATTTTCATTCAGATCCAGGAAGCATAGAACACAATTTCTTAAACCTAAAGCTACTACTACTAATTTTAACATAAATATAGCAGTTGCTTTAGTTTTAACAAAAACTTTATTTTTATTTTATTTTTATTTTTATTTTTATTTTTGTGAATTGATTGTTTATACAGAAACAGAAAAATTTTGAGTCCAGACGCTATGTAGCATCAGTTGCATAAGTTATGGTCGCCAGTGTATGTACACCACTTATGTTTTTCTTTTTTTTGTTTCCTTTGAATATTCGTAATTAATATTCTGAAACCACAATTAATTTAAATTTCGCATTACTTTCAACATTTTTTCACGCATTGTCAGCATTGTCTAAGCCTAAAACATAATTATTGTGTTTGTTGGGCAACAAACAGACATAAAAAGGAGATAAGAAAAACATTAAAAATATAATAAGTAATGTTGGTGAATGTTTTCAGTCGAATCAGCCAGTAGACGACTCACGCAAAATATCCTAGAAAGCCACAATAACGAATGTGTAAATGATAAGAATTAAAAATCATTTTTTTTCTGACAAAACTGATTTTACAATAGTATCAGCAAACACAGAGTATTCCAGGAAAATGCCTAGAATAGTATTCATCATTAAACGGAGAAAAAAGCAATTAAGCCTTAAACAAGTTATGCTGCCAATAAGCATAAATCACAATGAAATAATTAAGCGAATCATAACAGCCCACAAAAAATTGCTTAAAATGGTTGGATATGTATAATTTTTTTGTCTCAGTATTCAACTTGGTTGACATTAAAAGGATTTTTTGTTTTTGGTGTTGCCAATGCTTAGTAAAGTTTTCAACGCATTATTTCCTTTTGGTTTTGGTTACCTCATTAAAAATAGCTATAAATATAATAATTGGTAATGAAATGCCATATTATAAAATTTATGTTAAAAGAAAAACTGAGAAATTACCACAAAATATACCAACTGGAGGCCAAAAATCAAAAAAAAAAGTCAACACCCAACCAAACATTAACGGGAAACGGAAATAATAAAAAATAATAAAACCATAAAAATATGTAACAAAAATCGCAGCCACTGCCACTGCTACCGCCACCACACAGCCATACAAAAACAAAAGTCAAAGTTTCGGTAAAAAAAAGCAGCAACAATTTGAATTATACAGTACATGTTGCTCCCCACACATTCATATTTTGTACATAAATTTTAAGCAATATTGTGTACTCAAACCCAGACTGAATCTAAGCAATCAACTATTATCACTCCTTTTAGCTCTATGTTCACTACGTACGTATACCCACCTACCACTCCGGCAACCTTATATTTCGTTTTTATTAATGCAGAAAACGTGTATCATGCTTAGTTACCTTAATTTTTATGTATTTTATTGTGTATGAATTTTCTTGGAAGCTCAATAGAGAGTGAAAGACAGTAAAATAAAATAGCAATATAATCATTTTTGGCGTTCAAGTTTTGGAGGCAAGAATCGACTGCTATAAATAGCTTTACAAATAATAATAACTTGGTATTTGATATATATATTTTTTTCATTTCTCCTGCTTGTTGAAGGAACTGTAAGTTCTTTCAGGGTATTCCTTAAATAATGGAAACGTTAATGCTAAAGCTTACCCGCTGTTGGCATTGTAAAAATGAAATGATCTTTAAAATTTCGTTTCGAACTTATGTGCACTGTTTCAACTGTGAGCAACTATATTTTATTTTCAGCTGAAAGAGAATTTATTTTAAAAAGTAGGAGTTAAATGCTATGTAAACTTAAAAATACTTCAGAACTAAGGAATTAAAAATTAAAATTTTAAAGATTCATGAGAAGTACAGATCGATAGAATGACTGATACCTAAGCTATAGATATACATACTTATATATATTTATATATTATTATTTTATCGTTTATATACCCATAAATGAAAGGACTTGCAGTACTCGATGTACAAATTTAATAATTGAATATGGCAGTGAAAAGTATTAAATGATAGAACTGATAATGTAATTAACAATGTTCATGGTTTACCATATTTCATCTAAAATTTTCATAATCCATTTGTTAATTTTGGTAAAAGTTAACTGTTCATATGTTATGAAATTTGTTTTGGTATGAATATTTTAATATAGCTTATACATTATCGTACCTGATTTGCTTAACCCCGATCAATATTTGGATAAAAATTAGGAATAATTTCACTTTGACGCAGTTTTCGGGATGATGCTTCTAGTAAGTCGATGTTCATGGTTGCGGCCTAAAAAAGACTGCATTTTTCTTCTAGCATTAAAAAAATAATAATAAAAAATATGCAGGTATAGCTCTTAAGATTTATATAGCATTTACTTCAAAATAACATACATATATATCTGCGGACGTGGTTGTAAATTTTACCCCTTTTAAAATTTTCCAAATTAAAAAAAAAAAACAAAAAACTTTCTCTTTCTTTTCCATTCTTTGTAATGCTATTGTATTATCATTATATTATTATATTTGACGTATGTAAATAAAATTCTTTACAAAATATTGGAGAAACTAAGATCTTATAGCAAATAAACTTCAAAGAAAAAATACAATACGTTAACCTTTTTAAAATTTTTGATTTCTTCTAAATTGCGTAGAATAAAACAAATGCAGCGAACTTAATATTTTACTTTATACAGTCTCTTATTTGACTTCCATTTTATACAATTATAACCATGCAGTATACAACTTATTTAATATCCGCTTAATACGCCAATTTATTCAATACACGACTTTACACTATGACTGCTAAGCTATAAATGTAACAATGAAACCGTGGAGGTTTTAATTGGGTTACCCAGTGGGTTTCCAGCCCTGTAACAAACAAAATATTCAACAAATTTATAATTTTGACCAAATAATACAAAAATAATTTTGTTATTCTACAATTTCGAATTATAAATTATATAATATACACAGCAAATGTGTCCTTAATTTCGCTTTGCCATATTTCGAGGTATTGTGATTAATATTGGTAAACATTTATTGAAAATTATAAGAGCAGAGATTAAATTAAAAGTTTATACAGCAAAATGAAAAACTGTACATATTCATCCTTTTTGACCCAATCTCCAAGAGTCTAGACCTACGATTAAAAGAATATGAAGTATTTACAAATGTTGTTGTCATTTGCAAAAGAGTAGATAGGATTGAGTGTAAGAAAAAGGAAGTAATTAAGAAATATTATAAGTAGCGTAGGAGAAAGAACAGAACCTTGCAGTGCGATAAAATTGCAGTGGAAAGTTGTCTTGTATAAATACATGAAATCGTCTGTTATGTATTTTAAATAGTTATCGCTATTGGGCAAGCTTGCGAAATTTAGATTGATTTTAACAACTTCAACTAAAATGTATAACTAACCGGTAACGGCTGATCTGAAAGCAAGCAATTTTGTTCGAAACGTATGTAATGAAAATAAAAAGAAGTGATATTTATACATGTCTCATTTTTTATACAATTTTAACAGATAAGTGCAAAACTAAATCATAAACATTTACTATTTTACATCCCAAATTTTAATAACAAAAGTTGCTCGATTAATTGATACACATTGTTTGAGTTATTTGTTATTCGAAATTGGCTAAACAAGAAAAGCATGGGACACCCTTTAACAATTTTGTCTTTATAATACGTGGCCGTGGAAAGACTTTTTTTATTTACAATTATACAATAACATATTTAAAACATAACATAAAAAGTATAAATAATTAGAAATTTGTTAGCAAATAACCAAGTTTTCCATAAATTTGGAATTAAATTAACCATCAAATATCAAATTAATAAAATATTTTTAATATTATGTCTTTTAAAACATTCATGTATGGGAGTTTTAAAATCTTTTTCATTTCTCTTATCGTAAAACTGTTGTTTTTAAAATTAGTAAATTTAGCATTGTAATAAAAAAGTATAACATTATTATTATAACTTTATTTATTATGCTCTTTTGGAATATTTATTATTTCCACATATTTTATTTCATTTATTTTTTATTCATTATGATTGCTTTTCGTTCTTTGGTCCGGTATATTTATGTTTTCAATATCAGCTTCTTTCTATAACATTGCCTATATTTTTTTTCATATGGGGCAGAGAGTTTTTATTAAGCTTTTTTTAATAAAAATTTGATTATGCTTTCTTTTATTTTAATGGCCGCATTAAAATTGTAAAAGTTTTTCATATTTTTCTTTATTAAAATTATTATTATTGCGTAAACAATTTTTATTTGATTTTATATTCTTTGATGATATGACTTCATTAGGATAGACGAGTATGGCTGAAGTATAGAATATTATTTATTTAATAAAATTTACGTCCTTAGCTAGGGAAAAAATACCAAAACCTAAAATTTTACATAATTTTTATTAAGTCTGTAAACATTTAAAATTTATTCATACTCTAAGATTTATAATCATTTGGTTCAAATCCAAGGCAGTTCTTATCACAAATTCATTCCATAAACCAAGTACTAATGAGTTATGTGGTTTGTTCCAATTTCAATCAATGGTTTTTTGTCATGATGTGAGTGACAAAAAATAACCTTTGACCCTTTTATGCCCGAGACCCTTTATCATGAAGAAACTACTATATATTTATAGAATCTCTTCTTTTGACATAATTGGAGCTAAAAAAAAGTTTCATATTTTTGCCAAGTCTGGAAGAATATAAAACAGCCTGGTACTCAAAATTATCGAGGGCCAATAGATCTTCAATTTATATGTCTTTTTTTAGAAAAAATATGTTTTATTACCTTTTGCATAGGTAGCGTTTGTACAATAAAAAATTAAAGTTCTCACGTTTTCACTTTCAAACAATATTTAAATTTTAGCGAAAATCTGCAACCCAAAAGAACCTCTAAACCACAGTGTATACAGCGACGACACATCAACAAAAATAACAACAACCATACAACAAATTTTACAACTCTGGAGGGATACACGGAATAGTAAATATTAACATAATATAGTTATCTCTTTTTTTCGAGCTGAGTGTTAAAAGCTTTTATTTTGCTTTATTATTGTATTCTGACAATGTTTTTGTTAAAATTAATATCAAATTTTACTCCATATTTTTACTTACCTTTATTAGTTGAAAAAAGTACATCTATTTCATTAAATAAAACAGAAAATTCTGTATATCTTAAAAAAATCACAACCCATCCAATTTCACTACATTAAATTTTATTTTTTTGCATACACATACGAAGAAGCATATATATTTTGTTCTTTTCGCACTGCTTTATTTTCTTTTACTCCTGCTGAGTTGTAAATTGTTGCAAACAAAGAAAAACAGCTGATTTTCGCTTTTTGAGCTGTCATTCGTATTCACACATTGTACATTGTGCTCTAAACACTAGAACAGTTGAAGTATAACTGATCTTATGAGCGACAGGAGTAAAAGAGAAGTAAAAACAGTTTCTTGCTGTTTGAAGAAAATACTGTACTTTATAGAACTGATAAACATACATCGCAAAATTACACCTGTAAAGCATAAAAATAAGTAACGGTTTTTGTTATCATAAACAACCCAGTTTTGTGCCCGAGTAGAGGATATGACGAGAAAAAGTTTAATTGTGTTTTCGAATGTTTAATAAAGAGGTTCAACTTCTCTCCAGACAACTCCATAAAAAAAATAAAAAAACCCCTTGACCTTCCAGCGACGATGACAAACATCAGACGAATGATCAGGAAAAAACGTCACCTACTGGAAAACCTAAAGATCTCCACCAATTAGTAAGAATATTCACTGCTACACAATCATATGTAGTGGGCTACAGTGGATTAATCATCTACTTAGCTTGAAACATCAAATAAAATTGATTAATGATACTGAAACAGAGCAATAGATGCCTTGTGGAAAGCCAATATTATTCCTCGAGTAGTGACGAAAAAAAACTTTGTTGCGCCATTCTCAAGACGCTTAAAGAGCTAAGATAGTTATTATTTGAAAAACAATGACATTGTAAGTGTCTCAATAGGTTTTGACTTTTAGACCAATAGTGTCTGTAAGCAATTCCTATATAAAAATTAATTGGGTACTTACTCTGGTACCCTGTCACTCCGTTAAGAGGGTAAAATACAAATTGTTTAACTGTGGCACTCCTAAAACACTTAAAGAGCTTAAAGACTTCTAATTTTAAAAACAATGGATTTAAATGAGTTCTAAAGAAGTTTTGGCTTTCTACACTTCTGTACCAATTCCTCTTTAAAAATGAATTTGGTACCCTGTCGCTCACAGAAGGGTTAGTATGTTTACAAAGGCTGAAACACTTGATGTATTGATAAATCACAGTTCAACAAAAGATATATCTGCCCAAAATTTTAGACAGGCGGTATTCTAATTATTTTAATTAACACAGGCAATCACTTGACAAGAACAAATCAGTTTTTTAGTTGTTTTTTTCTTCTTTTATTCCTAAGAAGTGTATTGCTCGTCACTAACAGTACCCTATTTAAACTTGCTCGAAACTTTGTAGGCTTCAGCAATCTTATGCAGTCTGTATAAATCTTTCACTACTACAAAATTAATAACTTAATAAAATAAGGCCTAATATATAGGGTCCTCCAAATAATTTTTTTTTTTTGAAAATGTTATAAAAAAAACTACTGAATATTTTCTCAAATTTCTTTTTTTATTTGAAAGTACAATCCTTCCGGTTAGTAATGGAAAATAATTTCATTTAAATGGCTGCCCCGGCTAGCCATACAGTAGTCTACGCCATCGATTGTGTGCAGCTGTATTTCACCAACGGCTTCACGAATATTGTCCTTTAAAGCGTCAATTGTCTGTGGCTTGTTAGCGTAAAACTTATCTTTGACGGCACCCCACAAATAATAGTCCAACGGTGTCAAACCGAGGTGGCCAAACGACATCAGCTCTGCGGCTAATAGTGCGATCTTCAAAAACATGGCACAAAACATCAAGTGTAGCTTCGGCTTTGTGGCACGTAGCGCCGTCCTGTTGAAACCAAATGTTGCTAATATCCTCCTCCTCAATTTTTGTGAACAAAAATTCGTTCAACATGGCCCGATAACGATAGCCATTGACTGTAACGGCCAATCCTTGCTCATTTTCAAAGAAAAATGGCCCAATTATGCCTTTGGACCAAAATTTGCACCAAACAGTTACTCGTCTTGCGTGTATCGGCTTTTCAATGTATGCGTGCGGGTTTTCTGTGCCGCAAATGTGATCATTTTGCTCGCACAGTGTTACCATTCACGAAATAAGCACTAGTTGAAAAAAGAACGTTAGATGGCGGACCAAACTTGGTTTTCTATTTCATCTCATCAGATGGAAAAACTTAGAATATTTATACTTGAACGCAAAATTTTGAAATTAAGTTATCTATGATCACGTGGGTCGAACAAGGTAAACAAGACTCTTTTAAGACTCTCTCTCCATTATCATTAAAAAATTATGATAGAACGGTAATTAGTACAATTTAAAAGCTGCATCCATAATTTTGAATTGCTTGTCGCTTAAGGTGAAGTCTCGTAGGTGCTACATAAAGGTTATAAACTTAAAATAAATGTAGATAAAATATAAGCTTAATATGGGCTTACATTCCCTAGAGCTCAATGTTTAGAAGAAAAAATTGCATATATTTCTGTATAAGCTCACGTTATGCTGATCCCAACCTGCCAAGCAGTACTGCTCTGATTGGAGTGCGTAACAGATATGAACCATTTCGTTACAAAATTATTAAGAAAAAAAGTAATATTTATTTTCTTAAACGATCACTAAGTCTCGATTTTTGCCGTTATATTAACAAAGTTAATATTCATAAATAAAACATTTCAAAATAAAATAAAAAAAACAAACAAATAAACATATTAAAAAGGAACTGATAAAAATAACTTATGAAATAGCTTTATGGTTTTATTACGTATTAAAAAAAATGCCATATACACTATGAATCTCACTTTAGATGTTTATCAGACAATCAAAAAATAATTTTTTGAATTAGTGATTTTGCATAAACTAAAAATAGCCAGAGACAAAAACATAGAAAGTCTAACCTTGAGAAAAAAAACCGAATTTCGATAGTGGCACTTCAGCCCTTTAGGGAAACAAACACATAGACTTATATAAATATATGAAAATTTACTACATATTTTACAGTACCTAATAATAGTTGACAGACATTGTATACAAATTTTATATAATATGTATACATAAAAATGAAATTGTTAGCCTATCTGTCTGTCTATCGAGGTTCATAAACCATACAGCCAATTGCGGTGAAAGGTTTTTGAAAAAAATTTTTTTTAATCAGAGTTGGACTTCTAGGTGTTCCCGAACAAATATCCCAAAAATATCAATCAATTATTATCAATTATCTTTATCACAAGAACCGAATCATAGTAAGATGTCAGCAGCAATCAAATCAGTTCCCTTGCCATAAGTGGCAACCAAATAGGCGTTGCTAGCCAGTTTCGCTAGCTTGTCAATTTAAGCCGACTAAGACTTACTTACTTTCACAGAGTATTAAGCTGGACATATTTAATACAAAATTAAAATCAACCCTACTATATGGTTGTGTATATCGAAAGCAGACCACCTAGATATGCAGAAGATGCAAATATTCTACGAATCTTTTGGCCAAAGATCAGTTTAGCGGCGCTCCGAAGATCACGCGATGAAGATCTCAACGTCCTCTTCAAAGAGTGTAATGCTTAGACATATATATATATATATATATATATATATATATATATATATATATATATATATATTTTTTTTTTTTTTTTTTGATCGTATATCCGATTCAATTCCATGTTGTTAGAATATTCCGCATATGATGAATACATTATTGCTGGCAAATTATACCACTTTTCAATACTTGGTAGTATTGAATACTTTTCATTCGGCTACTCAATACTATTCGATACTTTTAACGTTTCTTTTTTTTATTTGAACCTTTAACAAATTTTACATGTATATGGTAGTTTTCTTTAAATATGCATTAAAAAATATCTGAAACACGTCTAAAGCTTTATTAAACAATTAAAACAAAGCAAATGTAAACTTAGCGTCAAGGTATGTGTGACAATGAATTTATTTAAAATATATATTAAATAATTCAGTCTTAAATTTCATACATAAAATATATTACATTGGTTGTGTTTTTATGAAGCGTTGTCTTGTTAGATGGAGTTGTATTTAAGCCGTTAAAATTTAGATTAACCAAAACAATTAAATGAAAAATACAACTATAAAAGTATTGAGTCCTTACATTTAAGTATCGAGTACCTAATAATAAATAGAAATACTCGGTACCAGTACTCAATACTTTATCAGCACTAGAATACATGTAGCTTTTAACAGGTTTCACTTTATAGTACGAGCGTTGACAAATAGTTACATATGATCCAAATTCTCTATGTAACTCCTCTGCTCTGAACTGACTCGCTCATGATATTATACAAAATGAATGAATAGTAAAGTGATAGAACTTTATTCTGGTAGCATCGAGGACCTGCATGAAATCTGTGAAGGGGAGAAGGTCATTCTAGATATTGGTTTATTAGGTTGCCTACGGTATTGCATAGACATACTTGGAAAAGAAAAATGGAAGCAAATACTGGGAATAAGTGAAGACGATAGCAGAACACAGGGTGCATGTTCACATGATTTGTTGAGGACCTATGCTCTATGTATGACAGTAATATTATCATATTGACCAGGTACTATTGCAAGACAAGACGACCCATAGGATCTATTGTGCCCCATCCGCTCTTTAGTTTTTTCAGCAGATCTGCTGCCTTCCTAATGAACACTAGCAGATCTGAAATCACAATGGTGGATACGTCACACAGTGAGACCCATTCTCAACCTAAGCATTCCACCTAAATCTATCAAGAACCCCACATCCACACAGTATCATATGTGTTACGCTGTCTCTGGTGGCTGTGAGTATAGTATATAAGTACCCACATCTGTGGCCGCAATCCACTTCAGATGCGCACTTAGCCTACAGTGACCGTAAGAACCCCCCAGTCCGATGCCTAAAATGCAGAATGATCGCCGCCCTAGAATGGTGAAGTCCCCTTTATATTTATAAAATAAATGGTAACCGACAAGTCACTTTTCTTAAACATTTGATAGTCAAACTTTTTAACCCTAGCACTCTTTAAAGAAAAGAAAAGAATAATATATTAAGGCTCACTTTTATAGCACACTGTTCAGGTCAGAATAAAAAATAATACAATATGTTATAAAGGAAGCATAACCGAAAAGGATATTATAAGTAATTTTTGTTTTTCTTAATACATCTTAACTATATTATTATTGTTATTATTGCTCAAAGAAGTATGTCTCTTTCCCCTATAATAACTTTATTTTTCAACATAATTTAACATTGCACTAAAAGTATAAAGGAAAATAGGTCCTTAAGAAAAAAGAAGACATAGAAAATAATAGTGAATATAATATGTGGGAAAGGAACCCCATTAGCTCATGCATAATAGTGTTGGGTGTAGTCTAAAAAAATATTTTTTTTTCTCTCTGCTGATTTCAATTTTAGCTAAAATAAAAATATGTATAAAATAAAGTATTTTATTTTAACCTTTTGCGCAAATTTATAGACGTTAAGTGGCTAAAATCGTAAATGTGTGCCTATTGCTTTCCAACAACTTCTATTCTTCTGGTTCTGGTGAGTGAATGGTCAAACGCATTGAAACTCAAGTAAAAGATAGATGAGAGTTTAACAACATAAATTCACACAATTTACGTACATATCTGCTTATATGAAACTTTCTGTGTACATATGTATTACATTAATTTAATAAGAATTTATGATTGAAATCGTATTTTTATTTTCATTATACTGAAAATTATGTGGCATGTTGAGAAAATTTATTATGTTCTGGCACTTAAACTAAAATGGGGTTATTTCGATTGTCATTATAGCCATGAGATAAAATAAAACATAAATGTGAAATGTTAAGATTATGAAAACTTGTGATAAATAAAGTAATAAAAAGAACACCAATTTTATTACTATTGACCCATATTTAAAAGGTATTTTATTATTTTTTTCCGATTGCTATGATCATGTAAATCTAAGACACAGTTTTAACAAGGTTGATTGATAAGGGTTATAGGGTTCACATTTCTATAGTAATCTTAGTTCAAGTCTAATTTTTAAAGATAATAAAAAATGTTTTCTTGATGTAAAGTACTTTTTGTCTAAAGTTCGGGTACTCTTGTGTATATTTCAGTAAGTGGCAACACTAATGTCAATAGCTATAGTTTGACATTTTCTAGCATAAACGTGCTCACAATGGCATCTCCCATACAAAGTAAATATTGATTTTTATTGTTTAAAAAACATGAAAAGGACACATTTTTGATGAAAAAGTAAAGGCATTTAAGAAACTGGTAATTTATTACAATCTAATTAGTATTTAGTAACATATCCTTGTGCTTTGAGTAGTTTTAGTATTCGACTAGGCATGCTTTCTGTGCACTTTCTTCCATTTGTGGGTTGTGATGTCAAAAATTATTAAGAGTTGCAATAAGCTATAACTCGGTATAACTCCTTGGATATTTCCACCTTCGTAATCTCCCTCAGATTTTCGATAGGGCTCATATAACTTGTTGTCCTCTAAAAACTTAGTTATGATTTTGACTTTAAGACAAGATGCAAAATCATGCATAGAAACATACATTTCACTATTTGGGAACCATTCTCTAAGAGTTAGTAACAGACGAAAGGACTAAATATGTCTGTACTGATCTTGTATCATGGTTCCCTCAACGATGTGAAGACACCCTAATTATTGAAGACAAAACCATTACTTTTACGGGGTTTTTTGTCTTTCGCACGATGTCATCAGGGTGCTATTTTTTAATTGGGCATCGTCAGACAAAGTTACTCTTACCTGAAAAGAATTATATAGTTTTTAAATTTTGTAAAAATAGTATTTGATAAAAAATAGCAACATTTTTGCGAATTTGTCAGTCTTCAATAATCAACGGCGGTGCTCTCGTGCCCTTCTGTCAACCGAGATATTTTTACTGGACAATGACTTGTTAAACTTTCCTCTGTCAATGTTCTATGCGCAGTTATATGGAAAACTGATATGCCATTCCCTCGGACCAGCTGTGTAAGCATTCGTGCATTTTTTTTCTGTTCTGAAGGCAGATATCCCAAATTTTCTTGTCTGTGCGTGTTGTGGTAATGCGTTTTCTTTCACCATTACCTTTCCTTTTTTAAGCAATGGGCTGTTTTTGATTCAATTTTATTTTAGTTCTATTAACAGCAGATTTAGAAACACTTGCAGCTTTTGCTATCTTTCTTTGAGAGTAAAAAATTTTGATTTCGGACTTTTTTGTAGGGGAAAAATCGTATCCTCCACCCACGCTGGTGTATTGAAATTAATTTATTATTAAAAAAACTTGCTAAAAAAATCCTTGAAATTCCTAGTATTAAAAAATAAAATAAAATAAAATAAAATAAAATAAAATAAAATAAAATAAAATAACACTGTTTTACATCTTAATTTCCACTTTTCTTATTCCCCTTCTTAAATACTCTGCGACACCGCCACTTTTTAAAATATTGCAGAAAAAAAGTCGGACATAAATTATAATTTCCAGCATTAAAATTTTCGACTTACATCTAAGTGTCCTCAAACCCTCATAACGAAAAAATAGTTGTCTGTTCCTTATAATTTATCAACTGGCTGTAATTTCATTTCCAAACGCTGCCAAGCCTCTACAATAAAATATATTCGAATTATAACTCTGGGATATTTAGTATTAATTGCAAAGTTCCGGAAACTAAAAGAACCTGTAGTACAAAAATCAGACCATGACAGTAATACTTATTTTTTCGGGACTTTGAAAATGTAGGTGCAGGTAGTCACTTCTGTGTGATAAATTCCAAGGTGTTAAATTCACTAACGGTTAAAATGACCTGTCAGTAGCAATTGGAGAGTGAAATATACAACCATTATGCACGATGTTAGTTGTCTGTCAGTGTCTTCAACCATGCAGAAGTACATATTTGAACAGCGCTTTAAGATTGTTGAAGCCTTTTACGAAAATGGGCGTTCAAATCAAACGAAAATGGGCGTTAATTTCGTGCACTTGGGTTTTATTGGGTAATATATTTAAGAAAACCTGGATGATTTTTTTAAATTAAGGATATTCGTAGTTGATTTATAACAAAAATAAGTATAATTTACGTATTGCGACTACAGATTAATTCGACCAGTTTTTTTTAGCTCAACAAAGAAAATAAACCAAATCCCGTCTCAGAAAATGCTCTCCAACTTTGAAGCCAATTTTATATTTCTTCGAAGGAAGTGATTTGGTTCTGTAGGCTGTAAATAGAAATGCCGTAAAACGAGTTGAATATTTGTTGCGTTTGCTTCCCTTACACTTTTTGTTAAAAAACGGGGTAATTTGCGCTGTAAAGCGAATGTAGTCCAAAATTAAAATAGGCCGTTGTAATGCAATTTCGTGTAAAAAAGGCCGGTAAAAGTCCAGCCAATAGTCATTCTGGGCAATGTTAGAAAAAAGGAAAAAGGAAGCAACATTTGAATGTTTATATAATTGTTTTGAAAGTTTTGCGACATGAGGCTCGGAATTGGCATGCAGAAGAATAGTTAATCATGTCTGTCTCTTTATTCCGGCCATTTTTCTCATAAAGCGTGGCGCAAACGAAGTGATTGCAGTTTGCTCTGATCACCTCATAGATCCCACCAAGAGTGGAAAATTACAATATAAATAGTTAAACAACGAAACTGCATTAAAAAATAGAAAACATTATCGACTTAAATGAAATTTGGAAGCAGTTATAAAGCCCAAAAAACCAAATAAAATCCCAATAAAACTCGATGCGTTGGGTTTTCTTAAAAAACCCTGGACCAAATGTGTCCAAAATCGGGAGAATTGTCCAAATAAGAATTTACGAGTGATTGTTGAAATGCCGATGCAACCACAAAGAGTGACTGATTGGTGAGGTTTATTGGTTGGCGGCGTCATCGGGCCGTACTCCTTCGAAAATGAGGTCGGCCAAGCAGTTACCGTAAATGGTGTTCGCTATCGCGAGATGATAACGGACTTCTTAGGGTCAGAAATTTACGATGTCTGGTTCCAACAGGATCGTGCAACTTGCCACACAGCCAACGAAATAATGGCCCTTTTGCGTGGGAAATTCAATGGCTGTGTTATCTAGGGTCGTGGCGATGTTGATTGGCCGCCACGATCATGTGATTTGCCACCGTTACAGATCTTCTGTTGTGGGACTCTTAAAAGAAAAAGTGTACGTTAATAAGCCAAGAACAATATGATGACAAAATTCGGCTCATTAACGAGCCTCAATTATGTCTCAACTTCATTGGAAATATCAAAGCCGTTGCGAACATTTGACACATATTTGGTTTCACACATATTTGTCATAAATAAATCTCTGAAAAGTTTTTGTTTATTTATAATTAGCATCGCGCGTTTTGGTTGGACCAGCCTTTTTTTTCTAGGCGAAATTTTTTAGACGATATATTTCTTTTAAGTTTTTATAAAATGTTTGCCAAATTTTTTACTTTTAGAGATTTATTTATATTATTTTTAAGGTACCTTACAGGTTACGAAGTCATACGAAGTACTAGCTGACCAAAAATCTGTTAATATTCAGTTTAATTATAAACTTATATATATATATGAAGATACAAAAAATCGGTTTTTACCCGTAACTCAAGATTTTAAAGGTGTTTCGAAAATTTAAAAAACGGATTTTTGTTGTACTCGAGAGTGCCTATTAGAAAAATAATATCACTTTCCAATCTTCATCCTATGTTGTCTTATAGTGTTTTATAAAATAAATTAAGCCTATAGCCGTATTAATACTTCATTGATATTCAAGTACTGTATCATAAAAAGTCCTTTATTCCGTTTAGCCACACACACTTACTGACTTTTGGCCCTTGAAATTAAATTGTTTTTTCTTTATTTACAATGTAAAATATTGGAACTGTTGTACCAGTAGCCAACAGTTTCTTGCTATTCATTGTTGCTTTTTGGTGACATAATAAACCCGACTAAACTGTCACTGAGACATTTGTGTCAGTCACGTGATATATTGCAATGCAATCACGTGTAACTTTTTAAGATTTAAAGTTGAGATGCAGCTCAACCAGAAACAACAATAATAAAACGAATATTCATCAGACAACGGTTTACGTCGACCGCACTCGTATTCCTCACTCTAGTGGCACGAAAAAATATTTAAAAACAAGAAAAGTTAAGTTAAAGTGAAAGAAGACATAAAATTGATTTTTATTCAACTCATTCTGTTTTTTTTTTTTTCTATGGAAGAAATTTAATCAGCAATAAACACATGCTCACGTTTACGAAAGGCTTTGAGTTCGTTTACCTTGTTGTTAAGTTGTTGTCTGTTGGTCCTTAACTTTATACCATTCACCATGACACTTCGAATGTATTATCTGTTTAATGTATTTAATTGCGGTAGTGGTTTTTCATTTAATTTATTTACATACATACATACATATATTATTTGTATTTTATTGACTTAACCAATATATACATATTTTTTTTTTTTGACTTTGGTCGTTTCGTATTATTTTTTGTTTGTTTTAATACTATAAAGGGTATAAAATGCTTTTCTCTTCGTTCTTTAAGAACAATTTTAAAACTAGATGTTAAATTTTCTCGTCTTAAGTTTCTTATCTTTTTAGTTTTTAATAGTGAAATGTAAAAAGAAACGAAAAGAAAAAATAAATATGATTGGACAATTCAGTGCACAAGCCAGAGCAGACTATTGTACAGACTTATTTGTTCGCGACATCAAATTGACTCTGCGAACAAAGCCAGTTATCTTATTTTTTGAGGGAAAAGGTATCGTTTTTGGTGCTACTCTAGCTTCCCCTAGGTACTTAACTTGTGAGCTGAAATAGCAAGGCACACATAAAGTAGTGCTCAGGGTGACTGATGAAATGCGCTACCAAAATAAAATGTAATACCTTTTTTGTAATTGGATTATACGCCGCAAGCACGCACACGACTCAATAATTTCCGGGCAGTGAGACTTTTGGCGTACTTCTGAAGACGCGACATCAGCAGTTGGACAATAGATAATCAGATTTCTTAACTCTTAAATCTAATTCACAAAAATCTTCAACAGAGAGAATTGCACCCAACTCGACTCAAATTGTGATGTATATTCCGGCCATACTTCTTTGAAGAAGACGGTTGCACTATAAATGTATCTGCATATCGTTATTTAAAAATGTTACAGCATTTTTTTTTCTTAAATGTTCCAAAAGATTATTCCAAGGCAAGTTAAAACATTGCAGGGCAGAGTTACACTGAAAATATTTAAACAAAATTATTTTAAAATTCTGTGACTTTCTTGCTCTCCATATCAACGTGCATCAGATTTTTTCTTGTGGGGTTGCTGTAAACAGATAGTGTATTAATCGGAACCATTAAATTTAAATTATTAAAAACATTTAATTCAATCAAAAAATGAAGCAATTTCGACATCAGGCAGTCATGAATAGCTTTTTGTTAAAATATCACACATGCGTTTATTAGCGTGGATCCTATTTGAAATAATTTATTCTTAAAAATCATTAAAAATATTTAATAAAATAAAACCATCTATCAAATGAAATAAAAATTAATCATAAGAAAGTTATATCGTTTTCTTAATGTAGCAAAACTCTGCAGGCATCTTTCTCATTGTGTGAAACCTACTGATTTCAATATTTTCTAAGATCTGTTGATAATATCTAGGACCACAATGCCCTAACAATTGACACATTACTGCTTTAAGCTCGCTCTTATTGAGAAATAATAACTTTAGGAATAAACCAGGAAATAGTAAAACAAATTTTTATTTTTGTAGAAAATTAAAAAACTGTATACCATTAAGGTTCAGCAACAAACTAACTTTTAACATATTTGATGGAACAAAGAATAAGGAAAGAGTTGATTACTCATTTCAGTTTTAAAGTTTTGTTTAATATATCCGCTATTAATATTATTTTTCTCTTATATATCAGGTCACTCAATACATAGATGGCGTTACTAGAATTTTGTCCATATGATTTTTATTTAGTACTAACCTTCGAACGATACGTGTATAAATTTGACAGCAATCTGACTATTGATTCGTGAGTTATACCATTTTGTGTGAAACACCTTTTGTGAAGAATAGAAAAAAGTTAATTTCGATTTTTGATGAAAACTAAAATACAGTGGAAAATAAACAATGGCTTGATAAACATTATCCGAACTTTGCTCCATCGAGATAAACGATAGAGAAGTGATTTTCTGAATTTAAACGTGGTCGTAACAGCACAAATGATGCAGTGGACACCTAAATGAAGCTGTTATTCCAAAAAATACTAAAAAAAAAAAATTAAAATTTGGTTATGATCGATCTCAAATTGAAGGTGCACGAGCTAACTGACATTGTAAAGGTAAAAAAGGTGGTAGTGCTTTTACTATTTTACATGAAACTTTGGTAATACGAAAGCTCTTTTCAAATTGAGTACCGCGTGGGTCTGTAAATCGTGCCGCAAATCGATGAAAACGATGGCAAAATTAAATACATTGGGCCACGAATTGCTTACTCACCCACCGTATTTTCTAGACTTAGCCCGTAGCGACTTTTCCTGTAGTATGGAAAAGGCAAATATTTTGAATAACAAAATCGAGTTTTGTTAAAGGTTTTTTCCCACTTATCCTACGGACTTATTGAGTGACCTGTTATCTTATGTTTTTATATGAGAAATGTTAAAAAAATTTGTGCTTTGAATTCACTAAAAAATATATTGTATTGTATTGTATTATTTAAATATAAAAGAAGATTTTGTTTAAATCAAGTTTGTCATTTACAGCCATTGAAAACAGACTACATCCTTAATTTTTAAGGAGAATGATAGCTACCACTAGAGGGATCAATTATTCGGCTTTTTTCAGAAACTGGTTTTCGAATAATTCGAAAAGTCACAGTTTTAAAAACACGCTTTTCGGTTAATAAAAATTCAAGTAATTCATTTAAATAAAATTGTTCTAAATTCTTGAAGCGCAGAGCTGGAGCACGTCGTTTTCAAAATGAGCAGAAGCTGACGAAGAGCTTCAAAGTAAAGTGGCATTCAATACTAACAATAATTCTAACAAATCTCATAAAAATTATGCCAAAACGGTGTGCGGAGGCCATAAAAAACACAACTTACTGAAAGTTGCTTAAGTTTCGAACAGCTACTCAAGGAGCTAATTTCGTTTTTTGTTGTTGTATTAATCGGTAGAGAAGGGAATTAGAGGTTTATTATTATAGTTATATGGTAATTTAGGTGCCTAAGATAACAAGAATTAAATGTTTTGCTTTGAATAAATCCATTATTAATATACGAGTCCTTAATCGCCTCGACAAGAAAAGTTGCTTAGGTTTCGAACAGCACTATATGAAAATTCATACACCAAGTTTTTAACAGAGTGAGCGTCACATTAGTATGTATGTTAGGTAAGACACCCACTTTGAACCAAGAAGTCGTTTGTTCAATCCCACGACTTTACCTCAAACCTCACAACTTTACTAGCGATTGGTTATGTGTATTAACGCTGTAGAAAACTTCACTGACTAATATATCTGCCATTCGGTTTGAGTCGCTTTCAATGCATCTAGTTGATCACTCTCCATATATAAAAATCAATATTTACTTACAGAAGTGTGCATATCTTTTTCGATCGATCATATATTTCACGTTCTTTGCGAAACGTTCAAGGCTGTCATATACACATAAATAATAACTAAATTTATACAAACAGTTAAACGATGAGCATATTTGCAATGAACAAAATATACAAACGTATAAAAATTATACTTATTTAAATTAACCGGTTATTCGTAACAAATCAACCGCTTTATTCGGTATTCGAAAAATGATGATTTTAAAAAACCGTATTCGACTAAACCAAAAAAAAAAAACGATTAAAATGGGTCTCCCTAGCTACCATGTAAGTACTATCATTAATTTCAATGGCAGACAATGAAAAATTAAGTGGTAGGCCCACATATTCACCTTTGTTTTTCTGGTGTACGTCGACCCAAAGACACTGTTTTAACTATTGTTTGAACTTTATTATATTGTGATAAATTAATGTTTTAGTCAGAATCATTACTTGAACACTATTGAATTCTTTACCTTTAAAGCAGTCATACTCTCCCTGTCGAAAATATGGCTGCTCTACACACGCGTGGAAAGCGTACATGAGAGACTAGAAGCAGTCCAAACATAACCCATTTGTATGAAATAATCGTGTTCCATATAACATTGTTTTATCCGTGCATTTTATACATATGTAAGTGTAATCGTAAAACCAGTCCATATCACTGTGTGTCAAAATAACTTATTGGAACCATGTTATAACTTTAACGGATTATGCATTCCAATAATTTCTACAGTGATGTTAAAACCTAGCTAATACAGCTGAATTTCGAGAAATTATGCGATTGGGAAATTCGGTTTGCAGAAAATTCTTTTGCTTTGGTTCTGTTAAAATTTCATGTGAGTAGCATTCATAAGAGAAATAATAAGTCAAAATTTGCTTGCAAATATCACTAAATAGCGTAAACTATAATGCAGTTAGAATATATAGCATCATCACAAGTGATAGATTTTCAAAAGCCCAAATGCGGGAGTTTTGTTTGTTAACGTATCGGTGGATATGCATAAGGGCTTTATTAAAAACAAATTTTTTTCTTGAATAAATTAATCAAATTTAAGGCGTATTAATTGCTTGCCCAGGTTCATTAAAATCCTTAAGCGAAATTTGTCATATAGGATGTCGAAAATTCGTAGAAATTCTAAATTCGAATGTCCTTTTAGTACTGCGGCTCATGGCTGCTGTGTTTTCTCTTGAATCGCACGGGCGATCATGTGTTGGTACATTAAAAACATTATAGCGCTAGCAAGACAAATTTATCGACTAAAAATATCACGACTTTGGAGAAATATTGCGCTATTTTAGTAATGAATTTTAATTATTATTCGAGCGAAATTGCATTCATTGTAATAATGAACAAAACTTCACTTACTGACATATCAAAAGTAAAATTTCACGTTATATTAATATGCCCCTGCTGGAAAACCAGGAAGAAAGAAATCCTAATAAAACATTTCGAGCAAAACCATTATGAATAAAATATAATTAAAAATTCTAAAATATTCAAAAATAAATATACATTTCCTCCTAAAAATATAAAATTATTATTTTTGAATATTATTTAAAAAAATTAATTATTCTAAGCCGTTACACGTTTTTGTACAATTTAAGTTTAGTTGATTAAACGTATAAATTTCTCAACAATAAATTCGTTTTAACTTTTCCACTTAACAAAACTTTAATTATAATTTTGCATCAACTGCAAATGTTGTTGTGGACTAAATTGAATTTAAAGGACGACTTAAAATGTAAATCTAATTCTTTAAATTGGCATAAAACAGAAAAAAAGGATTTTCAACATTTACGTGCCACGCATAATACTTTAGTACATAACAACAGCCTTCTGCGAGAAAAAATTAAAAACAAACGTAAACAGCCATACATAGAGAGTGGCAACAATTGTTGCTTACGTTTATGTAGCCTAACAACAGACGAAATGAAAACAAATAAAAACATACTATACTACTCGTATATACCTACACACAAAAAATAATATCAAAACAATCTTAAAATCATCGACGTCAACAGTTGTGCCTATGTATGTGGTGAACGTAAGTGTTAATATCTGTGTATGTGTGTATTGAAATGGTGAATTTTTGAAATCTGTACTCCTTTTGAGTTTGCGTTTTTTTTCTCATTTGCTATTTTGCTTTTACTCTCTCTCCCTCTCTTCCTTTAATTTCTTATTATTTGTTATTTTTGTTCATTTTTGTGTGTAATTGTTTCATTTTCAGGATTTACATTTGCAAATATGCGTTTGTCATCAACATCCGGTTATAAGCATAAGAAGACGCATATAAGCTATAGAAGTAGTCTTAACATCAAGAATAATGAGAGCAACAGTCTGAGACAGAATAGAAGACGCAATACCAACAGTATTGGGTGGGAGAATAGTTTTTTCTGTGGTACAAGAGCATTTTTAAAATTCTCATATTTTTTGCTGCTGTTTTTCGTTGCCTCCTTTAAGCTGAATTTATTTAGTCCAGAGTTGCTTAAGGTTTTAATTCAATACAAATATAATAAAAATTTTCAAGACATTTAATATGACCATTAATTTGAATGATGACCTTATCGTTTGGCAGAACCTTTTATCAGTAATCCATTTCATTAAATTCAAAAACAGAAAATAGATTAAACCTGGAAAGTAGCAGCACAAATTGAGCCCATGAAAGATTCCGCCAGTATCAAAAAAAAAAAAAAAAATGTTTGTACCAGAAAAAGATGATTTGCGGAAAGAGTCTCATTGAACGCTTGTCAAGGCATATAGCGATCATGCTCTAAACGGAAAAAATCATGGGTTAATCCGGGACAACCATCAATTTCCTACTCGCCGTATTCACCAGGCTCATTCCGACTACTATTTGTTTTCATGGATGGAGCACGCATTGGCTGAGCAGCGTTTCGATTCTTATGAGGAAGTCGTAGTTGGTTTGCTTCAAAAGGCGAACAGTTTTATTGGCGTGGAATCCACAAATTGCCTGAAAGATGGGAAAAATGTGTAGCCAGTAATGGCCAATGCTTTGAATAAAATGCTTTTTACTTTCCCATTAAAAATTAGTGTTTTATTTAAAAAAAACGCTCATTTTATAACGGTACATTTGATATAATGAAACCATTTTTATATATTAATTTCAAAATGGCACGATAGCTTGTTTGGATTGCTTTTGAATATTTTCAAGCACCCTTTTGAAGTGGTTAGGTTAGATCAGAAAGGTAGACGTAGTCTATAATCGCACCCAATAAAAAATGTGATAAACTACGTCTTCACCTGCACACATTCATTATGGAACCCTTCAAATTCCACCTAGAAACATTTCCATCCTAACTTATCGCTAAAACGCTTCTCTCTCCTATGAATTCTCCTGATTCTCATGACTGGGTTCATGTAACACATACCTAGCATGCATTAGACTGTCTAACCATCTGAATCACAGATTCTGCTGTCTCGGGCAGCATCATACAATATGCTTGACAGTCTCCAGTTCATTCTCCTCTTCACACATATCTCGTACTACGACCTCTATTATAATCCTTACTGTTTTCCTACTTAACCACAGGTGCAGTTCAGTTCCTGAATCGAATAGTTTGGGTCATAGGGCCATGGATATTCCTCAGTCAATCCTATATATCTATTAGCTGTAGGATTTAAATTCATTTCAATGCCGACCTAAAGAATTCCACACAAAAAGCCTGTTCGCTAGTTTGTCGGCAACTTTGTTACAGTTTATACAATAGTAACACGGTACATAGCACAATGTAAACGCATATTGACCCATCAGCCCACTGAGGTCATCCTGCAGCCACTAACTAGCCTAGATCGTACAGTATGCCTCATCAAAGCATTTAAGACTGCTTGAATATCGACATGGATCGTTAATTTCTTTCCTACTGCAATATTTTAAGCTATTATTTTGGTTGCCTTAAGAATATCCAGTATTTCAACCTATAAAACGTTGCAGTCGTACATTTGTACCGAAGTAGTGCTCCGCTCTAGTATTCATATCCATTTGGGACCTGTCCGTCCGTAACCTGATAGGTTTCTTATATTTAAATATTCATGCAAAGTGCTATGTAGGCACTTAGCTAAGAAAGCTACTGCCTCAGTTCATTAAGCAAAATTCAATTTATTTTTGATATGACAACCTTCTTCGTTCTTCCTGAACTTTTGCTGTTATTTGAAAAGCACTATTTTTTTTATAAATCCATTGATTAGAATATATAATTTTCCATACCCTAATCTGCAATTCACGCAAAGAATATGCTGTCCAGTTTGAAAATATTTTAAGAGTTAGAGTACCAACCACAATTTTAAGAATTGCAGCTTTAGGTCGAAAAGATATCAACTTTAAAAGTTCCTATTTTGTTTTAAACTACATATGATGACATAACTTTTTCCACCAACCAATCTCTAGATGAACAACAACTTTGTAGAACTCACAATCTTAAGCTGCGATGAGAGTCTGATTATAATTTGTTGTTAAGATTTCTTACAAATATTGTTGTTCGTATATTGCTTTTAATATTATTTTAGGTTACCAGTGGTTACACAAACACATAGTAATATATATGTCAGTTTTTTATTTTTATCATAGCATTTCTCTTTTTTTCAGCTTTTCTCTCTCAGTACTTTTTTCATTCATTCATTCATTCATTCATTCGTTATTCCTGCCATCTGTCTATTCATTCAGTCATTCGTTTATTATTTTATTTCTTCGAATACATTTCCTTGGGTTAGTATTTAACAATGCATGACACATTTTCTTGGTATCAAAACGCAAGTAATAACAACTATAAAATCAACAACAGTTGTCGGGGAGAAAGAACAAAAATAAAAAAATAAGCAGCAGCAATAGCAACACAATCAACGTATTATACCTTAAAATTATTATTCGTTATA
The DNA here is from genome assembly GCA_023159175.1 of Wohlfahrtia magnifica. Classification (NCBI taxonomy): domain Eukaryota; kingdom Metazoa; phylum Arthropoda; class Insecta; order Diptera; family Sarcophagidae; genus Wohlfahrtia; species Wohlfahrtia magnifica. Next base: position 360,144 of record JAKWBJ010000496.1, on the reverse strand, counting down.
GAAATAAACATTTCTTGATGGGTTTTTTTTTAACTCTACCGCTGCGATGATGATAATAATGATTCAGACATTAAAAGGGTTCGAGGAAGTATAAAAAATTTTGAATTAAAGCATAAATACTACGATATAAAATAGTGACACTTTTGAATGAATTATATATATTTGAGTTTTTTAACGTAACAGTAAAGAACTAACGTTTCCCTAAAATAAACCTATAGGCAAACTTAAGAAATTGTTTTGTTGTTTACTATTGTTTTAAAAAAGAACTTATGATTGTCTGACCAGAATATTGCTCTTATTTAATTTGTTTTGATTATAAAAAGAAATCCTAATTTATCAGTTTGGTTTAATAAAATCTTTGAAAATATATTCCAGAGATTTCAAGGAACGAGAGATGGTGCAAAGCTGAAGCCGAAAACGATCATCTATTTTCTGAAATGCTGCTTTAACACTATAAAGATAAGCAACTTTTACATTAATTCATTACTGGCATTGAAACATGAATTCCATTGCGATAACCCAAAGAAAGAAGCACTGCCTGTTGAACATAATTTATTTATTTAGAAGGGATATGCGTTCACGCTCTGCCAAATCTTGCAAGACAAACTAAAATCAGTCGAGAGTTTGTTTAGAGGTTCATAATTTTGAGTTGGCAGCACTGGTTTATTTGACATACATTTTAACAGCTGATAGTTGCTTTTTGGTTAGTTTGACTTGATATTTCATTATAGATAAACTTACGCCAGAGCAACGTTTGCAAATTATTGCCATTTTATATCAAAATTAAGGGTTATGTTCATCAAATTTCAATATTCAAAATTTGTTCTCCGATGAAACCCATATTTGGTTAAACGGGTACATAAATAAGCAGAATTGTAGCATTTGGAGTGAGGATATCCACAAGATTTTGTCGAAACACCATTACATCCACGAAAAATTACTTCTCTTTATGGGCTGGCATTGTCATTAGTCCATATTTATTCACAAACGATGAAGGTCAGAAAGTTACTGTCAGTATTGAATGGTATAGGGACATGATTAGAAAATTTTTCGTACCTCAATTAGCTGGCATTAATCTTGCTGGTATGCGGTTACAACAGGACGGAGCCACACGCCACAAAGCGCGCGGTACAATTGATTTATTCAAAAAAAGTATTGATGATAAAGCAATTTTACGTAATGGTCAAACTAATTGGTCACCAAGATCATAAGATTTAACCCCATTGGATTATTTTCTTTGTGATTATGCAATGGCACTTGTCTGCGTCGATAAACCAGAAACAATCTTGAAACCAACATTGAAAGAGTTATTGGTGAAATACGACCGCATATGCTGCGAAAATTTTGTAAAAATTGGTGTTTCAGATTGCGTCTTGCATGTGTCATACTAATTACTCGACAGATCTTTCTAACTAAAGATCTTCCAACGCAATCGTTGTTATAACTTACGTTCGATCACAACCTTTTCAACTAGAGGCTATCCGCACTCAACTCACTTTACAAAGTTTGCTTCAACTAAGCTGTTTTTTACTACACGATTCACTTACTCCTTATAAGCTCTCTTCACACCGAGTGCAAGCCAATAATCTGTACTCGCTGAGCTTACAACACATACTCTTGTCACACTGAGCCTACTCCAATAAACTCTCTTCACGATGTGATTACCACACAGAAGTTAATTGTTGTCTGCATCGATGTGCTTTTTATATGGCTGAGTAAACAATACTTCGAAAGCTCTCGAACCTCTCGATATTCAAGTAGATTCCATTTCTTTTTTACTTTCCTTTTAGTTCTTATAAAGCCAGGCTATTTTAAACATCTACTTCTTCCGGTTTTTGTTATTTTCTTGCTGTTTGTTATTTGTTTTCTTTTCTGCCTATTTGTATTGTTGCCGTGTTATTTTTATTTACTTTATCTCTGCTAATGGTTGTTGTTGCCGATTTGGTTATTTGTAATCAGCCCGTATAGTTGTTTTTGCGGCCTTTGTTTATATTTTGAGCAACGTAATAAAAGACAGGTGGTACCCAATTTGATTTTCGTAACAATATATTTTTTTGTTTTGTTGAGATTTAAAATTGCGTAACCTTAAAAAAACGACCGTTCTAAATGAATCAATTATCTGTTGTCCATAATTAATTCATATAGAACGGTCAATTAGAACAGTCAATTATCTGTTGATCATAATCATTTAGAACGAATATGCGATCACACATAAATCCTCAATACTACTACAACTACAACTACTACAAATTAGCAGTTGTAAAGCTTTGCCACACTGCTCCTTTAGTTTATATCTCGACCCGTCCGGCTCAGCACCCTCTCACTTTACTTTAGAAAGTTTGTTTTCGAAATTCGCTTAAATCGTTCTTAAACAATTTTAAGATTTAGAATAAGGAGTTTAATAAGATTCACACTTATATCTTAGCATTCCACTGTTGCGCTTACCCTATCAGTGTATTTCCTTAAAAGTATATATTTTGGTGTATGTATACTTATGGTAATTCCTCGTACTAATGGTACTCCCACATTATACTACCACAATAGCTTTACTTCATCATCTCTGTATATTATAAAACTGCTGCTCTCATTGCTGTGCATGTGTTGACTGTATTGACTTTAATGGCTCGAGTAGATTTAACCTAATTAAGAATGTTTCTATACAACAAGTCCTGAATACAAATTTTCTAAGATATATGTATGTATGTTCTACTTCAAATTCTATTTTTGTCTGTGTAGTCCCGTTTCTATTTCCTTATTTTTGGTTTTGCTTAGAGAAACATTTGCTACACGAAATGCTATGAAAAAAGAAAACAGACTGAGTAAGTTAATAAATGGTATGGGTGGCAAGGCAAATAATTATTTGAAGGCAAAGGATTAGGCTTGGCAAGTGCAGACTTTGGATAGGATTGTATTAAGGTAACCCAAACTATGGTATTAGTGACAGTTTTAGGTGCCGTACTTATAGCAATGCCTTACTCACATTTTATCAAACACACAAACGTGCTTTAAATCGTAAATTAGTCTCATAAGACTCTTAACAATTTTTTTTTTTTTTTTTTGTAAAAAAAGAAGCTGTTTAGGAGAGAGAGACTTTCATTTAAAATGCGATGATTTTATTTGAAGTGTCACGAATAACAGAAAGAGGATATTGAATTAATTACTTAAATAAGTATATAAGAATAATATTAAATCTACAGATTTAAAACGTTTCAGTTTATTTATTTATTTTTTTTTTCTCTAAATTATATCTTTTTGTATTGCTTTTTTCTGAAATGACATAAATACAAGCAAATGCTATGTTATTAGCCTGCTGACGCACCATTGTAGAAAACGACCATAATGCTTGTAACATATTTTTACGTCTACGTAAAATAAATAACATTGTCAAGCAGCAATAAGCGTAGAAGACATTATGGACCTGCGGGATTTTTCAAAATAATATGATCTTTAAATATTTCCCTTAGTAACACTATTATGCATAAATATTTTTTTATCGGATGATGAGAATAGCAACAGTATCATCGCAATTTTCATTACCATCATGTGTTATGTGTAAACTTAAGAATTAGCAGTTTGCCATCATTCAGTCGTCAAAGCAATTTGTTCTCGAGAAATAGAAGCTGAAGTAAATTAACGCTGCTCTGTTGGGAAAATATATTTTGTTTAACTTGACAATAAATAAAAAAAGAAAGATTTTGTCTACTTACGTTAAATTTAATGTTGTTGACATTAAACATTAAAAAATTGTCAAACACAAGCAAATGATAGTTTTAAGTTTATAAATAAGATTTTTCTGTACTCGATGTTAATAACCTCGGTACTAATGGATGTTTTTTTAATATGTTTGAGTTGCATTATTTGACAACCTATTTAACAGCTAATTGTTGCTTTTTGTTTAGTTTGGTTTGACATTTAAATATGGATAGACTTATACCAGAGCAACGCTTGCAAATTTTCAAAATCTTGTATTAAAATAATGTTGATATTGATTTTGATATTCCATTCTAAATTTGTTCTTCGATGAAGCGCATTTGTGGTTGAATGGGTACGTAGATAAGCAGTATTGTCGCATTAGGAGTCAGGATAACCCACAAGCTTTTGTCGAAACCTCATTACATCCATTGAAAATTACTGTTGGCTTCGATTTGAGGGCTGGAGGAGTTATTGGTCCATATGCCATCATGTCAGAATATTACTTTCAATGATGAACGGTATAGGGACGTGATTAGAAATTTTTTAATACCTCCGTTAATTGGCATTAATATTGCTGACATGTGGTTACAATGGGACGGAGCCACGCGCTAGGCGACATGAGCTATAATGGGTTTACTCAAAGAAAATTTTGGTGAAAGATTAATTTCACGTAATGTTTGAATTAATTGGTCACCAAGATTGTATGATTTAACCTCATTGGATTATTTTATTTGGGGAACTATTAAGTCACTTGTATCAACATTCGAAGAGTTTTTGGCGAAGTATGCTGCGAAAAGTTTGTGAAAATTGGTGTTTCAGATTTCGCCTTGTACGCGCCAGCTATAGCGGCCACATTACCGAAATAATATGTAAACATTGATGTCATAAAATTTTGTATCCAATAAAGCCCGTTTCATTTATATTAAAAATATATTTCTTTGTTCTATTATGATTTCAACTTGTGTAACTGGAAAAACACCCTGTACAACCAATCAATTCGTTCTTATAAATTATTATTATTTTTTATTTTTTTGTTTAGCTTGCTTTCAGTTATTGTTCGAACTCTTAAAAATAGACTTTGTTTTGACTATGAACTAGACTTTGAACTTAAAACTGTAATGGAGTTAATAAATTTTTGATTGAAGTATGTCTTATTCTGCTCAGGTCATTAACTAAGATCTGCTTCCTTCAAATCGAAACATGATTTATTCCGTGTTAATTGTATTAAATAAACTTTATTAGTAAACCCTTAAGTTCACTTTTTATCAATCTAAACTATATATCGTGCTATATCGTGTGGAACTGTCATTATGCCTGAGCTACTGATATTAATTCATATCAGCTCAGGAAAGCGAAGTCGTTTACAATGAAAGATTTAGGTGTCAGAGTTGGAGTTCTGACACTTCGACTAAACTTAAGGAGCTCCAAGGATAGCAAAAAGAGTTTGAAAGATCTTGCCGGAAACTATGGCTAGGAAGATTGTACGAGGAATTCGGGAGCTCTTACAATCGGTAAAACTAAAAATACAGTAATGGCACACAGAATTCGTAATTCGGTTAAAATGAATGTAAAAAGAATCATTACACTCGTCAAATAACGTTTTGCTTTTCACTAGACGTTTCGTTAAATCTCAGACTTCGATTTATTTGATTTTTTAAAGCAAACACTAGCCTAAAGCGTCAAGTGTTTGTTCTTTTCACGAACCTACGAGCTTTACCCAGTGTATTTAGTCAAAAGAAGCGAAAGATAGTATAAAAGTACTGTTGACTTGTGACTTATGAATAAATTATGCAGTATTGACCTCTTACTTCATTCAGGTAATAGCTCTGATATCATTCTGAAGGTAAGCCAAGGGGAAAGAATTGTGTTCTACTTGGCTCAAAAGTACTTTCACACGGGTTGTGCAATATATTCTTATAATTCTACGGTACTTTTCGCGTTGGCAAAGCATTTGTGTCATTTTCGTTTAGAAAGTCAAATGAGCACTGTACAACACATTATTTGAATATTATGTAGAAGGTGTGCCACTGTGGTATGGTAGGTAAGACACCAGAAGGTCGTCGGTTCAATACCAGGCCATACTTAAAAAAAGAAAAAAAAAGTTTTTTGATATCACCTCGGTATCACCTCATAACATTAGCTAGTAGTAACTGGTTATGAGTATTACTAAATACTATTGAAAACTTCTCTAAATGCATTTGCCTCTCGGAGCCGGTGTTAAACTGTAGGTCCCTTTCAATGAGCTTAAAAGTAGAATCGGGTGCAGCTCATTGACTGAGAAAAATCCCCATATTCCTTCATGGAATGTTGTTATGGGAATTAATAATATATGTAGAAAATTAAATACAATCACACCGAATATAACTTTAAAAATTTAATCTAGTAAAGCTACGGAAACAGGCACTGCAAAAAGGTCTAACCAAATTAATAACCACTGGGTGGGCTATCTATCGGCTTAAATTTGAACCAACGGTTATTTCGAATCTGGCAATATTTATGTCATTCTATTCTGTCTCAAAATTTAGTATATTATCTTCACTGAATGAAATGAATGGATTTTTGCAACGTTGGGATTTTTTGGATATTTATTTCCAAAAGAAAGACATGAAAAAGCTCATTTTGAATTCGATGGTTACGCTAGTAAGGAAAATTGCCGTATTTGTGGCTCAGAAAAACCAAACGTGGTCCTACAGAAGCTAATGCACCCATTACCAGTGCTTGTTTGGTGCAGCTTGTGGAGCAGAGGCATCATTGGCCATATTTCTTTGAAACAAATCATTATACATAACAACCGATTTTTCTGTACCCGCTCTTCGTTGTATTGATATGAACGATGTTTGGTTTCAACAGAATGGTGCAACTTGCCATACATCTCATGCCACAATCGATTTCATGCGTCAATCGTTAGATGGCCGTTTAATTAGCCGATTGAATTAACCGATGTCAGTCGGCCGACAAGAAGCTGCGATTTGACACCCTTCGACAATTTTCTTGTGGCGCCGTTAAAGACAAATGTTATGCCGACAAACCAGAGACAATTAAGCATTTGAAGGCCAACATTCGTGATGCCAATGCGTGATACGACCCCATACACTCGAAAAAATCTCGAAAATTGGTCCGATCGGATGGGGTACTATGAGGCCAGGCGCGGCACAAATATGAATCAAATGATATTTCATTTCTAACCGGAAAAATAGTACTTCAAACCAAAAAATAAATTTGGCAAAATTTCAAACCGTTTTTGTTTTATTGCCTTTTTAATTTTAAACTTTTAAATGGCCTACCATATACAACCGTAATAATGCAGGAATAGTTGCTAAATGCTAGACATTTCTGGATAATAAGATCAAAACAAACAGACCGCCGTCGACGCTCCTTTATTGAAGTTTCAAAGTGCCACACATGGAATTTCGTTTATCTAATGATATAATATATGGAGTTATAAGCATGTCAGAAACGTTACAGCAAAGTTTAATGTATTTATAATTATTATATATTTGTATATAATACTCGTAGTATACAAAATTTACAAATTTCAATTCATATAATTTTTTCGGGATCTAAAACCTAACCCTTAACCTGAAAAATTAGAAATTGATATGGAAACGGTAGGTTTTCCCTCATCATTTTTAAATTATCTATCGTTATGCGTTTATTGTAAAGATATTACAAAAACTAAAAACAATTTAAATATAAATTTAAACTTAAATAAAAAAAAATAACTTGTTTTACTTAACTTTTGCTTGGAGTTTTCTTTGTTGTCTGGCCAGTACACAAGGTGCACTAAATGGTGAAGTGCTCATTAGACATAGTAAGGTTAATAGTAATGAATTTAATTTTTATTTTTTTTTTATCAGAAAAACATTTTTATAATTGTGAATGGTTACAAAAAAAAAAAAAAAAAACTATTGCAATTTAAGTGAAGAAGAAAAAAAATTCAACAATTTTTACGTACGTTTAAAAACAATGTATTTAATATATTTTAACTTTTAACCATAAGCGGTTCATGACAAAACTTTGGCATAAAGTTAAAAGGAATTTCAATCATTGTCAGAAAAAGTGTAAAAAATAATCCCATTTTTTGTTTTCCTATTGCTTTTTGATGAAATGTCTGAAAAATGTGTTTATCCGAAGAGTAAAATTGGAACATAAAAGACCGGCTTATTTTATGCAAATTATGACGCTTGTAAAATGCTACAATATGTCGTAAAAAAAGCGTTGTTTACATATATCTAGTTTCGAAAGCTATGTATATTGTAAAGTTGTTGCTCTTTGGTATAACAAAATAGTCGTTGTGATGGGTGTTTTAACATTTTTTTGCAATTTTTTTGTTTTTCATTTGTTATTTCGTGTAAAAAATTTGCATTGTTAAAAAATAAATACTACTCTATCAGTTGAAAGAAATGAAAAAAGTGTATAAATTTATATTTTGTTTCTTTTGAAAAATTTTTACATGTTCGATAACGAGCATGAAAGTAAAAAAGAATTTAAGTTATTTGCATAAATGCAAGACTACAAAGCCTATTAAAAGATTGCCATTTTGGTGCACTGCTATAGTAATCGGGCCTTTGCTTTTTTTGCTACACTTCGTCTCTCCAACGAAATTTGGTCGTCCTCTTCCCCGCTTTACACTTTGGAGCCGACATTTTTTTTATTCATACGAGAGACTTGGCCAAGCCACCGTAGCCGCTGTATCTTAATGCGCTTCACTATATCCACGTCTCTGTAAAGCTCGTACAGCTCGCTGTTCATATGTATGCGGTACTCATCTTCTACTCGTAGCGGACCGAAGATCTACCGAAATATTTTCCTCTCGAACGCTCTGATCTGTCGTTGATCGACAGTGTCCATGATTCTGCGCTATATAGCAAGACCGGGAAGATAAGCGTTTTGTAGAGCGTGAGTTTGGTTTGTCGAGAAAGTGCTTTACTCTTCAGTGGCCTACTGAGCCCAAAGTAGCATCTGTTGGCAAGAGTGATTCTCCGTTTGATGACAAGACAAAATGCTTCACTTCTTCAAAATTGTGGTCGCAAACATTGACACTCTGACAAGACGTGTGTCTTCTTTAAATGTAATCTTATCTTTATTACCTTTGTTCACCACGAGACCCACCTTAGATGCTTATCTCTCTAGACTGGAGTACACAGAAGATATGGCGCGATTATTAAGGCCAACAATGCCGATGTCGTCGACGTCAGAGAGCGGCAGCATGAATAATTTTCTCCAGTAAAAGGTTGCAAAAGACACATGACAGGAAATCGCCTTGTCTAAAATCTCGTTTAGAACCAAACAACTCGGACATGTCCTTCCCAATACTGATGGAGCTTTCAGTGGCGCTCAACGTCATACTGCATAGCCGTATAGCTGGGATACCAAACTCAGACAAGGTATAGGCAATTCCTATCTGTGCTGGCGAAGGCGGCTTTAAAGTTGACGAATAGGTGGCGTGTGTCGATGTTCTTCTCACGGGTCTTCTCCAGGATTTGACGTATCGTAAAAATCTGATCGATGGTGGATTTACCAAGCCTTAAGCCGCACTGATAATGGCAATGGGCTTCAGTCTCTCTGTCGCACAAAACGTTTGATAAGATCCTGTAAGCGACATCAGACTAATCCCGCGGTAGTTTGTGCATATGACGGGATAACATTCTTAAGGACTGGACAAAGCAGGCACAGGTTCCAATCGCTTGGCATTCATTCCTCTAGTTATTCTGTGAACTTTTTGATCAATTCCAAATATTACTTTTATGTCAGAAAATTTCTTTTAAACTGAAACCTTATTTTTAAGGGCTTTGTTATAGAGAGGTTTTTATCTCATGACATATTATCTTCAGAATCAAAAGTTTTGTTTATAGTTTAAAACCATGATGTAGCTACCTGCTTTTGGTCTATAAAGCATGATTTATTCCTCTTTTTAAGTTTGCTAAGCAATAAGCAAAAAATAAATGAAATATTACTCAAAAAATACAAGGTGCTCTAACATCCTGAATAGGAAAAGTCGTTGTAAAATATGGATTCGACTTTAGGATGAAAGGTGCAGACTGAATTTTCATTTTACAAACTGACAGATACTAGTCAGCACAATATAGGAAAAGACCAACGAGGTAATTGATGTCTTAACCCCCAGTGTGTAGTAGGTCATATTAACGGGTAATTGTTGCTGCAATCTTTAATAATACCTTTTATTTCAAATGCTCTGCAAAAGAAATGCCAGTACTGCAGGGTATTCCTACAATCAGCCTTGGGGCTCCAAATTTTCTTTTTTTAGTAAGAACCTATTATAGATGCATCACAACCATTTGGTTGCATATGTTCACAAGAGATAAAAAATTTTTTAAATAATTGCATATAAATTTACTTGAAAATTAATAGTAAAAAAAGAAACAATGTTTCGATGGACTGTCATAAATAAAAAATTCACACATTTATTCTCTTGCTCTTTATATAAAATAAAACTAAAAAAATATGGAAGGAAAATTCCTGGAAAATTTTTTGATGAAAAAGAAGAAAACTAAAATTTTGCGCAATTTACAGAAAAATAAAAAACAAATGGAATACTGTTTCAATTTTTTAGAGCTCGTTAATAAATTGAAACAATATATTAATAGTATAAGATGGTACGGAGTCAAAAGTTTAAACAAATAAATAAAATATGTATGGTCAAGTGAAATGTATTTATTTATTGAAGTAGTGCACTATGGCTTATGGCAGTATAATGGCAGTAGAATGCATGCAAAGTGATAACATAGAGTCCGCCAAATAACTTTTTTTTTTTGAAAATGCTTTAAAAAACTACTGAATATTTTCTCAAATTTCTTTTTTTATTTGAAAGTATAATCCTTCCGGTTAATAATGGAAAACAATTTCATTCAAATGGCTGCCTCGGCTGGCCATGCAGTAGCCTACACAATCGGTCCAATTTTTAAGCACATTGTCTATTGTGCGCAGCTGTATTTCACCAATGGCTTCGCGAATATTGTCCTTTAAAGCGTCAATTATCTCTGGCTTGTTGGCGTAACACTTATCTTTGACGGCATCCCAGAAATAATAGTCCAACGATGTCAAATCGCAGCGCCGAGGTGGCCAAACGACATCAGCTCTGAGGCTGATAATGCGATCTTCAAAAACAGGGCGCAAAATATCGAGTGTAGCTTCATCTGTGTGGCACGTAGCGCCGTCCTGTTGAAACCAAATGTTGATAATATCCTCCTCTTCAATTTTTGTGAACAAAAATTCGTTCAACGTGGCCCGATAACGATCGCCATTGACTGTAACGGCCACTCCTTGCTCATTTTCGAAGAAAAATGGCGCAATTATGCCTCTGGACCAAAATCCACACCAAACAGTGACTCGTCTTGGGTGTATCGGCTTTTCAATATATGCGGGCGGGTTTTCTGTGCCCCAAGTGAGACAATTTTGTTTTTTTACATACCCGTCAAGATCAAAATGAGCTTCATCTGAACACATCGCACACATTCAGCAACATTACCATGATATTCAAAGTAAGTCGCAATATTTCGCAGCGTTGTTCAAACGTATACACAACCATATTCGTTCAGCGGAAGGATAAAACTAATTATCTGTCAAACCAGACATGAGCGAAGTGTTACCATTCACGAAATAAGCACTAGTTGAAAAAAAAAACGTTAGATGGCGGACCCGATATATGTCAAAACGATTTTCTTTTTGAATAAAAATACTGCATATGCATATTAAAATGGAGAAATCTTTTAAAATTTTCTTTCAAAGGAATTAATAAAAAGTCATACTTTTAAGTGGTGTTAAGTGCGAGAATTGTTTGTTGCGTACATTTAATATTCTGTTCAAAATAAATTTAGATTATACTGTATTGAAATGGTGTCATATGAATAAGATTCTGCGAAATTAAAGTTACTTTTAACGCTTTATTCATATACCATAATATTTGCTAGATTATGATACCCTTTCACATATTGTCACACTCTATTTAGTAAAAGTGTTTTTAGGCTAATATTTGAATATTTTGAATATGTACTCAGTGAATGGTTATAAATTTCTTGTGCTGGATTGCGGCTCATATTAAATAGTTTTTTGGCAATTTATTTAAAATTCTTAGCATCAATTACTTTTTGTCTGCCTGGTGACTTTATTACTTGATTCTTAATACTTTTTTAGCGCAAAAAATCATTTTTAACTGGTTTGACTTTAAAACAATGGATGTACTACAATTTTTCGAGACTCGTGTTCCCTGAATGATTTTATTCAAATATAGAATCACTTGTTGCACATTTGTCCAACACTATGTGAAATCTTTTACATAAGATAAAAAAAATAAAATAAAAAATAAAATAAATTTTTCATAAAAGTCCCAAATTCCCAAAAATTTCAAATAGTTCTAATTTTTTAAAACATTTATTTTACAGCAAAGAAATCTGGTAAAGTTATTTTTTGTTGTTAGCGTTGTAATGTGTTGGTTTATTTTAAAAGTTACAACATCTCGAATTACTTAAGAGGTATAGCAGCGGGATGTGTACAAAAAAAAAACTTGTTAGGAGTTTGTTGTCGGAATACTCAAATGAAAATAGCATTTCAATTTTTTTTCTACTTTGGCAACATTTATTTTACAAACTGTATATATATTTCTGTGTTTATTGGTATACTACCTAGAACCAGTCTATCTTAATTATATAATTTTTTATCATTCTATCCCTTTTCGATCAAAATCCAAACATTTAAAACGGCCTATAGTTCCTTGCAAAAATTGACTGTACGTTTACTACAGGGTGGGCAAATTTGAGGTTAGGAAGTAAATTCATGAAATATCAAGAATTGAGTTGTCAACCTTTTACACTTATTTAGTAAACAATTGGGAAATTTTAACTATGGAACGCTACACTCTTGGACAAAGAATTTTAGCTGTAAAAATTTACTATCAAAATGGTGAAAATTTTACTGTATCACCTAAAAAAATTGAAGCAGCTTTTCCTCTTAATTAGGTTCCTTATGAAACCGCTATGGGTAATTTAATCACTAAATTCGAGGCTCACGGTACTGTTGCTGACAATAGATCAAAACCACATGCTCGGAGTGGCCGTAGTGATGCAAACACAACTGCTGTACAGCAGAGTGTTGATTATAAGCTTGGAGCATCAACCAAAGAACAATTCACAACATTTTGCATAGAGATCTTCATCTTCACGCTTATAAAGTTCAACCCATTCAAGAATTAAAGCCAGTCAACCATTGTCTACGTCGAACGTTTGTGAATTGGATGTTTGAAAAACTGAACGAAAATAACGAATTTTTCAACAAAATTTTAATTAGTGATGAGGCCTATTTTCAATTAGGCGGATATATAAACAAACAAAATTGTCGCATATGGGGCTCACCAAATCCATAAACAGTCCTCGAAAAACCATTAGATCCAAAGGCCTCATCGGCCAATATTTTTTCGAAAATGAGCAAGAAAAAGCCGTCACCGTGAATTCACTGTGCTACCAAGCCATGTTGATAAATTTTTTGTGGCTAATGTTGACATCAGTGACCTTTGGTTTCAGCAAGACATCGCCACAAGCCACATAGCCAGCCAAACAATTCAGTTATTGCATGAGAAATTTCGCGCTCGCGTAATTTCTCGATTCGGCGGTGTCAATTGGCTGCCATTTGAAAGACCGGATTTACGTAAATAAACCACAAACAACTGACACTCCTAATGATTAAATTAGGCGCTGTATTGAAGAGATAAGCGAAGCTTTGTTGCAAAACGTGGTTAAAAATTTTGTGAAAAAAGCGGTCGTCTTCCGATATTTCTATTTTATTTTTGTATGAATAAAACTGAATTTGTCAAAAAAAATCAAATTTTCCCACCCTTTATATACTGTCAACAAACAAACATACATTAATTTTTATATAATTAAGCAATACACGTTTTTTCAATCCCTCTCGTTTTTTTGGCTGATGTGGATAGATAACGATGCTTAAGTTGTTACCGTTCTCCACAAATACAAAATTAAATATTTACCATGAATGGTAGGTTCCACGTCCCCTTATTTAATCTCGCTCAGTTATTGACCGATGATGTGTATTGTCTACGAAGTTGTGTAAACCATATTTGGAAATTTCTTCTATTGGATGATGTTTTAAGAGCTATCGGATTTGATTAAAAAAAAAAACAAATAAAATTTAGATAAATGTATGAAATATTTATTTGAGTCGATAGCACTATTTATAAGTATAATTCAATGTTTAAAGATGATTTCATGTAAATGTAAGTTGCGGCTATGCCTCACATTATTAATACGCTGAATTCAATTTTGGCATACTCGCTCCAATATATCGGCCGATATCCCACCAACAAATTTTTTCAATATTGGCTTCCAGTGCATCAAAATATTCAGGACATGTTTCTTAATTATTATTATAAAAAATTTTAAATTAAAAAATCAATATTTGTAAAATTTAAATTTGCAAACTGTTGCTAAATTAAGAAAAAAAAAAACGTAGGAATAAATAATCAAAAATTGGTTCATATTGTTTATTCTATTTTATATAAAATCTATATATTTTTTCACTTTTTTACTTCGCAAAAAAAAAATATATATACATATGCATATATACTATGAAAAACTGTTGCGTTGTTGAAATATATTTTTTAATTTCTGCTTCACATAAATCAATACAGGCATTTTGTAGTTGTAAAACAGAAAGTAAATAAGAGAATTTATATATAAAAAAAATTCTAAGCGGTCATCAATAGCATTTTTAAAGTTATTTATTTAATTTCCGCTTTAAACAAATTTTAAAAAATTAATTGATTTTTTAATTCAGTTTGGAAAAACTAAAAAATTAAATACAAAAATGTCCAGCCATTTTTTATGTTGGAATTAAAATTAAAGAAATAATTAAATTTTGGAGAGAAAATTTAAGTACTTCTTTGGCTTTTTACTTTAATGTTTCTTCTTCATTGCAATTCATTGTGCATAACAGTTGTCCAGAATCAAACATGTTTATTAAGCAATTTACATACTTCTTACCATCACGATGAACTGAATTTTAATGAAGATAATGAAAAGTGAAATGTACCATATTTTTCAGCTAAAGACAGAAAATATTATAGTCAGCAGTATCAAAAGTTTTCAAGCGATAAAAAGTACCCGTATTGATATATATTTTGACTTAGTTTGAACCTTTACTTCTCAGCAATATCCACTATAGCAGGAATACAGCAGAAAGCTAGAGTATTATAAAAATATTTACTAATCTAATTAAGGACTGTGCGTTCAAACTTCTTCTTCTTCTTCAAAATAATTTTTATCATACCATTTTTCTGTTGCTTTGTTAAACGGACTTAAATTAATTTTTGTTTTTTGTTACTTAAAGAAATTTGTAAAAAATGTTAAGATTTTTTAAACTTATTTGTATGTGCTATTTTTTTGCCTTAGGTTTTAATATATAATTTTTTTTTTTTTTTTGTTCATGCCGTTTTCTATAATTTTAATCTACTGCAGTATTTTTTCAATTGTTCCCTATTGTCTGATAAATATTTGTCCCTTTGTTTTTCTTATTTGCAGTCATATTGTTTGTTGCTGCCTAGCACTCCTAGAGTATTTTTTCATTGTTTTTTGTATACTCTTTTGCTTATTTCCTATAATTTTGTTTCTATTTCGAAAAGTGAAACTCCAAAGAGAGAAAAACTGAAAAATTTTAATAAAAAAAGGCAAATCGTTCCCAATTGTATTGCATCGCTTTATTCAGCATGACTGTGGGCTTTAGTTCAGTGCTATAAATTTATTAAAAAAAAAAAATGATCAGAATTTTCATTTCAGTTTAAATTTTCGCCAAAACATAACTTAGCTTTCGTTAACGTTTACGTACGTAGGTGTAGTTGTTCGGTAGCAGCAACTTTTTTCTTTTAAATGAAGCAGATTCCAATGCTGGTTATATTTTTGCATTGTATTGTTTGCTAAGTTCAATATACCTATTAAAATACTTTTTTTGGAAAATCAAACTTTTTGTCTAAAGAAACTAATCGTAAATTACTTTGCAGTCTACATACCCTGTTTGCTTAATACTCGTTTTATACTCAGGCCAATAAAAAATCTATATCCTCATTTGTATTAAATTTAATCTACTTGCACTCCTAATGGATACATTTTTTCAATTTTAATAACAGTTGAGCGGTTAGTGATTTTTTCATACACTTTTACTGTAATAAGTTAATTAATATATTTTTTTAAATTTTATTCTAATTTTATTAACAAATTTTTAAGACAATTTGATGACCTCTATAGTCTAGCGACACATTGTCGATATCCAAAGTTCATTACATTTCGAACAATAATTTTTTGAGCAGATATAATATTTTTCATTTACTCAGATCGTAAAATTAAAGTCTAGTTTACGTTAAATTTTTTTCTAAAATCGAAGCAAGATCTGAATGAAATTCAAAATACAAAGTACGTAGGATAAGCCAATCCATAATTCCGCCGGCACATATCCGCTCCTTATACATATATAATTTAACCGTCAACCTCGACCCGTTATCGTGCTCAGCAATTAAACATCTCAAGAACATCACTGATGCGAATTTTGAATAAAGATCTGAATTTACACGCTTAAAAGGTTCAGTTGATTGAAAAGCTGAAGCCTACTGACCATTTCAGGCGCCGTCAGTTCGCCAAATGGTTAGTTGAACAGACAGAAGTAAATGGTGACTTAACAAAAAAAAAAAAAAAAAAAAAAAAACATCTTCAGCGGCGAGGCAAACTTTCACCTCAGTAGATTCATTGGAAAGTAGTATTGGGCAAATGAGAAACCACGAATGATTGTTGAAAATCCGATGCATCCACAAAAAGTGACCTTTTGGTACGGTTTACAGGCTGGCGGCGTTGTCGGACCGAACTTCTTCGAAAATGAGGTCGGCCAAGCAGTTACCGTGAATAAGTTCGCTATCGCGAGGTGATAACGGACTTCTTCTGGCTAGAAATTGAGGATATGGACCTGGACGATATGTGGTTCCAACAGGATGGCGCCACACAGCCAACAAAACAATGGCTCTTTTGCGCAAGAAATTCAATGGCCGTGCTATCTCATGTTGTGCTAATGTAAATTGGCAGCTACGATCACGTGATTTGATACCGTTGGGGATCTTTCTTTGGGAATATTTAAAAGAAAAAGTGTACGTTCATAAGCCAAGAACAATTCAAGAGCCAAAAGATGAAATAATTCGGCACATTAACGACATTGAATCCTAATTATGTCACAGAGTCATTGAATATATGGACCAACGGATAGAGGTATGCCACCGTACCCATAATCAAGATAATTCTCTGAAAACTTTATGTTTTACTTACAATTAACATCGTGCGTTGTGGTTGGACCACCTTTTATTTATGATGCAATATTGCACTTTTGGCGAGATCAATGCGGCATGGTGACTATAAGCTGGTAAAATTAAGTGATTGGTACAGATTGCAATTAATTCATTTGAACCGTGTATTACAAGAAAAATGGCCATAATATAAAAGTAGACTTGATTAAGTTATTATTTTACATAACAACGGTCGACATTGCCATGCAAAAATTACCAAACAATTGTAAGAAATATCAAATGGAATACTTCGCTTCACACGCCGTATTTTCCAAATACTCTTTTAGATATTGGTTGTTTGGACGTATGCAACATCTCTAATCGGCTTCATAGTTTGATCGCCTCAAAGGAGGATGAGTTTTCTGAGACGAGATTAGAAAATTGGCTCATAGGTGGAGAGAACATGTAAGCAGTGATGTATGATACATTTTTAGTTTGATAACATTGCTAATTTTTACTCCCGATACATAAATTAGACTTAGGTTTGTTAAAAATAAACTGCGAAACATTTGAAATCAAAAAAAAAATAATAATAATAATAATAAAGGGGTGAGTTCAATTGGCCTACCCAGTATGTAGCAAACCCTGTTTACAAAACAAATTTTCATACATATTATGTTTTATAAGCCTTTTGTAAATCAAAAATAATTTTTAATGAATATGGGGTCTAAACTTAAAAACGTAGGAGTAGAAACACTCTTTTCCCGATATGGACTTTTTTGTTTTGTATGTCATGAAACATTATTTGTATGTTTGTTTCATAAACCATTTATAAATTGTAATTTTTATGAATATGAGTGAAAAATCTATAAATGGTCGGGCAGATAATTACCATAAGAATCTACGATAGGATGACAACAACATTGAGACATCAGCAAGTCGAATTCAGAACCCATAAGTCTACTACTGACTACACTAACAGCCTTCATCACAGAACAATCTGTTAGCGTTCACCATTGTATCTATGTTTCATAGACTTCGGGAAAATCAACCTAAATCATGAGATGATTTAAATTGCTTTGCTATTTATAAGAATCCCACTCAAATTTGTTTGTCTTATAAAGAGTTTGTATTATAATGTATCCTGCAGAGTTAGGCATAGAAAAATCTATTGACCATTGAAATTAAGAAAAGATTTAAAATAAATTAAATATGTTGTATAAAATATTTAATAACAGACCACTAAAAGTTCTGATTGGGTTCAGACTACTATTACTATTTAATATATTTCTAGACATAGTCCTTCGAAGAGCAATCGACAACGGCAAGGCCATTGTATGCTAATTTCAAGGCAGGTTGAACAATGTTGATTTTTCATTTGGCTCAAGATTTCAAAGACCTTGCAATAGATGTATGTAGTATAACTCTGGTCGCGAAATCGGCCCATACATGAAGAAGGCAGATTGAATTAAGACAGATCAAATTAAGAAAAGATTTAAAATAAATTAAATATGTTGTATAAAATGTTTAATGACATTAACAATTAAACATTTTTTCTCGCACTACATTTTCGGCTCATTTTGTCTTTATTCCTCTCTGCATATTGTTCGCCTGAGTACGTAAGTCTGAGAAGAGAAGAGCAGATATTTGCCTGAATCTGATCTACATTGATTCACTCAACAAACTCAGCGTTTGTCTCTTACTAGAAAATAATACAATAATAAAGCTATTGGCTCAGTTTTATTTATATTTGTCCTGTTTACTAAAGGGGGGCTTACACTATAATACAAGTCGTACGACATGTCAAAGGTTTGTGTAGAAGGAAGCGAATAGTATCTTGTAAACACAATATATAATGAGAGCGTACGACTTTGGGAGAAAATACTGGTGAAAATTTGGCAGTCGTTCGGCACTCTTTGTTTCTTAAAATTTTTTAAAACCCATCACACTTCATTAAATAAGAGATGTATTTTTATTTAAACAAATAAAATAAACAAAAAAAAAGAGCAAAATTTTTCGTTCGCACTATTGGTCTCTTTCGAAACATCTGCTTGGATTTTACTTTGTTTTGGTTTTTTACGTATCGTGTAAACGTAAAATAATATGTCGTATTATTTTACTCACATTTTTGAAATACTGATGGAATTTTATAATATTTTCTCTCTGGTTTTACGTACGTAAAGTATTATCGCGTAAACTTGCTTCAATTGAACTTTTACATATAAAAACAATACCATAAAGTTATTGTAATAATTAAAGTTTACAAGAATGATTATTAAATATGTTACTAGCTTGAGTTTAGTTAAAGCTATAAATATTATAATTTTTTGAAGGCTTAATATTTTGTAATAGCGGTACCAATACGACAGGGCATACTAAGCTTTTTTATTTTTTTGACGTAAATTTGGCGGTGTTTGAGGTCATTATCATCTTGAAAACTATATCCGGCGTCCGTAAATCGTAATTATCAGCAGTTGCTCAAGGCTTTGTGCAGTTGTTGTAATCGCTATTCTTTGGACTGTTTCTTCTCACTACGTCATCACGTCCATTACGTCCATTCCAAGCACCTTTTCCTCGCTATCACCCTTTGTTAAGGAAAGGGACAAGGCAAAGATGATATAGGTATTAATAATTTTAAGTCGAAATTTTGATGTCGTAAATCAGACGCTTGTATGCCAATGATAATTATATATCAAGAATAACAATATTGAAATATAAATATAACTTTCCATAACAATAGCCAACAAGGTTTTGGACTGGAACAATTCAGGGTAATATTGTAGGCTAAATTCAAATCCGTTTTGAGTTCTGTTTTCCATCGGGCTCAAATATTATTTATGGGCATGGCAAATTTTTCGCACAAAATTAGTAGTTATGTCAATATACTTAATCATAACTTAAAAACGATTTCAATGCCAGTATCAGCAAACATTTAGGAATAAAATTTCCTACAAATCACCTAAAAAACATCTTTTTTTGTATTTGCAACAGCTTCGGAGTTACTCATAACTTAGAGCACTATTTTTGTTTTAAAAATTAATAAAAAGATTTTCAGAATGAAAATATTACACTTTAAGCATTAAAGATGTTGAGAATAAAATAAGCTATAAATTATTAAAATCGGTTGGCTATTGCTGATTTTATTCAAAATTTAGTGCAGGTAACTAACTTTGACCAAAATTAGCGGAAAAATGTTTTTGCTAAAATAATTCTCCTCTATTCATAGTCGTCTAGGCTATAATAAATACTTAATAAGAGTCCGGCATAAAAAATTATTTAATTTGACTTTTTAAAAAAATTGTTTTAAAAAACATTTATAGTTTCAGGATTTAATTGATCTTGAAGTCGTATGTTATGCATGTTTGATATATTCGGAGAATATGTTTGTGCCAAAACTTTTTGAAATATAAAATATTACACTTAAAACCATTTCTAAAGAATTTCCTAAAATAAATTTATTTATGAAATAGAAAAGCTTAAGTAATCAAAATATATTTTAACTCAAACCTATAACACCAATGGCATCTCTGTGGCATCAATCAGAGAATCGATTTTCATTAATATCAATATACTTCAAAGCCTTTCAATGCCGATATAAGCAAATGCTCTCCACTCAATTTAAAACTTTTAAGCCTTCTCAAAAGCGTCATTGCTCACCTCTTCCGAAGCACCACCACCATATGTGTATAAGAAATCAATCAAAAAATTTTTTACATTTGCCTGAAATATTTTATTTCATCATGTTACAAAAAGCAATTCAAAGAAATGTAAAACATTTTTATATTGATTACATTGTATATCAATGTTTACTGTACTATGTGAACCCTTTCATTAAGTTAAAAAATCCTTTTTTTTTCTTTTATAAACACATTTATATGAAAAAGAAAAAGAATCACAGAATACGACTTGTGAAAAGGAGTAAAAATGTTTACACATCACCAGACGCACAAAAGTCCTGATTTAAGTCAAAGCAATTTTAACGAATCGCTACAAACTGAAAAAACAAGGAGGGAGAAACTACAAAATCACATGGGTGGCATTTACCGTCATGCTGTGACGTAAGGGAATAAAAAAGGTATTTGATTTATTAAAAAAAAAAACTAAGAAATATAACGTTTAACAAAAAATAGAGTATAGTAGTTGGAAAAAAAAAGAAATCGTTAAAAGTCCTTATACACCCTCCTTTTTTCCAAAGCAAAGTAAACTGAAGAGGATAATTATTTGCCCTTTTTTTGCCACTACCTTTCTTCTTTTACTGCTATTCAATGTTGCCTACAGTTGATAATATTGTTTAGGAGTCTGATTTACTTTTTTGTGTGCAATTTGCTTTTTATTTTTCCTTTGACAAATACACAGGTGAGCGCTGCTGCAATTTTATGGCTAGTAACGGTTTAAAAATATGTTTTCTATTTTTGTTTTTATGTGACTGCTGTCAGTTTATTGTTTATTTGCCAGAACAATCTCGATTTTTTGTGGGTTAAAAACGTTTTTGGTATGATTTTTAGTCTTATGATTTTTTAAAATTTTTTTTATTATTATTTAAAATTTTTTTAGTTTCACGACTTATTGGTTTCTTTATTTTTCGGGAATAAGAGGTTTTATTTCTTAACATAAGAAAGTTCGACCAAAAAAAAGAAAAAAAAATACCTGTCTAATGATACTCTTTTTCTGATAGGCGCTGCCGAGCAAAACATGGATCAGAGTCTGTAATTTTCGAAACATGTCCAAAATCTCGAGCTACAGGCAAAAATCCGATTTTTTAGACCTTCATGAACTTATAAGATAATAACTTTGCTGAATATTAGTCGATTTTAAGTCTCTTTTTGAATTTGGAAATAAGAAAAATAGAGCCTTTAAATGATATATATTTCGCTGAGGTAGCATTGAAGAATCTTGGTGTATTTCTCAAGCAAACAGATTTATTAGCCAATTTTTTCCTTATTTTTCAAGTTTAAATGCGTTCTTGTGCTTTATTTTATATAACAACCATACTAATGATGAATTAATTAAGGAATTACATAAAGTTATGAATAAAGTGAGATTAATGGTTAAAAAATTCGTTGGAAATTGTGGGAAAATCAATTGAGATATGTCATTTTTGCATATATGAAGCTAGAAAAACACTTAATCCATTTAAATTGCTAGAGAAAGCTGCCATACAATAAGGGCGGTTTCAAATTTTGCCGAACTGACGCATAGAAAGCGGCAGTAGTTTAAGAAAAAGTTCTATAGGTTTAATGTTTCAAGCCGCCAATATTGCTTAATATTTTTAATAAAATTAATTAACGAGCTTACGAACATAAAAGAAATTGGTAACCATTATGATATTAATTAAGAGGTGGAATGTTTTAGTAAGTTAAGTTCTCGAGTACAACACAGAGGGCTAAGGTTCAAATCAAAAAATAATAACTAAATAAAGATTCGAATCTCTGATGAGCATCAAAGCTTAGAGCCCTTACAACATCAATCATACAGAAGATGTTTTCTTATAGGCAACGACAGATGGCTCAATCACCCGCTTGTCTGGTAGACAAAAAATTATTAAAAAGAAAGTAAAACAAAGCAAAGATGCCTGTTGTAAGCCATATAAGCCCAAGAGGAATACAAACTTAATTCTTTAATTTTATTTTTAAGGTCTCAGAAAAATTGGCGATGAGCTGTTGTAAGCTGTTACTTACAATATTGTTACGAAAATTAATTAGCCTAAAAAGATACACTAATATTTAAAAAGCTATAAACTCACATGGAAGTTATTCTGTTGTTTGGTATCAATGCTATGAGAATTTTAATGGATAATGTATCAATCGGTGATCTGATTCATGGCTATATTCATTTTAGACCGTGCTACCAATTCACTTATTAGTAAGAAATATATTAAATCTTTACATTTGAATTAACAGCAACTGAATAGTAGGTTGTAGAATGCACTAGAACATTCGAAACTAATGACGGTGAACTATATAAGCAGAGTAAAGTCGTATGTAGAGTTGAGTTTAACTTAAGTGCTAGTTAAATAAAGTGAATTTGAAAATAAAGATTTTACAAAAACAAATTCGCTTTGCTTATTTTATTTCACACAATTTAGATAAGGCTCAAACGCTTCAAAAAGTTAAAACGTAACAATATCCAAAAACAGCGATAATGTGCAAATAGAATATTTCTGGTTCTTTCACCGAAATATATCCAAGTACTTGCATTGGCTTGTAACATTGGATTAGTTATGGATAATCACTTCACACCTAAAAGAAAGGTAACTCTTCCTTTAGACAGTAGGCTAGATTGGGAGAATTGTATGCGTAGAAATCGAACATAATGATATGTACAGGCATGATTGTGGTGTGTTTTTTGAAAAACACGTGGAATAATTTGTATAGATAACCTCTAGAAAGCAAAAGCAATAAACATTTAACATTTTGTTTATTTTTATTTCTGAAAAAAATTGAATTTGTTAAAAAAAAAACACGAAACTATATATATGTATGTATATATGTACAACTTCGGATTAGGTTAACAATTTCTGCATTTTAATTCCAGGAAAGTTTCGTACAATTTTGAAGCAATTATTTACTTCAAATCGAATGTCAAGATTGGTTTTTTACTTAAATACAGTTAAATGATTTATATATTTTATTTTCAATGAAGAAAATCAATATGCAAATGTTGCTTTTGTCATACGTTTAATAGAAAAAGAAGACTTATTATATGTACCCAGTATGAAATAAAAATCATTGTAAGTATTTTCAGTTTTAAAAACAAATACATCATTGTCTTCGTATATATCATGTATCAAATTCACCTTGACTTTTCGTCGTACATAGAATAAAAATGAAATAGCTTTAGTGTTTTAAACAATAGAAATGTATTTTCTATTTTCAAAGAAATGAAAAAATGAGAAAAAAAAATCTTATGCTCCATCTTTTACTATTTCTATAACACGTGTCCTTGTCAAGGATACATTCGAATTCTCATGCTTATGAAACAGATTACAATGGAGTATCGTATGAATGATAGCACAAGGTAAAAAAACGTTCAATTCTTCGAGAAATTTTTTCAGTATGAAACACAAGCAATGTTTAAATGAATATGATGCAAAATAATGTTGATTTTTATTTTGTTCCAAATAAACATTCAAATTTATCATTTTGAAAACGATTTTGATGTTTAGCATGGCATTTATAATGCAAATTAAGAAAAGAATATACAGAGACTCCAACGCACACTAGGACAATATACCAAAAAATTTTCGATCGCTTAAAAATCATACATTTTAATTTTTTTTTCCAAATGTAGTTATTTTCTTATTTCTGTATATCTTCCACGTACAAAAGAAAAAACCAACTCAAAAATTTAATAATTGAGGTTGAAAACGCTTTGAAAGTTACATTGACTTCACAAGCCAAACTTGGACAGTAACGTTCATGGGTTAATAACTGCAACTCTGTAATTTCAATGCGGCCAACTTCGCTGATATAATTTGCATATTTAGGGGAAACCCTTTAGTTCAGTTTTCGGAAATTATGTAGAATAAACAGAGCTAAAATCAAGAAGATGGCTAGACAACAGTAACAAACTAGTATCGAAGTAAGAGAGCTTATTATTGAGTATGCTAGAAACGGAATACGTTTTTGCGAAATTTAAAATGTTGTTGGCAGATGTCATTCAACTGTGCACGACGTAATAAAACGTTTCAAAGTCAATAAAACGGTGCAAAATAGGCCAAAAAAATGCCGTCAACAAAATATTTTCTGAGCAGGAGAAAATTTTTTTGTTAAAAAAAATAAAAGCAAATCCCTTCCTAAATGCTTGGTAAGAAGCAAGCCCATCAATAATAAGAAACTTGCCTTACAGAGTTGGTCTTTATGGTAAATTTACAAAAGAGTTCCAAAATAAGAGCTTTTCTTTTTGGAGAAACGTTATGTTCATCAACGAAAGTAAATTTAACGAATTTGGAACGGATGGAGAACCAATAGTATGGAGGGGCAAAATCTGGAACTACGTTTGAATAACTTGAAACCGACAGTAAAGCAGGGGGGTGGTTCAATGCCTGTCTTTGGCTCGTTTCCTGCATAAAGACCAGGATCTTTGCATTTTATTGACCCTACTATGGATCAAAATGTTTATTTAAACATTTTAAAAGAAAACTTGCCAAAAAGTGTGGATAAGCTTGCTTTGAATAGCGATTGGTGCTTTTACCAAGATAACGAACCCAAGCACAAGGCCCACAAAGTAAGATCTTGGCTGCTATATAATGTGCCACACGTCATGAAAACACCACCCCAGAGCCCCGAAATAGGGTTTATATTTAAAATTTGTGGGATTATCTCAATAAAAAAACTCAGCATCAGTCGGTCTTCAGAAAATCTGAGTTAAGAAGGGTTTTGTTAGAAGAATAGAAAAAAGTTCCAGCTGGTTACTGCCTAAAATTTGTCGTATCTATTCCCAAGAGACTCCAAATGGTTATAAAAAACAAAGGTCTGCAGAAAAATAATAATTTTAGCTGCCCGAGTTTCGCATTTGTAACTCTTTTTAACAAATTGAAGTCTTTTTAGTTTCGTTCTCTTTACAACTACTGAATTTTAACTTTGTTTTCTATTTTTAATAGCTTAATATAGTTAATAAAAAATTGAACAAAAGCTTCCCTTAACTATTTCTTATTAATTTGATTTTTATCAACAAAATTAGTTTATTATAGTGTTTGAGTTTGGCTTGTAGCCACTGTATATATTTTAAATTTCACACAAACGCACCAATCTTTCAATATAACAAGTTGCCAGATATTAATAATGAATTTTTTTAGCAAAAACCCCATAGAAAACGAATATACAAATTTATATTTTCTTTTTGAAAAAAATTTCAATTAAATGATAGGAAAAACAACTTTTTGATTTTTGAACAACCGCGTCACGGTTCACCATCGTGTTAGAATAAGTCCCACTGTGTTACCATGTGTCTACTACAGGACCAAAGTTCTCACATCTTCCACCCTATATCTAAATATAATGTAAAAGTGAATTTTGCCTAACTTGCATTGACGTGAAACCCCGTTGTGAAAAGCTAAATAATGGCAAAAAATATGTTCAGTATTTATTATATTAGGTTCAGCACATAAAGTCTGGGCACTTCTAACAGCTTATCCTTTCTACAACCATACAAAACGAACCTATTTTTTTAATATATTTTATATAATATAGAACGGATCCATTGTTTCTCTTGCTGTGTCACAAGTGACACCATCCTGTTGAAACTACATATTCTCTACCTCTAAATCATAAATTTTCCGACACAAAATCTTTGGATAACGATTTCCATTGATCGTTATCGCATTTCCATTTTCGTTTAAAAAATATATGTTCCGTTGATTCCTCGGGACCGCCAACCACACCAAACCGAAATTTTTTTTTGATGTAATGGTTGCTCTAAAATAACTCTTCGGTTCTCTTCACCCCTAAAGTGTCAATTCTGCCTGTTGGGCTTCGTCGCTGAAGATTATTTTGTTAAAAAAATTTCCTTATTAAATCTTGAAAACCTTTACTATTTTTAAAAAATGTTTTAATAATACAAACACGTTATCACTTCGTGTAACATTACATATTAACTAACCGGAATGTGCTCAGAAGCTGAAAATAAAAATTTAGAATAAAAATTACAAATAGTAAGAAAATGGCAGCAGTTTTAAAATGATAACTCGACACCCATTTTTTTATTTTTTTTCCAGTTACTCCTCTTGGGAGCATACATACATACATACATCTCTATCTAACACGGTTTACAGCTGTTGACTTTGCCTCTTCTCATGTTAGGTTGTTTTGTCTCAGTTCTTGGATAATTGTGCATCTCTAGGTGTTTTTTGGTCGACCACGATTCCTTGAGCCTTGAGGATTCCACTCGAGTGACATTCTAGTGATACTTTCTGGACTTTTTCGGATTGATTCTGAGGAACTTGTTAATGAATACCTGGAGTTTCTGTGTGATGTTATTCGATACGAGCCAGATTTCACTGACATACAGCAGTACCGATTAAACACATGAGTCGAATATTCTGAGTTTAGTTCGTCTGGATATATGTGAGCTTCTCCATACTGACTGCAGTTGTCCAAATGCCGCCCTCGCTTTGTTGAGCCTGTTATCTGTTTCTGCACCACCGTTTTTAGTCATTTTACTTCCTAGATAGCAGAAGCTATCTACATACTCGACTGCTTGACCCTGTAGCATGATGCATTCCGTGCTCGTATTGTTTATTCCCATGGCTTTGGTTTTCTTGATGTTTATTTCAAGCCCAACACTACAAGCCAACCTTTCCAGTTCCTCCAATTTCGATTGCATATTGGAAATCTTATGCGAGAGTAGACAAATGTCATCCGGATAGTCCAAGTCCTTCGAGTTGGCATGAGAGTCTCCATGTGATCCCTCTTCTTTTCGAACAGACTTTTCTCATTATGTCATCAGCACGATGGTGAATAGCTGTGGTCATACTGGACATCCTTGTTTAAATCCAAAATTGGTGTGGAATGATTGGCTGATGTTTCCGTTGTGAAGAACTGAAAGTTCTGCATCCTCATACATCGCCCTAATTATTCGAATTATCTTCTGGGATAATCCTTTGGTTCTTAGTGCTTTCCACATAGCCGTTCGCCTGATGGTATCAAACGCTTTCTTGAAATCGATGAATAGTAAATACAGGGGGGTACGCCATTCTATGGACTGTTCAATGATTATTCGTAAAGGGTTGGACTGATCTACGCAGCTTCTATTCGGTCTGAAGCCACCTTGTTCGTCTCGCAGTATGTTGTCTATTCTGCTCTGAAGCCTCCCCTGTATTATGACTGCAAGTATTTTATATATGGTGTTAAGTAGAGTAATTCCTCTCCAATTATTATAGTCTTTTAAGTCGCCACTTTTTGGTAACTTTACAAAGATGCCCTCCTTCCATGTAAGAGGCAGCCTCTCCTCCTCCCATACTGATGTGATGTGAGGCAGTAGAACTTTAGGTGTGGTTTGGATGTCAACCCGTAGAATTCCCGCTGGTAGTCCATCTTCGCCTGCCGCCTTATTATTTTTGAATTTACCAATCGCCTCTTTTATCTCATTCAGATTGGGAGGGTTGCATGATATTCTTAAACTGTTTTCCTCATCTATGTTCTCAACTGTTTCGCTGTTTCGACACGCATTACATATCTTTTGTTCTTTTTTTTTCAAACTTAATGGAAAATTTATTTGTATTTATTTATTTATTTTTTTTCGTTTTAATTATTATATAAATGCCTACATATTTCTGCTTTAGAATATTCTTCGTATTTATATTTAAACATACAGAATATACTAAAAATATCTATTTTTTAACTAACCAACACTTCATATTTTTAAAATCAATCAATTTTTTAAATCAATAAATATATTTAATTTTTTAATTTAATATTTATCATTTTTAGTATTTTTCTTTGTACTGCTTTAAACTGACAATCAGTCAAAATAGAGAAAATCATATCAATCTTTTAGCAAAATATGTGAAGGAACAGTAAAATAACATCAGAAACAACAACAAATGGAAACTTTATTAAACTTCACTAAGTAAAAAAAAAATAATAAAAAACAACAACGATATAAAAGAATACAAAAAAAATCTAATACAATCACTCACACACAACGTAAATTCCAACGCCAAACAGTTGAAGAACAATACACACATATACATTCATATAAATCCGTATATACTTAGCCATTGAAGGCATAAAGTAAATAACTTGAAATAAACATCAGCTGCATAACAAACACTTTAAGCATAAAATAATGTGAGTATTTTTCCACTTTATATTGTTTTTGTTACTTACTAATACATATTCATGTTGCTGTTGTTATTTTTTGTTATTCCCTTATACTTTACTGCTGCCACCAAACATGTCCCTTACAAAACCATCTTCTAACCCTGCAGTGAAATAATGTGCTGTTGCTTGCTATTGCTGCTGTTATTTAAGTTGTTGTCGTAAATCTCACCAGCCGTCAATTTCTCTCTGTTCATATCAATACACACATACACACACTCTCACCTAGCACAAACACTCATTGACTGAGTGAATGCTTGGCTAAGTGTGTGGTTATTTGTCTTTAGGTGTGAGAGAATGTGAGAATACACAAAAAAATGACTGAGTGAATGTAAGAATGTCGGTGTGCGAATGAATGTGTGTTGTACACAGACATTCAATCAATTTAACGCATAATTCCTGATGGATTTAACGGTAATTGATGATTGATTACTGTACATATAGTAAATGGCATTAAAAGCGAAAAATGCCTATAAAGAAGAGAGAGCCGAGCTACATACACCAAATGAGTATAGAAAATTTAGAACGAGAGAAGCAAAAAATGCAAAATGTGGAAAGATGTGGAATACCCCTAAGAGTGAAAGACTTAAGTCTATAAAAATTTAAATAAAAGCAAAAAAATATATATATAAAAAAACAAATATTATGAAGTTCAAAACATGAAATCAAATATTGCGAAAATAATAAAAAACAAGTCGAATTATAAAGCAGCTACTTACAGCTTAAAATACAATATTTTTTATAAATGATTATCTAGCAGAGCAGTGGAATGCGTAAAAACCAATATTTTTTATTTGTGTTTTAGTCTCTGACACGCTATCACCGCTGCTTCAGACATCTCTGGGCTTTCTTAGTCGGTGGGGCACTGACAGTGGGCTTAGCGTTAACCCGGGAAAGATGAAATAGGTACTGTTCACATGCAGGTACCAAGTTCCGCCATTAGCACTACCGCGTGTGCGCGGGTTTGAACTGTGGCTGTCGGATAGCGCGAAGTATCCAGGAGTTGTCCTGGACTCAAAGCTATTCTGGCTCCAGAATACGAGTGCGATTCCGGCGAGAGCTAACGTTGCGCTGTATACTTATCGTGGGGCCGTTGGGAAATCCTGGGGTCTGTATCTTAGGAATTCCCATTTGATTTTTGACACGGTGAAAACCCATACTTATGTGTGGTGCGATTGTATGTTGAAGGTCTCTCGAGAAGCTTACGTACGCCTTTGACAGGGTTCCGCGAAGCTCGGCACTGATGACTACAGGTGCGCTCAGATCCATTCCTACGAGGGCCTTGCTTGTATGACTGAACTGTCTTCATGTGGACCTGGTGGCTAGGCAGATGGCGATCATGTCTGCGATAGATTGAAGATGGCGGAGCATGGTCTAAGAGGGATCCCCGATAGGTGCGTTTACTATACACCCAAACCCTTCTTGAATAGAATGATTTCCGTGCGCATCTCATCAAAACCGCTTATTACGCCCGGTTTTGTTGAGGTATACACGAATGGATCGAAATCCTCGGAAAAATTTTTATTCCTGTATACACGGTGAGATTATCCTTCAAACTGCCGAACCACTGCAGTAACTTACAGGCGGAGGTCTCGGCGATAAAGAGGGCAGCAGACTGGTTGATGTATTACGGTATATGATGTTGATATCTGGATCTGTCCAGACAGTTAGGCTGCGATTAGGACGCTCTCCGGTGTCTACTCGACATCACGAATTGTGTGTGAACGCCGGGCATCTCTGAACGAGGTGGCGAGACACTCAAATCTGGAGACTATTTAGTAAGGGTTCACTCTGACACACGCGGGAACTGTGTGGAAGATGAACTGGCGAGATGGGGCTCTCTCCTCGGCAACGAAGGAATTGATCATATGGTTGGAATGCGACTTTCCTCTTGCGGACCTCTGGTTTTGCGGCACATGTTTGGCATGGAACAAGTGCGGTATCGAGACAGATCTGGCCCTTGTTCGATCGGGCTCGCTCGGAATCTATCATGGGGATGCTGCGACATAGGCTGCGAATTCTGGTGGCTGTCATTACTGGGCAGTGGGTGGCTGGTGCGCCCACTAGGAGATTATGTCTACCGTTTAATGTCTACTGGGGATGAGGACGAGGAGTATATTAGGACTGCTTTTCTTGGTTGTCCATTTCTGTATGCCATATCGGTGAGTACCAGTAGGATTTCTTCTTTTGTGCATGCTAGTGGCTGGTTCGGCTCGAACAAGGATGCGGATATGTAGGCCTGCTTGAACGATACCTATTTTGGGCAACACAGTGGGATCAATATTAGACACGAGTGAGCTTAACCAGCGTCTGGCTACCCGCCGTAACAAACTAACTAAATAGTCTCTGATGCTTTTAATTCATCTTTCGCCCACAGTCACAAAACAGCTTAAAAACTATACTAAGTGATAACAAGGTTGCGCTTGTGGTTTAAATCTTGCAATTGCTGCATCCATCGTGTGGAAAGTGCTGTATTGAGATATCATCATCCACTGTGTTCACTTTTATTATTATATCAGCTAATAACATTACGATGATTTTATTGACTATTTCCCATTGGGGAAGTTTTATTATAGCTTTTGTTAGAGAGAAGACATACATACGTCGTCGTAGATGTAAAATAAAGACGTTTCTGAAACAGGGAATTAGAAAAATTCATTTTAAACGGTTTATAGCCTAAAGTTTTAAAATTTTTTTAAACTTTGAGCGTTTATTGTAATATATTCTTACAATACATATGAATTTAATAAAACTATTTGCCATGTGCTGTTTTATATGTTCGTTTCCCACCTTTTTCTAAAAGTAACGGGTCCGCCATCTAGCGTTTTTTTTTTCAACTAGTTTTATTTCGTGAATGGTAACACTTAGCTCATGCCTGATTTAACAGATAATTAGTTTTATCCTTCCACTGAACGAATATGGTTGTGTATACGCTTTTTGCGCTTTGCTAAGTGGGCCTGCGATCGACTAACAGAAGATGCCGATTTTGCCAAAAAAAAATCATCTTTTCAGATGAAGCTCCTTTTGATCTTGGCGGGTATGAAAACAAGCAAAATTGTCGCATTTGGGGAACAGAAAACCCGCACGCACACATTGAAAAGCCGATACACCCAAGACGAGTCACTGTTTGGTTCGGATTTTGATCCAGAGGCATAATTGGGCCATTTTTCTTCGAAAATGAGCAAGGAGTGGCCATTACAGTCAATGGCGATCGTTATCGGGCCATGTTGAACGAATTTTTGTTCAAAAAAATTGAAGAGGAGGTTATTAGCAACATTTGGTTTCAAGAGGACGGAGCTACGTGCCACACAGCCGAAGCTACACTCGGTGTTTTGCGCCCTATATAAATTATGCACCAAAGAAACTGTTCAAGAACAAGTCCAGGCAATTTCGGAGACCATATTCTGAAGTTTTCGGGATATAAGACAAGATATCATATCCAATATTTTCTAAATAGTAACTAATTACTTGTGGTCGAGAGTTAAAATAATTGAATATTGCGCCTTCATTTCTAGTTTAATATTCCGAGTATATTTTGGCTAATGTTCGCTTCAAATGAATCAGTTGTAAAGGGGGATTCAATTAATATGCACGATGTTAATTGTAAATAAAACAAAAAGTTTTCGGAAAATTATCTTAATATATTTTATTATGATAGAAGTGTATACGACAATTATGTGTAAAACAAACTATTAGCCAAATGTTCAATACGGCTTCGGTTGCATGTTTCTATCCGTCTGCCCATATTTGCAATGGTTCTGAGACATAATTGCAGTTTAATATCGTTTATGTGCTGAATTATCTCATCCTTCAGCTCTTATTGACGTACAATTTTTCTTTTAAATATCTTCAAAGAAAGAAGTTCAACGGTGACAAATCATATGATTGTGGCGACCAATTAACATCGCCACGACATGAGATAACACGGCTCTGTAGCAAGTGGCACCATCCTGTTAAACCACAGTTCATATCCACAAGAAGTCCATATTCATCTCGCGATAGCGAACACCATTCACGGTAACTACTTGGCTAACCTCATTTTCCAAGAAGTACGGCCCGGTGACGCCGCCAGCCCATAAGCCGTACCAAACAGTACCCATGTGTTTTCACATTTCCTACAGTCCAGTTTGCTGAAATTTGCGCACAATTCTCCCGATTGTGGACACATTTACGTTTGTGTTTTCTTAAAAGGCTACAACAATCTTAATGCGCTACTCAATTTTGTATCTCTCCATGGTTGAATTTGGCAAACACTGAAGCAAAGAATTGTCAAATTAAGTTGGACAACAAAAAATGTGACATTAGGGTGTGATTCACATTTAACATCGTGCATTATGCTGATTATGTATTTCGATCACAGCAAATAATAATAAATGGCATCCTTCTGGTCGCCCCTAAAACAGAGCGTCACCTTGTCGACACGGATATTTAGCTTCGTAGTTGATTCAGGCTTCACATACAATTTCTTTTAGATTGTCTAAATGGATCTGGTT
Source organism: Wohlfahrtia magnifica (assembly GCA_023159175.1). NCBI lineage: Eukaryota > Metazoa > Arthropoda > Insecta > Diptera > Sarcophagidae > Wohlfahrtia > Wohlfahrtia magnifica. The sequence goes on along the minus strand of JAKWBJ010000496.1, from coordinate 326,851 downwards.
TCTTATTGCCAGTAATGATTCGATGCAGAAATGCATTCTCTTTATCTCGTTCAAGAAGCATTTTTAAAAGTCTTTTGGTTTCCGTAAGTTGCCAATTATATTGCTTTTGGACGAATTAAGTGGTCTGTAACATTTTGCCATTGCTGCCTTCATTAAATCATCTTTGAGCTAACTTTGCTTACATTGGAGGATTTTACCTTCTTTATTTAAATTATCACTACTCAACTGTTCAAAAGCACTACGCATACGCATACTACAATCTACAAATCATACACAGGATAAGATTTGGAATGCAGCTGATGTGTTTATGCTGCCTATTTTTTCAAATTGAGTAAGTAGTAACGGTAAATAATGCTTTGTTACCACAGACACTGACATTGTCGAAGAAGAAAAACGTTGTTGTTTACACTGTTTCTTTCTGTGGTTAACTAAGAATAAATAATAGAAGTATGCCGTCAAAAATGCCATAAATTTTATAAAAACCTCAAGTTATACACCCAATATAAGAGCTTTCCGAGTTATTATTTAAGAATTCACTATCTGGCTGTAAGCGCCTGCTCTACTATTACACCATTAGTTGCAGTGCAACTTTCTCTAAGTCTAGAATAAAATTTCCTTGCGTTCTGGATCCAAATCATATCTATCACATGTACTCCCTGAGTGTGGCACGCAATTTTGTTGTGGAAACCCCAGCAGACTAGTAACATATGCCTCTGTAGCTAAGACCCAGGATCTTATAGTTCATCAAAGACCTATTCGAAACAATGAAATTAAATAAAAATTTATTCTGAATTCAATTCGGGTTTTTAAGCCAAAAATTAACGAAAGTCAAAAGCCGGCTAAAGTCAAATTCTCTCTTTTTAAAAAAACATTCAATATGTAGAATACAGGAATGAATTAATAATATGTAACATTATCAGGTTAAAATTATACGTATACTTAATATTTAATTAAAAAAATTCTATTGATTATACGCTAAGCATCACATGAAATAAATGAAATAACCCAGGGTATATGTTTGCCTAATTTTTTCAATTTTGATTAAACTGCTTGATACTGTGGTATTTTTAATCTGTCAATCTGTTGCATGTCGTTTTTTTTCCGTGATATTCATTTCCTCTTCAATAGGGTGATCAATTCACCGAAGTACTTTTGCTAAGATTGTTGTTTATTACAAATATATTCTTAAAAGATATTATGATGTGAATATGTTAGTGTGTGAGTGTACTTAAAAACGAGTTTTGTTATTTATTTATATCTTCTTTTTCTTTACCTTATACTCATTTCTCGTTCTTTCCAACACAACCCCTCTCTTAACAACAAATCACCATCATCTTCAAATTCATCCTGTTGATTGTAGTACTACGTTCGCTACAAATTCCCCAGTGTCAACTTAAATAATGAAAATGCTAAAGAATTGACTGCCATTTAGAAAAATAAAAGAAAAAGAGGGATGTCCTTACAAAATCGACTGCCTGATCTTTTGTTTTTTATGCCTCTCTATAGTAAATTGTTGTTATAGTTGTTCTTCCATGTTCAATAAAAAGGCATTTTTTAACATTTTGCCGTTTGATTTTTCTACTTTCATTTTTGCTTTCGCTGTTATTTTGCTCATGTAATTTAACTTAATGCCCTGTAATTTATTATTGTGAACTTTGATATGTAAATGTACGTGTGTTTGTATAGTATTATGTATGTGTATGGGCTTTATTGGTTCATGTCAATTCTTGTATCCCTAGTGGAACTAATTTGTATTTTGAATTTTCTCTTCTCCGTTTTTTGATTCTTTATTGTAGACTTTGTTAAAGGTTTATTAACACAAATCATCACTTCATTAAATGAAATGTTTTTTCCTGTATTTAAAGAAAAGACAGATTTATGGGGGATTACTCCTACCGTATGAAAGTCATTAGATAAAAGAATGACATGTAAGTTGATGAACTGTTCTATAACAAATAAAAAATAAATAAATAAATAAAAAATAAAAAGAAAATTTTGTAATATTTTTTTCTAAATAAGTGACCTTTTAAAAAATATTTCAAATTTTACCAGATATTCAATCCTTCGTACCAAAGTTCTTATATTTCTTGTCCAGCCTCCTTCAGTTGTCTTAATGAAAGTGTGGATTATCTAAATGACGTGTCAGAAAGCTGTGTTCATCGGAGAATCTCTCTCGACCAAGCAGAAAAGTCTTAATTCATCAAAAGTTGGGCAATGGCTATATATAGATATATTCCCTGGACTCCTGCAGCAATTATTGTATAAGATACTCAGCCTTTGCGCATGTCTACCAATGACCCAATAAGGTTTCTCACAATACATTTCTCATTCTTTTACAATTGATAATTCAAGTACCACAACACTCGTTCAGTTGTTATTCGTCACGCGATAAAATTACTGTGAAACCTACTGTTCTCAAGATGGCAGTAGAAGACGACTTAAAATGTATTTATGTGCTCGCAGTTAAATTCGTTAGGGCTTTTTGAAATATGAACAATCTTAACTTTAAGTACTACTTAAAAGAAATAAATATATAATGCATAAACTGCACAATTGGAATTACTCACGGTCCCCTTAAGAATCAACAAGTACTTTTGACATATATGATCAGATTCATCATTGCGTTTCGACATATTTTCAATGCATAACGCCTAATAATTATAATCGGACTCCTACCAAGAACCAAGAGAGTTTGATTTCCTTTAAATTCGATATCACAATTTGATAAATGGAAATGTCTCTGCGCAATCATCATGTACATTCATAAGCAATTTGCCACCATGACCTGAAACCCATATCAGTTTTACATGGTATTTCCTAACTCGGTCTAGTGAATAAATACAAATGGAAAAACTTTTTGACCTTATGAAGTTTGAATTTAAAGCGTTATTCGATTGCCAGTTTCCATCTTTAAACGGTCAGTGAAAATTAAGATCGCATGGTCTTGAAGAACAAAGATCTTGACTTTATCGTGTCTTGCGGTTATTGTAATCCTGAATTTTCTTCTTAAATTCAGCGCGATACTTCATAATTCCAAACCTGTTCCAAGATTTGATTGCTTATCTGCTTTAGCTAAGTCTGTCTACTAAGTTTACAGTAGAGTTAAACTTGTTACATTTAGATATCAAGGAGTGGTATGATATCACGATCTCTAAATTGTCTTGAGAACTGTACTTCACTGTGCTAGTTAGCTAGTTTTATTGATTTCAATTTCTTAAAGTTTATTGTAAACTTTTATTAACCCTTCTATGAGTGACATGGTATCTGGCTACTCAATTTATTTTTAAATTATAATTGGTTACAAAATTTATTGGTCTAGAATGCCAAAACTTTTTGAGAACTCCTATAAATCCAATGTTTTAAAATTTAAATCTCTTTTAGCTCTTAAGTATTTAGGAAGTGGCGAAACAGAGTAATTTTTATTATACACCCTTATCCGAGTGACGGGGTACCTGGATGTCCCAAAAAATATTGTGCAGCTTACATATGAATGAAATTTGTACTCAGCAATTTATTTTTTATTACACAAAATGGTTTTTTAGGGTCATACGTACAAAAATCAATAAATATCGCTGAATAGAGCTGCAAAACAATCGATAGTACCGATAATATTGTATTAGGCTGATCATCGATAGTTTTTTTTCACTATCGATACTATCGACAAATTATAAAATTGAATACGGTGGCCATTAAATGCAGTCAAGTCACATTTGCAAAAATTTGTTCGACGCAGGTTGTTAGCCTTCTGTAAAATTTTATAGTTACATATGTACAAAAAAAAAAATAAAGTTCACCGTACTTGCTTTATGTAAAGTTAAAGTGAATCAAGTGAATCAAGGTTGCGACTAAGTAGCGGCTGCTTAAAATCAAAAACTGTTGATAAGCTTTTATTTATTAAAAAAATTGATTGAGTAGCTGGATATTTGAAATAACTTCTAATCTTTTGAATAACTTAATTTTGTATGTTTATGTTTATGTTTATGTTTATGTTTATGTTTATGTTTATGTTTATGTTTATGTTTATGTTTATGTTTATGTTTATGTTTATGTTTATGTTTATGTTTATGTTTATGTTTATGTTTATGTTTATGTTTATGTTTATGTTTATGTTTATGTTTATGTTTATGTTTATGTTTATGTTTATGTTTATGTTTATGTTTATGTTTATGTTTATGTTTATGTTTATGTTTATGTTTATGTTTATGTTTATGTTTATGTTTATGTTTATGTTTATGTTTATGTTTATGTTTATGTTTATGTTTATGTTTATGTTTATGTTTATGTTTATGTTTATGTTTATGTTTATGTTTATGTTTATGTTTATGTTTATGTTTATGTTTATGTTTATGTTTATGTTTATGTTTATGTTTATGTTTATGTTTATGTTTATGTTTATGTTTATGTTTATGTTTATGTTTATGTTTATGTTTATGTTTATGTTTATGTTTATGTTTATGTTTATGTTTATGTTTATGTTTATGTTTATGTTTATGTTTATGTTTATGTTTATGTTTATGTTTATGTTTATGTTTATGTTTATGTTTATGTTTATGTTTATGTTTATGTTTATGTTTATGTTTATGTTTATGTTTATGTTTTGTTTGGTCTTGTTTTTTATTTTTATTTTAGTTATGATCTCTTTCGAATTATAAGAGAATTGTATTTTATGCTTAAACTTACATTTTGCCTCTGATACTCCGCTACTAATACTTAATATGCTATCTCAGATTTGCTTTGTTTATTTTTATGTTTAAATATTGTATTTACATAAACAAAAACTAACAAAAAAATTAATTTAAAATTTTTGGTTTTGTTCGCTTTACTAAAACTAGTGTACGTAGCGGCTGAAACAATCAGCCGCATTTTAGTTTTAAATGCATTTCATTAAAATAGTCTAAGCCTAAAAATATTAAATAATTTTTTCAAAAAATTTCTTTTTTAAAAAGATCAAAAGAAATAAATATATTTTTGTATATGACAAATAAAAAAAAATATACATACTCACATACATATCTAATTTTTGTTTTTTATTTGTATCCGGCCGGAGCTTAAACTAGCATCCAACTAGTACTAAACTAGTACAAAAATCTTCAGAACTAGTAGTCAACTTTAAACTTTCCTATACAATCTTAATACTCAAATTAGCATTGAGTGTGTTTAAAAAATTACTAGCTCTGGTCGTGTACTAGTATAGTTGAATCCAATTGGGATCTTTAAAACCACTTTATTAATAGTTCTTTTGTATAAAAAGCTGCCCATAATTAGTAATTTAGTGTCCCTGTTTTCCAAGTAAAATGTAATAGTTACAAAAATTAGTTTTTATACGGCTTTTATTTATTATAATAATTAGAAAAACTTAAGCAGTTTTTGTGAAACATTTTTCTGGCGTATCACAGCGCATGTTTTGAAATTAAAGCTCAATAATTTAACCATCAATTTTCACTTTACCATTTAAAAAATTCCATGTCTCAATGATGCACTTAGACAGACGTCGAGGCTTATGGCAATGCATTATGGATACTGCCTGGTGGAAAATTTTAAACTTACACTTTTTCCCTAGAAGTCCTTTAACTGACAGATTAACATCCACACCCATCTTTGACAAAATTTAAAAAAATTTACTGAGAAGCCTCTTGTAGATTTAGTTTTGATAAACCACTTATTACCTTTTGCTTTAATCTTAGATTTGGTAATTTTTTGGCCTTTTTCTCCGAATCGCGGTTGGTAGCTAATGTTATTCAGAACATTTACTCATCCTTTTAATTTTTTTTTTTTTTTCAGATCCAAAACTCTTAGAGAGTTTATATACATTGTTTTGGTTTATTAATTAGAATAACTAATTTAATTTAATTTAATTTAATTATTTTTGAGACGATTGAAATGACCTTGTTTTGTTAAGCCTGGAATTGTGTTAAAAATCTCGTACGAAACGCTGTTAAAATACACTTAGTATAATAACATTTCGTACGAAATAATTGTGGAATAATGTTGAGAATGCATTACTCTGTTCTGTTTACGAAAAATGTGTGAAATCTATATCACCATTATTTTCTAACTGCAACAAATTCCTAACAACATTTTTTTCAGCTTCGAAATAACATGAGACTCACTTATTTCGTACGAAATTTTAAGCAGTAGGCGGGACATAAATACTCTTATAACATAGAATATAGTCTTCTATAATATGGCTAATGAAATTTAACCCTATATCGTTAGCCTGCAATGGGGAATTCCAAATTGTATTAACATTCAACATGGAGTGGTCAGAAATGTGAATCGTATCGTTGTTTTAGTGCTTTTTAACAACAGAAAAGTATGGTTTACTGATGAAAAATGTATACCGCATAGTGTGTAAGGTCATCTTGAGAAGCATCCACTGCGTTTATCACATTAGCTGAATGTGGTTATCATTTAACTGCAGTCATGGTTTGGAAGTGTGTCTTAATATGTACTTTCTAGCAGAATTTTGCGACAGCTCATAAAGCTAAGAGGATCAAAATTGCTCTTAAAACAATTAATTTTTTTTGTTTTCGACACTAAAACTTAAATCAGTTGGAGAAAGCGTACGGTTTTTGTTTACATATGTAAAACCACGTAGCTTATTTTAATGCATAAAAGCGAAAAATTTAAAAAAAATTACTACGAGGGTGGATTGACATTGAAGCTACCTAGCGCTAGATGGCAGCATAAACACAAAAACATTATCTTTCTTAGAAATTACGATCTGTCAAACGTCAGATGCCAAATTCATCGATTAGTTTATTTTTTCTAGTCGTTTGAAGTAAGCAACTTTTGTGTTTCTTGGAAAATGGAAAAAAGTGAATTTCGTGTAGTGATTAAACACTATTATTTGAAAGGCAAAACGGTGAAAGAGACAAAGGAAAAGCTGGATAAACATTACGGCGAGTCTGCTTCGTCATTATATGGTAAAATATTGGATTGCTGAATTTAAACGGGGCCGAACAAGAACTGCAACAACACCATCAACAGGAAGTCCAAAAGAGGTGGTTAGTGAAGAAAATATCAAGAAAATCCTCGATATCGTTATGAATGATCGCCGGGTCAAAATCCATGAGGTTGCTGAAATGGTAAACATATCATATGAACGTGTGTTCAACATTTTGCATGAACATTTGCATATGAAAAAGCTATGGGCAAGATGGGTGCAGCGTTTGCTCAGTGTTAAACAAAAACAAGTTCGACAGATCACTTCAGAGAGGTGTTTGGACATGATAAAGCATAATCCTGCTGATTTTTGGCGTGGATTAATAACTGTTTATGAAACGTGTGTTCACCACTACACACCTGAAACCAAAAATCAATCGAAGCAATGGGTGGAAGTTGGTGGAAGTGCTCCGAAGAAGGCGACACAGCGAAATCGGCTGGCAAGGTTATGGCCAATGTATTTTGGGATGCATACGGAATATTGCTCATCGATTATCTTGAAAAGGGATCCACAATCACAGGAGAGTATTATCGTGCATTATTGGATCAATTGGTTGATGCAATCAAGGAAAAACCACCACATTTAAGCAAGAAAAAAGTGCTCTTTCTTCAAGATAACGCACCGGTTCACACAGCATTAGATACGATGCTAAAACTACGAGGAATCCACTTCGAGTTGGTTGATCATCCACCTTATAGTCCAGATTTAGCCCCTAGTGACTTTTTCCTGTTTCCAAACTTGAAAAAATGGATCGCGGAAAAAGATTTATCTCAAACGAAGAAGTGATTACCGATACTAATGCGTATTTTGAGGAGTTCCTAAAATCGTATTATTGAGATGGTTTAAAAAAGTTGGAAAATTTTCTTACTAAGTGTATTGAGCTAAAAGGAGACTATGAATGGTTTATGAAACAAAAAAAAGTTTTTTTCCTACTTCAATATCAATCCATCCTCGTAGATGACTACATTGGTTGCATGTCAATTTTTTCATAAGAAAAAATGAATGTTACACAACATTTTCCACAAATTTAGAAAGAGTACTAGGCTTCACTCAAAAATTCTAGAAATTCCACAAATGGTTTATTTGAACTACTTATAGTACTAGTATTTTTCTATAAAAACTATAACTCCGTTTATACTAGTGCCAGCTGTACTAGTACTAGTAGTCTTCAAACAATTATCGCTTAATCTCCTACACAAAAAAAAATGTTTTTTTTCTTTCTTGTGTTAGTAAGAATTTTATAGTCGTTTTATTTCCGCAGTACTGGACCGATTTATAAAAATTGATGTTGTGCACATCTGCGCAGAGAAAGCTTTAATCCCATATTTATCATTTCAAAATTGGTGCAGTAGAACTGGCGTAAAAGGGATACAAAGAAATGTCTTAGCCAATGAATTATATAGATAAAATTTGTGTTATTTTTATTACAATATAATTTAAAATATTACAAAAATAGCTATAAGATTTATTAAATAAGCCTTAAATAAAAATGTCAATTACGACCTAAATTTATTAATATTCTTTCCCTTTCACTTAAATTCTAATACTGTTGCCACAAGTAGCATTTAAAAGAGTCCTATAATATCGATAGTTTTTTTTTCACACAATTGAAGCTATCGAATGATCCGACTATCGATAGTTTTGCAGCTCCATCGCTGAAACGAAAGAAAAAATTATATTATTCTACTTACGGGTATCCACTTATCCTTGTCACTCTGTTAAAAGTGTTTTTTCTGTCACTCACATAAAGTTTTTTATTATATCTTTTTAACTATCCAGGTAACCAATGACCGCCATAGTATTTAGTTATATTTGTCATATCATGACGAATTATTGACCCGAGGTTGCTGATGAAACATTTGGCTACTGCTACTAGATAGACTCGGTTGTTTTCTTTAGTTAATAAAATATTACAGTTCAATAAGCCTAACAATTTGGCCAAACTTCTCGCCAATATTACTGAATATATATCAGACTAAGTCACAAAAATCTGACAGGACATCTTACTATTTTTCTTGCTCCTCATCTTGGGACATATTGCTTTTACAATACATCATAGCCTTGTTTCAGATTAATTGTAAACATTTTTTACTTCGAGCTTAGTAGGTGATCATATTGTAGCAGATGTCTAGGATAGATGATGGTACTGCCGTCTGTTGTTGCGTAGAAACAATTCCTTCTGAATATTTCGTGTGGCGATGGTTCAAAGTCTTGCTTCTCCCGCTCACCATATACTTCTATATTTTAATTCTGAATTTACGATATCCTCGCTGTGATTTGAACATAGGCTGCTTGTGTTGTATGCAAACACTTTAACCACGACACCACGCAACCTTTACAGTTTACTATACTACGTAGAAAACCGTGGCAGTTATTTTATGTGGACACTTTAAAATCAGGCCGTTCTTTTTTTCCCCTATTTTTCCTCTCTGTTCATCCCTTATATGAACACATTTACTATTTAAAATTAATTTTTCTTTCTTTCTATCTTTTCACTTTATTGGGAATCAAGTAAGTATTCACCAATCGATTTTCATGAATCGTGGTTCATTTTATTTCTATTATACATATGCAGCTTTATAAATGAATAGTAAAACTGTATATTATTTGATGCTTTATATTTTTTGTGAATTTTTAGAAATCAAAAATTTCATAATTTTTCAAAAAAATTTTTTTATACTTTGTTTCTCAATTACTCCAAAAATATTGTTTATATTAAAAAATGATGTTAGAATGACGTGAAGCTGCTATAATTTAAAATTTTTTAACCTTGGCTTAACGAAATCGAATAAGTCATTTCAAAGTTATCAAGAGATGTGTGAGGCAGCCTCTTCAAAACTATAACATTTTAGAAAAAAATTAAAAAAAAACTTATCAATAAAATCTGAAATGCTGATGATTTTTGAAGTTAGGCGATCACAGCGCATTAAAAAAATATAGTGGTTATCAAAGGTATTTTTGCTGATAACGGACTTCTCATACCTCTGTCACTTTGAATTTTGTGATACCAGTTTGATTTTTGAATACATATAGTATGTCAAGCTTTATGAACTATTAATTAAATGCTTTTGAGCAAAGGAGTTTCTTTATCACATTTACACATAGACTACCAGTTTGTCACTGAGAAAGGGATTAAAGTAATAAATGTTTATTTGAGAGTTTATTAACATTTTCCACTTTGATTGAAGTAATAACTCTACTGTGTACTTAAATATCAGTCAGTCAGTTTGTTTTTTATGTTCACATCTTTTCTATAATTTTTTTAAGAAATTTTAATATATTTGATATGAATTCCTTTTTCACATACCGTTGGCAATAGCAATAGCAACAGTTTTACATGTCATCTTCTTTTGCAAAGTAAAAATATTATTGAAACTGAGAAGAAAAATATAAGAACTGAGTAAAAATTGTAAATTCATTTCGCTTTGACAAATACTGAATGAGTGAACCAGGCTTTAAATTCAAATGCTACAATATGTTCAACGCAAATATTAAATGACTCTTGAACAATGTGTGTCGCATAGAAAGGCAAAAATAAAGCAGGGGGAAATATATGAATGAGTGAATGTACAGAGTAATAGACAGACATTTTAAAATGCAAATAAATATACAAATAAATATTAAATTGAATGGGTTGATAGACAGACAAAAAAGTAAGACCGATAGACGTATACAGTCATACAGACAAATATATAAATTTTACTAAAAATAGTGACATTATAGCAAGCAAATAAATAGATGTTAAATAAAATTCTAATATCATATTTGAAATGTGTCTTTATGCAATAGATGGGTGTATTCAAATATTATAATAGACATTTCAGACAGTTTGATGAACATGAACATTTCAGTGTTTTTTTTTTTTTTTTTTTTTTTTTGTCTAGCTAAGATACAAAAATGATGTTAAAATTTTAAAATATATACAGTCAGAGTATGTTGAAGTCCTTTATAATTCTAATTTTATACAAATAATTTGTATCAAATCAACGTGATACAAATGAAAAGTCTAATATTTTCAATTTTTCAATTTAATTCTATGTAAAAACGTGTAATTATTAGTTTGAAAGCAACAAAAAAGCCACAGAAAAATGCTAAATATAAAATATTGTCTGATAAATTAGACTTTTGACAATGCTTTTTCTAATGTAAGAAGAACTCAATTACAGCAAATCTTTGAAAAAATTATCAAATTTAAAATTATTTATTTCAGCTTTAAAAACAAAACCATGCACAGCCATGAATTATATTTTACATCAAAGGTTTGTCACATATATTACATCATGTTTCAATCCGAAAGGTTATGTTTTAAAGGGATGTAGAGGGTAGTCAAACCAAAAAAACAACGATATAAACTGTAAATAAAACAAAACATTTTCATAGTATTTTCATAATATTTTTATTATAATAAAAGGATCTATGATAATTATATGTGTTCGGTGGTATGCCCATATTTTCAATCACTCTGAGAAATAATTGTGGTCCAACGTCGTTAATGTGCCGGATTGTCTGATCATTTAGCTCTCGAATTGTTCGTGGCTTATTGATGTACACTTTTTCTTTTAAAAATCCACAAAAAGAAAGAATTCCAATGATATCGAATCACATGATAGCCAAGAATTTCTCGCGCAAAAGAGCCATTGCTCGTTGGCTGTGTGGCACCATACTATTGGAACAACATATCACCCAGGTCTATATCATCAATTTCGGGCTACAAGAAGTCCGTTATCATCTGCAGATAGCGAACACCATTAATGACCTCATTTTTGAAGAAGTACGGCTCGATGACGCCGTCAGCTCATAAACCGCACCAAACAGTCACTATTTGTGAATGCATAGGCTGTGGTGATATAGGAATAAATTAAAAAAGAGCACATTCCATTATATTATCAACAGAACAGTGAAACTTCTGCCATATCACAGTGATGGTTAAATAAAAGGATTTGTTTAAATTCCCTACCATACTGATGAACAGTAGGTTAAAGTTCGTGTTAAAATAGAGTCCATATCAATTCATATGCAAATCGCACATTTACTTTAATAGTGTCATAACTCAAAAAACAAGTATTCAAAAATATGTAGAATTTTTGAATCTGCATCAGAGAATGACAAACAACCTATGCATAAGTACATATGTATCTATATTTATGGGTGTTATTTATACCAATACAATAACAATATACAGATATAATTCCACTTCATACTTCTAGCAAACATGTCTGTACGCAACCATCTTAAACAACTTAAGTAATATATTTGTATCCATGTTATGACCTATAGCTATAAAAATATTTGTGTGTGCACATACACATGCATTCAAGGTATGTGTATCAATGGAAAAAGAAAAATTTTGTAAGTACATCAAGTACTTGTGCGTATAATAAGTACTCATATGACAGCGTGTATGGATGAATAAAAGAAATGGTATGCTTTTCCATCATTGTTTGTGTTTCTTCTTTGCGTTAAGAAGAACTGGAGAGCCGAGAGATTTTTAAATTTGTAAAAAAGCAATCATCAAATTTAATTAAACATACGAGTAAGTGCGTTTATTCGCAGCTTCATGACAGTACAGCAATTCAAATATATACCGAGGAGAAAAGTTCTTGGGCTGACGCATTCACGGATTTCGCTATAGAGGACTGCCGTCCTTTCAGTAGCATTCAAGACTTCAGTTTTCGTAAATTAATTCAAAAGTGTCTACAAATTGGTCGAAAGTGTGGTAAAAATGTTAACTTTGACAGCTTTATCCCCAGCGCAAGGAAAACCTATAATGAGGCTAAAGTTACAATTGACATGTGTAGCGACGATTTCGTTAAGAGAAATTTCTTTTATGCCACTTTACACTTCCAAGTGAATTTCGAATAATATGTCTAATATAGTAGTTAACATGAAAGAAAAATGAGCAATCTTTTTGAAGAATTCGATGTGACTGATATATCAAATGTGGTGTTCGTAACATATCGCAGAAGTAATATTTTAATTTTAATAAGAGATTTCACAAGATAAAACTGTTTGGTCCATGTTTTTCTATTGTCCTAGCCAATGGTTTCGAATCTAAAAATCAATAAAAAGGGATTACAAATTATTGCAAAAAAATAGTAAAATACTTTAAAAAGGCAAATAAAAAACACATGCTGGAAACAACTTTGAAGAGCTATTGTCCTACAAGGTGAAATTAGAATTTCGCAATATTTAGAGTCAATTTTTGAAAACTACACAAAGATCAATGAAATTCTTTCGAATAAAGTTGAAAGGCGAAGTAAATTAAATTTTATTTATTTTGTCCTCCAAGGTTTGGTAGAGATTTGCAAGGACTTCGCAATAATTTTCAAGGAACTTCAAGCGAGGGTGTCTCCTACATTATGTTAAGTTATTCCATAATTTTTAAAATAATGAAGAAGTTGAAATAGCGCCTCTAAAGATAGATTAAAATAATGTCGCACTTGAGAAATGGAGTTAAAGTTTAACTATTTTACAGAAAGTAACTCTGTCTTTATATCCTCCTGGAATATTTTTACAGTCAAATGGAATAAACATTAAAAAAATGTTGCTTAAACATACCCTACAAATATTTATTAGAGAAATTTTTTATCATATGAATTTTTAATGATGTTAATTTGATCAACATTTTTTACAAGTTTTTATTTTTCTATACAAAACGAGCAATTTAATTTTTTAAATAAAACCCGTTGAAAATGTTTTGAAAATAATACACATATATATTAATCATATTAATTTCAACAAAATGCCAATATAAAACACTTTTATTAACTGTATCACAACGATTTCAAAAAGTTTTATATTGAAGAAATATACGCTAAGTATACTCTGTGTATACTCGAGTAGAAATATACACGTACCAAAGTATAAATACACAAATGCTCATAAACACTTTACACTTATACACCTACTTGTAGTTATTTGAGTTGCGCTGGCTTTGAATATGTTGTGTGTAGGTATCGTTTTATTTTTAACTTTACTCACTCATACATGTTTGGCCACCTATACTTTAAAAGTACACAAAACCAAACTTTTGTCATTCTCTGGCATGCATTTCATATAGTTGAGGAAATAAAAATATTTGTCGAAATAAACCTAACCACTATTTTACTGAAATACGTATGCACATATCTGTTTTATTAATGTTTATTCTTTATTTTTTTAATTATTAAAAAATCTAAATATGTTTTCATATTATTATTTGTTTTTCAATAATTTTTTCAAAAATGTTAAAATAAAAGAAAATGTTTCAAAAAAATGTTTAAAAAAGTGACAAAGTTTTTTTTCGGCAAATATTTCCGTATTGTGAATTTACCTTAACTCAGTAGTATTTTTGTAACTATAATATTCATTTAGAAAAAGAAATACTTTTTTAATTAAAATCAATTTTATAATGTGATATTTATAAATTGCCCTAAAAAAGTTTATTCAAAATATAGTATCTACATAAATGTTTAAAAAATTTACAAATGTATTTAAAAAAATTTATAAATGCTTTTCACATAACACGTAAATAGATTTAAAATTTAAATTTTTTTTCTTGCATGCAAATTTTTTTATTAAGTACTTAATAAAGAAATTCTATTTTCTACAAAAATACAAAGAGAAAATAAATAAAAGCCACCACAACTGTAGTGGAACATTGCTTGTATGAATAGATGCAGGATATCATATGGGAATATGTTGCAATTATTTTAAAAGCAATTTTTTATAAAAAAGGTTGAGTAAATAAGAGAATATAAGAGAATAAATATGTTCGTAAGAAAACAAACTTTTCACCTGAAATATTTTTACTCTTTTTCTTTAAAGTTAATATTGATTTAAGCAAAATGATTTCTTTTAAAATTTTTCTTTATCTTATGATGAAAGTATCCATAGAACAAAACAAACAAAAAATGCAATCTGTTATAGAAATTAAGCGCTTTGAAAATGTGTATTAAATCTTAAATATTATGAAACACTTGCAAGCGGCATATTGTAAGTAACATGTGGCTTTAAAATATTTCAATACTTGGTTCAATATTGGATGGTAACGGAACGAGAGAATGGGACATTAGTATTTGGAAATGAAAATGTTGTTAACTCTATGAACATCGCGCTAGCTCGTGTTTGAGCCTGTTGAATCCGAACAAGATTTTATGCCGCTTCAGAACTGTCTAATTCTCTAAAATATGTAAGGTAACAAAAAATTGTAAAACATAATAAGATAAAGTAAATATATACACATATATACAGTGTGCGATATATTTTTAAATCATGAACAGTCAAAACTCAAAATTTATCAAAA
The DNA here is from genome assembly GCA_023159175.1 of Wohlfahrtia magnifica. Taxonomy (NCBI): domain Eukaryota; kingdom Metazoa; phylum Arthropoda; class Insecta; order Diptera; family Sarcophagidae; genus Wohlfahrtia; species Wohlfahrtia magnifica. The sequence continues at coordinate 311,621 of JAKWBJ010000496.1, read as the reverse complement.
CCACTTTTTTTGTATAAATCAATTGACAGACCAAACCTCTAACCACTGCAAAAATTTCGCTTGCATATCTGTCTTCTTTATCTAGTAAAATACCTTTTTATTACTTGTGACTGTACATGATTTAGTGTGCGATATGCAAATCGAAATAATACAAAATGCCTACGCTATTTTATTTGTTTATAAAGTTGATCACCTAAATTCACTAAAAAAAAGGCGAAGATAATTCCTTTTAGACTTAAAAAATATCATTTTGTACGTTGAACAGAAGTACGTCTTCAATGAATTCACTTAAAATATTAATTTTACTAATATTTAGTTGCATAACCCTTATTCTTTAAAAGATCTTTACATATTTATGTTATGGAAACCATTAGATTCGATAATGTTTCACCAGAGTTTTCATTCAATAGAATTTCTACTTGTCAATAAAGTTCGTCCCTATTTCTGCAATTATCGCGGTTTATTTTAAGATCTACAATATACTGCAGATTTACTGGGGGATTGGCTTGACATTTCAAAACATTGAATTGTTTGCTTACAAGCACTCTTTCACTCATTTATCTGTGCTTTTTGGATTGTTGTCCTGTTGATAATAATCCAATCAAGTGGCATTATCTCCTCTGCATGCGGTACCAATATGTATTACGGGATATCGATTCATTATCATTATTATACCTTTATTTTTTGTATTGGTCCATTTCTATGGACAGATGTGCATTCCCAGACTAAAACACTTCCTTCTTTATATTTTATCGTGTCTTTGGCATAACGAGAATCAAGACGTTGTCCATTTTATTCAGCCTAATAGGCTAAAGCCATAAGAACGTCTCATATTAAGCCTAGATTCATCAAAGGAAAGTACGGTCTCCCATTAAAAGTATACCTAAGTTTACTTGCTCCTTTATAAATTCATTTCCAATCAATCTGTTTTTGGCAGTAAATCGTCTTTTTACACTTCCACAGACCGTGTTTGGATACATCAAATCGAAACATTTATTTGTAATTGATTTTACATACTTTTGTATTAAATAAAGTATTGTCTGCTCGTTCCATTTGCAGGAGTCTATCACCTCTATGTATGGTTTTCAATATACTAATACGGTAAATAATACTGTGTTAAATTCCAAATTTGTTTGCGAAAATGAACGCACAAATGAGTGATTCATCTATAGTACGGTTGCTATGTAAAATAGTGCCCAAAAATGTATCTAAAAGTGAAAAACGTGGAAAAAATTATATGAAAAATATGTTTGTTTGAGAAATACACCAAGATTCTTCAAGGCAACCTAAATGATATATGCTCATTTAATAGGTGTGTTTCGCTTCTTTCCAAATCCGAGAGAGAAACTTAAAATCGTGTAATATTCAGCAATGCTACTAGCTTATAAGTGTATGAAGGTCTGAAAAACTGTTAGCTATTTTTGTAGAATATTATAAAATATTGTTGGCTAGGGACAGAGTTTGATAGATTCGATAAGATTATAAAGACGTTAAAATATTTTATAACTATTCCTCTAATATTAAAACAACCGTTTTTGTTATTGAATTATTTTTGTCGTTGGTAATTTAACTATCTAACTATTTCGTGCTATACTTTTGACGCAAGCAAGCGGTTTTGTAACTTTAACATAAATTTTTCCTGTTAAGAATTTGTTTTTCTTTGTTTGAGTGTTCTCTTAGTAAAAGGAGTATATTATCCTTATATATTAATAAATCAAATTAAGATCCGAATGAGCTTTTCCTTGTTATGAAGATATATGATAGTAAGTACAAGCTCGTCCATATGTTAAGTAGAATATTTTAAAGCATGTACATACCGTAGATAAAATAAAATTTTTTCGGACTATATGCTCATAATTACGCTCAAAGAAAAATCAAAGTTCATCCCTTACATGGGCTTCCTTAGGTGACCATGAAATAAAAAAAGGAAAACAAAAACAAATCTTAATGAAAATGTCTCTAAGAATGTATGTAACATATGTTTTGTATTAAATCAATTTTTGTGTGATTCATCTTATCTAATTTCCTTTTCTTTTTATGTGACATGGCAATTTCTTCATACAAAAAAGAAAACAATATTTTTGAAAAATGAAAACATCTTTTTATCGTCGTTTTCATCAACGCATTCTGATTACTGAATCTGTTTACGGTATTCAAATCGTTTTATGCAAAAGCAACCAAAATACAAGTTTATTGTACACGTATGTTGAAAATGATATCCGGAACTAAATGAACAAAATCACTTTAATACGTTGCTCGTTATGCGCACAAATCCACATGATGAGTAAGCAGGCAAACAGACGCATACTGTCTGATAAATAGATAATCATTTGTAACCAGCGAAAGCTAGATAAACCAAGAAAGAAAATTAAAGTCAAGTAAAACTTTTTAAAAACACCAGCGTACATCTATAAGTATAAAAGGATTTACATTTCCATTTATTCATCTTTGCCCTGTAAGCATTTTGGTTGTAGTCTCCCACTTCCTTATTAAAACGTCACTAATTCAATATTTACTTTTCATGAAAAACTATGCAATTTAAGCGAAAAGGATTTAATCTAACCGTATCATTTTTTGAATGTCTATAATAAGGGATTGTCTGATACGTAACACATGGGCTGAAAAGTCCCTAGTGCAACAAAAAAAAACTTTTTTCTTCTTCAAAACTAGATTTATTCATCAACGTAATCTTTATTAAGAGCACCGCTCTAACTTTTAAATATCACTTTTGTTAAACGAGATAAGCCTCAAAATAGACCCGGATTTCAGCGATAACCTCTTCATTCGTGCGGAATTTTTTACCGGCAAGTATTTTTTGAGGTCTGCGAACAGCCGGTAGTTGCTGGGAGCTAAACAAGACGAATACTATACATACAATATTTTAATGATAATATTCAATATTTATATCTTCTCTTTAAAGTGGCATTATAACATAATACATACATCTTCTTCTTATATATAAAATTGAATGTCTAAAGACAGCTAAACAACAGAACCGATTTCCTTGAAATTTTTATAGTGTATGTATATCTGGAAGGATCTATAGGCTATATAAATTTCAAAAATTACAACTGTACATAGCAAATATTTTTTGTTTTTCTATATCTTCAAAAGGGTAACAGAAAAAGTCTCTTAATTTGCCCCAAATAGATTCATGATCAAAAAAAATCAGCAGTCAAAAAAGGGCGGAATTAGACAAGTGGGCGAGATACCTCCCATACAAACTAAATAATAAGGAAATCAATATATCTTGTGAACGGTTAAAGCTAAAGTTTCAGTTTTTGGTCTAATTCACTTCACAGCGAATATAACTTATCTCTCAAAAATTTGGTGGAATTATACAAGTGGGGTGGTACCTTTCATACAGAGTAAGTATTGATTTTAATATATCTTCAGAAGGGTTACAGCAAAAGTTTCAGATTTTGATGTGACTAGATTTAAAATCAATGCAAATTACACTATGCAATAAAAAAATTTTCTGTCCAAGGATAACCACTATATTTTTTGATGCGCTATGGTCGCCTAACTTCAGAAGTCATAAGCCTTTCAGATTTTATGGAAATAGTGTTTTAGATTTTCTTTTTTTTTCTAAAATGTGAGATTTTTGAAGAGGATGCTTTATACATCTTAAGATAACTTTAAAGTGACTTATTTGATTTCGTTACGCCACATGTTAAAAAATTCCCAATTATACCAGCATTTTTTAAAGGAACAAATATTTTTGGGGATATTGAGAAAAAAATTATAAAAATTTTTGATTTCTAAAAATTCACCAAAAATAGAAAGCATCATATTTTTTTTACCAATTTCACTATTGATTCATAAAGTTTCATAAATTTTTTTAAAATTCTATGAAAAAAACTACTGAATATTTTCTCAAATTTCTTTTTTTATTTGAAAGTGCAATCATTCCGGTTAATAATGGAAAATAATTTCATTCAAGTGGCTGCCTCGGCTGGACATGCAGTAGCCTACACGATCGGTCCAATTGCGGCTGATAATGCGATCTGCAAAAACAGGACGCAAAACATCGAGTGTAGCTTCGGCTGTGTGACACGTAGCGCCATCCTGTTGACACCAAATGTTGCTAATATCCTCCTCTTCAATTTTTGTGAACAAAAATTCGTTCAACATGGCCCGATAACGATCGCCATTGACTGTAACGGCCATTCCTTGCTCATTTTCGAAGAAAAATGGCCCAATTATGCTTCTGGACCAAAATCCGCAACAAACAGTGACTCGTCTTGGGAGTATCGGCTTTTCAATGTATGCGTGCGGGTTTTCTGTGCCCCAAATGCGACAATTTTGCTTGTTTACATACCCGCCAAGATCAAAATGATCGCACACATTCTGCAACATTACCATGATTTTCAAAGTAATGTCGCAATATTTCCCAGCGTTGTTCAAGCGTATACACAACCATATTACTTCAGCGCAAGGATAAACCTAATTATCTAACAAATCAGACATGAGCTAAGTGTTACCATTCACGAAATAAGCACTAGTTGAAAAAATAAAAAAAGTTAGATGGCGGACCCATTATAATAGAAATAAAATAAACCATAATTCATGAAAACCGATGAGTAAATACATACATATTGTTACGTTTTAACCATTTTTAAAATATTTGAGTGCTTTTAAATTGCGTCAAAAGAAAATAAAACTGTGGTTTTGTTGTTTTACTTTTCCTATTTTATCTTTATACAGTTTGTCTTAATACAGCAACTATATATTCGTTTATACAACACTTTGATATACTCCTAAAAATGACCTTACTTTATGACAGCTAAACGATAACTGTATGTGACGTAGGTAAATCAGCCTCTTTATATACCTAATTACAAAGATGGCCGGATTGGCAGTGCTGTCAAATACGCAAATAAGTACAGACAGATTGCCACAATAATATCAAATATACCAAAATCTCACAATACAGTATTAAAGGCGCTGATGCCCTTTTAGGCAGTTTTATTTTGGTAACAGTATATTATTTCCAACAAAGTGAAACTATATAGTTTTTAAAAAATTTGTTTATATCGTTTTTAAGTTATGATGAAATATATTGACATAACTATCATATTTTGGGCGAAAATTTTGCCACGCCAATTTAAAAAGTTTGAGCACGATGGAAAAAACTGAAAACGGATATAAATTCAGTGGATTAAAATCTTTACATCCCATAAAGATATACAAAGTAATTGTTAATTTTTGTATATTTTGAGGACGATAATAATACAATTTTCTAAATTAGGTTCAAACAAAGTCGAGAACAATATATACTATCAACCAGTAACTGGTGGAAATATATAAGTGAGTGTGCGCCTCCATTCGTACTAAATTTTGAATTTTGTATATATGGCGAACAGCAACAATTAAAGCAGTGTTATTTATCCACATTAGTCAAACAGCGGGTATTCCAGAAAGTACACTGTATTAAAAATTAATGCGTGTGTGACTGTATGCAGCTAAACGACAGATTCTACAGTGTCTTTCTGGAGAGAACTATAGGCTATTTCAAATATATGAATTTGGACCGGAAGATGACAAAGGGTAGAAAAAGGTAAAAAAGGTGTAACTAAAATAACATCTAGAAAAATAATTAAGATAGTGGTATACGGCTATACGTCTGAACCGATTTTCTTGAAGTTTTTACTGTATCTCCCTGTATGTCTGGAAAGAACTTTAGGTTATATAAAGTCGAAAAATTCTAACTGGTTGGTGCAACGCTCATTAAAAGTAAATATTTATTTTTCTATATCTTTAAAATGTAAACAGTAATAGTTCCTAAATTTAGCCAAATAGCTTCACAGGCAATACAATTCATCAGTTATAAAGCGAGCGGAGTCGGATAAGTTGGCATGGTAACTCGAATATAAAGTAAACATTTATGTTTGTCTATCTTGAGAACGTCTTAAACTAAAGTTTCTGAATTTGGTTCGTATGACTTCATAGAGAATACAACTCATCAGTCAAAAGTAGTCGGAATCGAATTCCACTTCTATTTATACTAATTATAGAATTTTTTATATATGAAAAACAACAATTAAAGCTTCGCTGTCTATTCATATCTGCCAAAAAGAGGGCATCATGTATAAAGGGTATTAAACAAAGCACACCGGTTAAAAGCTATATAATACATCGTGTGGCTGCCTATCGGCTTGAATTTGAACAAGCGGTTGTTTCAAATCTGACTATACTTCTGTCATTCTGTTCTGTCACAAAATTCAGTATATTATCTGCACTGAACGAAATGAATCGATTTACGCCTGAGCAACGTTGAGATTTATTGGAAATTTATCATCATTTTAAGTCATATTTTCGGATGAAGCTAATTTTCATCTTGGTGGCTACGTTAATAAGCAAAATTGCCGTATTTGGAGCTCACAGAAACCAATGCACCCATTACGATTGATTGTTGGGCGGCTTGTGGAGCGAAGGCATCATTGGCCCATATTTCATATTTCATACTTCGTAACTTTAACGATCAATGGAAACATTGATATCAGTTGGCCGCCAAGAAGCTGCGATTTGACACCCTTGGACTATTTTCTGTGGGGCGCCGTTAAAGACAAGTGTTATGGCGATAAACCAAAAACAATTGAGTATTTGAAGTCTATATTCGTGATGCCATCGCCGAGATTCGCTCGAAAAAATTGTTCCGATCAAAAGGGGTACTGTGAGGCCTGCCGTGACAACCATAGGAATGGAATAATATTTTTTTTCGACCCGGAGCAATTGTACTTCACAACATTAAAGTAAATTTGGCAAAATTCAAACCGTTTTTGTATTATTGCATTTTTAAATATAAACCTTTAAATTTCCCACCCTATACATATTTTATATAAAAATTAATGGATTTTTATTTGAAGACTCTATACAGATTTTACAGTGTCTTTCTAGAAGGAACTAATGGCTGTATTAAATGTTTCGATTTATATTGTAAGGGAATAAGATGGGGAAGAATTGTTAAAAATTATAACTTAGGTAGTAGTAGTTAAGATAATAATTAATATAGTTGTAGCGAAGCACACCGAGTTTCAGCTAGTTGAGCTATAAAGTAATCCTAAAGATTGATAAATACAAATATTCTAATAAAAGTTAAAAGGAAATTTTCATATTACGCTTTTAGCAACATTTTTCTTCTTTTTTATACTGAACAAATGTAAAATATGTTGACAGAGCCTATTTGCATTTTATTTTCTTTTGATTTTTTTATTTTTAACAGAAAAAAATTGTGAGGATTTTTAATTTCGGCATGTATTGACATGTCGTTGAAATGTGGTTAAAATAACGAAATTTATATACCAGAATATTTAAGGGAAATATTTAGAGGGAACCAAGAAACATCAAATAAGTATAACTTTTGGTAAAACGCAACTTTTTTCTAAATTTAAATTTCTATATTCTGGAATGCACGCTCTCTCATGCATATTGATCTTGATTTTGAACGCGGTAGAACAATTACCGGTAAATACTATTAAGATTTTTCGGACAGTTTGGTATTGATTTTAAGCAAAAGCAAATTCATTCTGTAATGCACAGTTACAATCTTAGACACACGCACACACTCATGGTCTTATTTCATATGTTGGTGTTAATATTTTCCAATTATTTTTGTAAAATAAAAATTAATTTATTTATAAAGTTCCTTAAATTCAAACATTTTGCAAACTACGACTATTTTGATATATATATACACATACATAAAAATACTCTCACACACATTTTAATTATTCATATCCTTCCGTTTCTTTTTATTTAATTTGTTTGTTTTTAATACAAAACATTTTCATTATAAACGAGTAAAAATAAGAATAACAACACCAGTAGACGATTAAGATAAAAATAATGATAATTATTATGCCATATTAAATATCTCAGTAATAATCAAAGGATGAAGAGAGAAGTAACAATAGACATTTACAATACATACGAATCTTACGTATATACGCACACACATAGACGTTTATGATCTATTCCATATATTAAAAACTGAAATGAAATATAAATATGAGTGTTCTTTTATCAACAAACTCTCTCTCTGTGTGTGTGCTTTTATTTATTTATTTATTTTTTTAATATTATAAGTGCATTGTACGTGAACATATATATATATACATATGTCTGTATGTGAGTATTTACAAGAGAGTATTTATGTTGGCATTTATATTTAACACATATACAGACACATAGATTTATTTGTTTATTTTAATATTTTTGTTGATGTATGAAAAGGAAGCAGAAAAGAAATTATATTATATTATGATAATCCAGTATAAGAATATAAAATACACACAGACACCCTTCTTTATAAAATTATAGAAATAAAGAGAATTTCACAAACAAAAAAATTGTACTTAGTTACTGCTTCTGATAAAGGGTTGCCAATTTATTAAATTATACATGCAAGAAAGTTGCTGGATTAACAGCAATTTCTTCAAGAGGAAGTAACTGTAGAACATGAAACAGCTAAAGAGTAATAGGAACCTACTCGTATAATAAGCAACAAGATTCCTCACCATTGTACCAAATATATAGACGGTGCTGTTCTAACCAACTACCGATGGCAGTTTAATTATATCTCTTAGACTTGCTACCTCACAACCATCACCCGCTTAACCCTAACCATACTGATAGCATTTACACATGTCGACCCCTGACAGGTATACCCATGTGCCCTAGTGCTTGCAGTGGATATTACAGCTGTTAAGTTGAAACTTCATAAATTGTTTTTGATTTCTGTGGAAAAACTTGATGCGTTTATTAGAATTTCACTGGTTACGGGTACAAAGGATACAAGCGTTTATTCAGATCTTTGGGAATTTCAGTCTTCAATTATCGTCAAGTTGCTCTTAATTTAAGGAAGTATTGTTAATGCTTTTATAAGATCAGCACGTAACCAAACAGAAAATCCGATCCAATCACGGATATTTAAAATATGCCAATAAGAATTTTGAAGATATTATCCAGGAGAAAATCTGACAATGGACGAACAGTTATTTTCTTTTATAGGTATAACCTGCTTTAAGCTGAATATTTTATTTACTGTGTAATACAGTCAAAAACTATTCTTTGAGTGTAGTCATTTACCCGGTGATCAGTGATATTAAAATTTAGAAGAAAATGTTGTTTTAGATCTGGTTGATTTTTATAGGCAATACAGAATATATATGATAACGGATACTTTGTTTATGTCACTCCATCCGGTCAGTCGGCTTCAAGTTTAGTAAGTCGTACTCTTCGCCACAACAAGACACAATTGTTAAAGAAAGCTACAGCCAAACCCAAGGGATAATATAGGTACACTCTGATACGGTTTTAACAAAAACGGAACTCTTTTATCTGTTTCGTAACCACGACTATCAACAATGATTTATAAACCAGGTGTGTCAGTTTCTAATAATGGAAAGGTGGAGATAAATGACTCCCCAAAGAAGGTTGCCAGGATCTTATAAGCACAAAAAAATTGCCACTAAAAGGTCGTTGCTTCAGCAGGGTTGAAGAGTCTCTAATCGAAAAACACTAAAATTATGCGATGCGATGCGATCTATTTAGCCAAGTTACAACATGTATAGCAAAATAATTGCACCTCCATAAAATACTATTATTTTACTTTTTGTAAACAAAATATAATAAGATATTTACAGGAGAAATAAGAATAACAAGTAATGCAAAAAAATGTTTAGCTGAAGACACATGCCAAACCTCAAATCTGTATTTTGTTTTGTTTGAGAATAATTTGACTTTAAAGAGCGTTCGGGTACCGAAGTACTGGTGTCGGGAGGGTTAGGGTTTTTTTATATAAGACCAGCACCCAGAGGATGGCCCCTACTCAAGCAGTGCATTGTACTGGTACTAGGAAAATAAGTTGTGGGAAGGAGGACAGAGGCAGTAGTGTTTATGGACGTTAGATTGAAATTTACTCATGTCGTAAGTGGCAGGGAATACTTTCGCTGGAAAATTGTTCCACAACCGAACAGTGCGATCAAAGAACGAATTCTCCCTATAACACGTTGAGCGATTCACTAGACAATTAACTGCAAAGGGATGCGCTCTACGAGAAATACGAGTACTACGTAAAAATATATGATTTTTAGGAATTAATACCTTAATTTCGTCAGAACACATTCCGTTAAAGTACCGATAGAATATTGAAACACACGCCTCATTGCGACGGTGCTCTAATGAATCGATAGAGTTGACTACCCTATCGTCATTAATGAGCATCTTCACCCTCTTCTGTAAGCGGTCGAGAAGTTCCAAAATAGACTTTGAAGCACCGGCCCATACATCAAAGTTGTATTCCATCTTGGGTCGGATAAAAGTCTTTTAAATATTAAAGAGATCAAATGGAGTGAAGTATTTCTTGCACTTAAAAAACCAAGGCACTTAAATGCTTCCTTCGACACTTTAAATATGTGATCATTCAAACGAACTTCACATTGAATTCTCATGCCCAGAACACCAAGAGCATCCACATCCTCAATATCCATATTACCCATTGACACTGATGACAACACACCACCACGTCTGTGTGTTAAGAAACAACATTAATCTTGCGTGCATTAAAATCGACCCTGTTCGCACGACCCCACTCGCTTTGTTGAAGCCATATGCTCCCAACAAGAGTAATAGAAAAAAATCATGTGTAAAGTCAATTTTGGTATGTCTGTGAGACGTTGAAAACACAATGAAAATATTTCGGCCATGCATTATAGTGGTCTAAAAATGATTATCTGCCAAGGACGGTGTTCTGAAAGTAATTCTCTGTACATTGTCTTGAAGGAAATTAAAGGTTGAAGAGTCGAAAATATTGGTATAATGAATGCTTACTTTGGGATGCGTTCAATCTGAACTGATATACCGATGAATAAATCCCGAGAGTCATAATGTCCTGCAACTGTGCCAGCTCTGAATGATGATAATAATTATTGCATTAATAATTACTGTATTAGCAGCATATTCAATAATACTATATTTATACAAAATAGACTTTAACGGCTGTATTCAAAAACAAAATAAAGAACATTTCATACCTACTTTAAGGAAAATTCACTAAAGTATTACTCACAAACGAATTTTAGCTTAAAATTCCTGTTTGAAATCAATATTAAGTAAACAATTTTTAAAGTTGGTTCGACCGTATGTTAGCGCTTTTTACAGAATATTATTGTGAAAAATAAATATAAAATCTAAAGTTTACCAAATTTTTAAAACAATGGACATGCTCTATTGATAAAATAATTGGTCAGAACAATTTCAAACAATTTTTATTTTTCAAAGGAATAGATCAAAGCATCATAGAATGAAAACTTGAAAAATTAAAAAGAGACAAGCGGTTTGTTTGGTTTTAAATAAAAATCCTTTATTCAACACAGGTATGTACACCACTGCTTGTAATCTTTTTACAGGAAATAACAACTTTTATTCTTCATCACTCTGTCTGTTTACAACTTTGTAAACAACAACAATTATTCGACAGATCTTTCTTCCTAAATATCTTCCAACCTGATCATAGTTATAACTTAGGTTCGATCATAACCTTTTCAACCAGAGGTTATCCACACTTAACTCTCTTTACTGAGTTAGCTCCAACTAAACTGCTTTTTACCTTAGTACTAGCTTCACGAGCTTACTCCTTATAAACTCTCTTCACACCAACAACACATTCGCTGAGTTAACTTTACTTAAAATTGCACTCGCTGTGTTTACGACACATAAACTGATTGCTGTTCGCATCGATGTGCTTTTTATATGGCTGGGTAAACAACACATCGGAAGCTCTCGAACCTCTCGATATTTCAGGTAGATTCCATTTCTTTCTCATAATTTTCTTTTAGTTCTTTTGTAGCCAGCTCTTAGTATTTGTTGTTGCTTGTTTATTGTCTGTTACTTGTTTTCTTTGCTTCTTAATTATTGTTGTTGCCGTGTTATTTTTATTTACTTTATCTCTGCTAATGGTTGTTGTTGTAGATTTGGTTATTTGTAAACAGCATGAATAGTTGTTCTTCCAGCTTTTGTTTATTTATTTTAGCGATGTAATAAACGGGTAACCTTATTTTCGTAACAATATATTGGCCCGGAACTTTACTATGCAACACACTGATTACCATTTTCAATATAGTCGAAAATTGGGAAAATGCCAGATGCTTGGAACACTGGCATGCTCAAAGGGGAATTCGCCACTCTATATTAGCAAGCAGTCCGCAATTTGGGCGTCATTCTAAGGTTCTTAAATTTGGCAGGACGGACTTAAATCTCTTAGCGTAATTTCTTACATGCCACTGTGAACTAAGAATGCATCTGAAGAGTATGGCGGTCAAAGATGTATATGTTTGTAGACTGTACTCACAGACATTAAAAACAGCATAATATATGTTGGGTGGTACTCGATAGGCTTAGATAGAAATGTGTAGGTAAGTGTAGGGTCTCCTGGGTGATATATTCACCATTATGTTTTCAGATCTGCTTGTGCATTAGGAAGGCAGCGAATTTGCTGAACAAGCTTCAGAAAGTAAAGGCACAACAGATCCCATGGGTAGGTCGCAGTGTCCTTCAGTAGTGCCTGATCGGTATAATAAACATAAAGATGATTATAATAATGCTTTCAGTTTGACTTAATATCTGTTGAAGAAGAAGTAAAAAAAAGTTAGATCAATTAAGATATAGTCTACTTTAAAATTAAAGAAAGTGAAAGTGACCTAGCAAAATACTATTAAAAAAAGAAGGGAATTTATTCACAAATTCAAATTTTATTTGTATAGGTATGCAATTGAATTACAACGACTAAAATTAGATAAAGTGGCAAGATAGTACCCATTACTGTCACATTTAAATTTAAAATAAAATACGAATTTAGAGAGCGATTGCTTGGTGACGTAGGCTAGAATCTAGAAAATATATACATACATTTTCTTGCCACATAAATAAAACATTTTTCTCAATTATGAAAATTGTTTAATTTTTTCTTATAATTTACAGTATGCCAAATCAAAATTCGTACATTTTTTCAGAAAGCAAGTTCTTAAAATCCTTTTTTTAACAAAATAAATAATGAAAATAATCATTTTTATAAGATTTTGGTTAAAAAAAGTTTTCTTTCTTAAAAGAATTAAGCGAAAAGTATTTTAATCATAATTAAGAAAATGAAATAATAAAATTGAAATAAATAAAATTTTCAGGTTGTACGAATTTGTATTTTTCATATTGTAAATGAGAAATAAAACAAATATAGTATTACCAGTTTCGAATATTAAAATACCTTAAAGTGTACTGATTTTGAATAAAAATTTCGAAAAAAGATTTATTACCGTTAAAGTGTATTTTAACTAATTTGTATTTGAAACTCAAAATTAAAAATTTTTGTAAATATAGCCATAATACTTTAATTTTTAGTAAAACATTTACTATGGTCCCCAAATCCAAGATTCGCATATTTTTCACAAATTGAATCTTGAATGATTTTACGCCAAGATCCCTTCGTAAAATCCATAAAGTCGAAGGACGCAACTCCAGTTGTTGAGAACAGCGGCGGATTGATTGGTTGATTTATATTCTTCTATGCTTCCCTGTACATCAGCTACAGATTCTTCAGTGCGCATTATTCGGCGTCTCACGAGAAGAGTAAGCGTGGTTCGAAAATGATCCATTGTTATCCGAATTAGACGCTCTAAAGGATGATTATGAACGTGAATCCTTATTTTTATAAAAAATTTCAACAATTTGCAAGCGTTGCTCTGGTGTAAGTCGGGCCATAATGAAATGGCAAACAATATTAAGCAACAGCGAGGTGAAGAGTGTTTAAAAATTTGCTCGGAGGTAATAAAAACTAAAAAAGCTGAACTAAATACAATTCACTTTTAATGCGGAAGAATTTAATAAATAAATATTTTTATATCGATATATGTATGGATATCAACTGTATATACATACATATATTTTTATAATATTTGCAACGAAAAGATATGAATTATTCTCCTTAATCACAAATTTCTGGAACAAAATTCAACTAAATGAACAACTTTTATCATCTATGTGTATAGTATGGCAACAATGGCCACATATGCTCACACTGAAATCTTCTTTATTCTGATGTAGTTTATCATTTTTACAAACTAGTAATACTCGCACTGTATATTGTTTTTGTATAAATAGTATTTTGATTGTGTTCATAGTACGTATGTAGTATGTCTGAGCATTTATTTTGTACATTTTTTTTGTTGCAAAAAATATTCGTTGAAGTTGTTTTTGTTGTTGTTATTATTATTGTTGCTGCTGTTACTGCCACAGTATTGTATATGTCTGTTTGAATAGACATGTGTCAAAATCAGTTAAGTTCTGCAAATACATACGAAATACAAGTACGAGTACATTCTTATTTTAAGTATTTTGGCATGTGTTTTGTATTTATTTATTTTTTTATTGTTTCATTGTTTCTGTTGTTTTATAAAGTTTTTAGCCAACAATAAAAGCAAAAATTATGAGAAATATAAATACGCTAAAGTGTAGGGTATAATAGTAATATTTTTTATTTAAAAGCTGCATTGGTATTATAAATTTTTCGAATCCATATCAAAACAGACAGTTTCTTCAAAAATAACTTTTATTTATGTTTTTAATGTAGCACATTCATTTGCCTGTGTTTATTTACTGTACATGGCCAAGAGTGTTTCATTATATTGCAAAAAATGTTGCAAATACTCGTAAACGTTTAGTGAATACAAAACACTTATTGTTTATACAGAGTACATATACGTACTTCAAAATCTTTCTGGCATTATGTGTTTAGGGGGTTAATCTTTACTAAGAATTAGCAAAAGATAGACACGAAAATTTAATTTATGGCAAAAAACAAACAAAATTCGCTACGAATATATGAAATTTATAAGTGTAGCTTTTATATTTCAGTTGAGTAAAATTTGAAGAGAATGGCCCATATTCATAGTCAAAAATAAAGTATAGTATACTTTAAGTGAACTAAATTCGACTCTTAGCAAAAATCGACTCTAGTTTATTCATAGACAACTTAAAGTATACTTTTGGCGTTAGAGTCGACTCTATTTATAAAAACAGCTGAACCTCTTTTAAGTAATAAAAAAAATAATATAAAGGGTCCGCCAAGTATTTTTTTTTTTTTTTTTTTTTTTTTTTTGAAAACAGGGCGCCGTCCTGTTGAAACCAACTGTTGTCAATATCCTCCTCTTAAATTTTTGTGAACAAAAATTCGTTCAACATGGCCCGATAAAGATCACCATTAACATCAACGGCCACTACTTGCTCATTTTCGAAGAAAAATGACCAATTATGCTTCTGGACTAAAATCCGCACCAAACAGTGACTTGTCTTGGGTGTATCGGCTTTTCAATGTATGCGTACGGGTTTTCTGTGCCCCAAACGCGACAACTTTAATTGTTTACATACCCGCCAAGATCAAAATGTGTTTCATCTGAAAAGCTGATTTTTTTTTGGCAAAATCGGCATCTTCTGTAAGTCGATCGCAGGCCCACTTAGCGAAGCGAATACACAACCATATTCGTTCAGCGGAAGGATAAAACTAATTATCTGTCAAATCAGGCATGAGCTAAGTGTTACCATTCACG
Source organism: Wohlfahrtia magnifica (assembly GCA_023159175.1). NCBI lineage: Eukaryota > Metazoa > Arthropoda > Insecta > Diptera > Sarcophagidae > Wohlfahrtia > Wohlfahrtia magnifica. The sequence continues at coordinate 296,022 of JAKWBJ010000496.1, read as the reverse complement.
AAATAAGCACTAGTTGAAAAAAAAAAAAACGTTAGATGGCTGACCATATATTATAAATATAAAAATTTGTGAAAAATTTTTCGAATTGAAGAGAATTTATTGTGAAACGGATTTCGATGGCAAGAAGTCCCAAATAGGTAAAAGAAGGGTTTAAACCTTTTGCCTTAAATGAAGATGATTTCTTTTACGTTCTTGCATACTTTACGATTATTGTATCACCTCATAACTTTAGCTAGTAACTAGTTATGAGTATTATTACTATCGAAAACTTCTTTAAATGCATTTGCCGTTCGTAGCCGTTTTAAACTGTAGGTTCCTTTCAATGAATTTAAAAATAGAATCGGTTGCAGCTCATTGACTGAGAGCAGTCTCCATTTTCCTTATTGGAATGTTATGGGATTTAATAATAATATAATAAGTTCATGAATGTATGCAAAACTGTTTTTTTATCCGTATCTCAAGATTTTGGAGCTGTTTGAAAAATATAAAAAACAGATTCTTATTATACTCGATAGCGCCTTCTAGAAAACAGTGTTACGAAAATAAGGTTGGACATCACAGTGCTTATTACATCGCTAAAATAAATAAACAAAAGCTGCAAGAACAACTCTTTACGTGCTGTTTACAAATAACCAAATCGACAACAACAAACATTATTAGCAAAGATAAAATAAATAAATATAACACACCAACAACAACAACAAACTAACAGCAAAAAAAACAAGTAAGAGAATAAACAAGCAAGAACAAATAATAAAAGCTGAAAGAGGTAGATATTTACATACGCATGGCTACAAAAGAACTAAAAAGTAATTGAAAGAAAGAAATGGAATCTACCTGAAATATCGAGAGGTTCGAGAGCTTTCGATATGTTGTTTAATCAGCCATATAAAAAGCACATCGATGCGAACAGCAATCAGTTTATGTGTCGTAAACTCAGCGAGTGAAGTTTGTGTGAAGAAAGTTTATAAAAAGTAAACTCGTGAAGTGAATCGTGAAGTAAAAAACCAGTTTAGTTGAAGCTAACTCAGTAAAGAGAATTAAGTGTGGATAACCTCTGGTTGAAAAGGTTGTGATCGAACCTAAGTTATAACTACGATCGGGTTGGAAGATCTTTAGGGAGAAAGATCTGTCGAGTAATTGTTGTTGTTTACAAAGTTGTAAACAGACAGAGTGATGAAGAATAAAAATTGTTATTGCCTGTAAAAAGATTACAAGCAGTGGTGTACATAACTGTGTTGAATAAAGGATTTTTAAACCAAACACAAAATTTATTTTATTTTAACTACAATCTACGAACTCATAAAAACACGTTTTTAAAAAGATAAAAACGTAACAATAGTATCACATCCCAACACTGTTTTTTTAAATTAGTTCGGTCTCATTGCTTTATAAAGAATGTCGTTATCGTTTCCAGATTCAGTATTCTCGAAATGTATATAAGACAACACAGTTAACTCTACTCTCTCTCTGCTCTCTACTCCTTAGAGCAGGTTATAAGCTAAAAAGAATTAATAAAAAAATAGCTTTGTACACTTTAAAAATTGTTATGTTACAGCGTTTTCTTATAATCTTACATCTATCATCAATTCGCAAATATGTTAACTTCTTCTCATAAATGTTATCCAACATCTTTCATCACGTGATTGGACAGCACGTTTCTCCACTTAAACCACACGGAAAATTTTTAGGAACGGCTTGTGCGTAATGTTTATGCAGACAGCAAACAGTACCGGACAAAAGATGAATTAAAAGTGGCAATCTGCAACAGCTGGTGCGAAATCCGCTCCAACGTTCTGTACAAAGTTTTCCTGCGATCCATACCACGCAGATATTATTTAATTTATAAATTATTAAAAAATAATAATAATAAATAAATAACAGTTGTGATACCTTCTGATTAGATTAATTGCTTATTAATAACTGACCTTATCATTTTGACGCATTGGATTATGCACTTATTCACATAAATTTAAATAAACATAATATAACGATACATCTCTAAGAGCAAAACCGGCTTATAATTCACTTATTTGAAAGTAGAATTTTTTAAATATGGTGACCATATATAACATTTCATAGTCTGGATGAATTGAGCGAATATGTGACCTTATAATTTTGAAGCACACTTTACCATGACCTTTCCCCCATTCCGTATTTGAATATCAAAACTTTTGTTAATATTTTATTGAATAGACTTAAATAAATAAATGCGCGAAGCTTTATTTTTTTGTTGGAGTATTTATGTTTTATGGGAACTTTTCTGTTCAACTTCAAAACATATAGTTGGTTTTACACTACACTCTATATATACATTTTTATACCAACCTTATCATTCTCGGCATAATTTTCGAACGTTTTTCATTCAGAACTAATTTCTTTCCAATAATTTTTTCGTTTAAGCGCAAGAAAAACATTTTTCCTTTAGTGATGTACATAAAATCAAAACAAATACGAGGAGCTCGTTATTCGGGTATTTATTATTTCACTAACAAAATTAATTATCTTAACTTTTTGGGATTTGAAGAAGTTTTGCAATAAATATGTATAGCATTAAATAAAATATAAAAAAGTAATGAAACTGAAACAGATTTATTAAAAAACCATGATTTCATTTTAGATTAATGAAAACAATTCTTTTTTGGTTCGACTACTGGTTTGTGTGGCATTAGTTTTTTTTTTTTTTTTTTTTTTTTTTGTATCGCTGATGCAAAAAAATCATGGCACTGATAGCATGAAAACTTAAAATTTAGTAAAGTAATCATTAGCTAATGTAGGGTTTTCATACGTTTTTTTAACAAATGTTTGTTAAGCTTAAAATGTGTGGTAACTAACGTGCACTATAAGCCTACTTTTAGATATTTTTTGCATATGACCGTTAATATTTTTATTTTTTTTTTTATTAATGGCCTCAGGATAATCGTTTTCAAATCCCTTTTTAAACATCTTGAATTTTGAGAAACCAAATTCTTTAATTTATTTAAAACCTCATTAATTTAATATAATACAACTTCTTATTTAAATCTTTCTTTATATACAAAGATACGTCTATATCGGAATAACATTGACATATTTTTCTTTTACTTTCAGGTACGCTTACAGCAGAAAATACTTTTACCAGGTATTTTTTGCATTGCTTTCATTGCTACTTTTAATATTTTCTTTTTCAAATCCTGACATCAAAAGTTAACCGAACAAAAATTGCTTGTGATTTATTTCGCTGTAACAAATTTACTGCTCCTTTCGTTTCACAAATCTTTTCTTATTTTATCAAGTGACCTTGTATTTATTGCAGAAAAACGTTTTCAACTGTATTTATCTTGAGAATAATCATCATAATGATGATATTGAAATGCCTTTTTAGCAATTTATACTAATTACATGTAATTAAATTGTGTATTACAATAATATAATTAATGTATGGAAAAAACTCAAAAAAAGTGAAGAAAAATAATTGAGCTAAAATTATAAAAAGTTGTTCAAACAAGAATTTCATATAAATTTAATCACATTTGTGTTTTATTATAAAAAACAGGTGAAGTAACAAGCAATTATTTACTAAAAAAATATTGGATAGATGTTTATCTCGACCACTTAAATGGATATCGATTCTTTTTTTATCAATATTTGTAATGACATTTGGTTAAAATTGCGAGTGTATTTCGTTATTTATTTCACAAATTTTAAGTTTTAATATGGTAGTGTTAAATCACTCGCCATTCAATAGATGAATTTCTTGAAATTATAAGGCTGGAAAACTCGATTTGTAATAAATTTATAGCTTGGGTGTTCTATATGATCAATATTACTAGGGAGGTTTCGAAATTAATCGATCTAGCAACGAAAATGATATTCCCAATTCAGTTGTGTTCTATTGTGAGTAAATACCAAATTTTCAGCAATATACGATGAACAGCACTTTTTAAAATTTCTATAATTTTAGTTGTTATGTTCATTAAAGCGTTCATGTTCATCCCATAAAATACGGCATAATTTATATAATTTATGGTATGAGAAGATGTTAAGAAATATCCACATTTTCCTACTCTATTGACGATTAGTGCTCTGTTTTAGAAAATAGGGAACGAACGGGAGCCATTGAAAACCACTAGCGGTCAGTCGGTTGGGTGGGTCCTTGTTCTCCTTATTTTCTCTTGCCATAGAGTCTGTTTCGAACACAAAACATTATTATTATAGATTCCCTAAGTCGACTAAAATAAATACATTATGGACTGGAAGTTGATCTTCAACTAAAATGATGAAAAAGGAACCCCAAATCGGCCAACCAAAATATCAGAAAATAATATAAAGGCCAATACCAACCATGATTTGAACAGCATTAAAAGTTAAGCTAAAATCCCACAACTTCCATACCCTATATTACCCTACATCACCATTAGTAAGAACATTTTATCAGCTTAAATTTCCATAATAAATACCAATACAATGTTTTTATTTAGGGCATTATTCAAAATAAACATAATTTAACATAAAACTTAAAAATCAATAAACTTTCCGAATTAATAATTTATATCGCACAATAGTAAACATCTGAAAATATTGATCGGGACTAACTTATATCTTAAATTACGCAAATACAAATATTTTAAAATAACTCAGAAATTCATTATAACAAAAAATAAAAAAATCAGTAACAAGATAATAGAATATATTCAAATGCTACTCATTTAAATAATTTGAACTTATACCCACAATAGCGTACAAAGAAGCAAGAAGAACAAAAAACAAAAGAAACAAAAAAAGAAAATCAAACAGATACTTGAGAGTATTATCATTTATAAGCATATTATCAGCAACATGCTTATAAACATTTTAAAGGAATTATTAAATTAAACATTATTCTTGTTGCTTCGTTCTACACTAATTTCTTCTGTGAACATAAAAAAAAAATTTTAAATCACTCACGAATTAGAAAAAAAAAATATTGACTGTCGATGAGGCCTCTTCAATGCTAATGTTTACTACTAATGACGATCATTTTAAAACAGTGAGGAGAAAATGTAGACGAGTATTTCCAAATGTTATGGTTTATATGATACTATATGAAAACTTATAAATTATTTAATAAAATTATACACTAAGTAACCAAAAAATAAACTTTAGAGTGCAAATTAAGACCAAACTGTGATATGTAGTTTATAAGATTTTTAAACAATTTTTATCAAATATTAACTTTAAATTAATTCAATTTCTTTTTTTCTTTTCATTTAGATTTTAAGTAATTTGATGCACTAAAAAAAACTATTTTAAAGTTTTAAATTTTAACATTAGTTGCTCCGATTCTTAGTTCAAAAACAAAAATGACAAAATTAGTTTTTCACTAATAGGACTACAGCGGAGTTTGCTGTTGCTTCAATGATTGGTTGGTTGGTTGGTGCTGGAGAGATTCTTCCTCAGAAATATTTGCTCATATATACAGAACAGGTATTTAAATTTTCTCAAGCACTTACAATTTTCTTGTATATTGGCTAAAATTGGTTTATCGAAGTTAAAATTTTCTTTAACATTCAGTTTCCTAAAAAAACAACACTTTGCCTTTAATTTAGTTGCCTTTGCCTTTGCCACCACCAATATATTTGAAATGTTAAATATGATTATTGATCACAGCTCCTTAACTTTTGCTATTCTTTTGTTTTGTTGCATACTTTAGCTACGGTTGTGTTGAAGTTTAGCTAGCAATATATGTAGATTATATTCTTGTTGTTTTCTTGCTTTTTTCCTTTTTCCTTTGATTTCGATATTAAATATTTTTAATAATAATTCCTTTTCGTTTACAGTGGTGGCTAGAGGAATAAGGCCGATAAAAATATAACGATTTTCTATTCTTTTATTGTAGTCTAATTCCCTTAAAAAGAAAACTACCTATGTAATATTGCTAAAAATTTAAATACAATAAGTATGTTTACCTTTAAAAGCTGTGATATTAGTATTATTTTTTCTTCTTGCCTTAATTGGATACGAATTTGGTGGTATACGAGTTTTCTCTCTATCTTTCGTCAGAAAATACAGAGTATATTTGAATGTATTTAGCTAAAATAAACTCGGTTTAAGTTTCTTTTCTTTTTTCTTGTGAAAAGTAAAATTTTTCTTTATAATTACCTTAAAATGACTTTTGTCTTCTGATTTTCCAGTACAAATGGTAATCAAATAATGTAATTTAAAGAAAAAAAAATGTGACTATACTTTTAATTTACACTTTCACTGTTCTCACTTTTATAGAAATATAATAAATTTTAACTTTTACTAATATGTATATATGTTAACGAATCGCACAAGACAAAAGAAACTACCTAAAAAATTGGCGTTTTATTATCTTCCCCCTTTACATAACGGGGCTCATCATTTGCTTGAATTGTCATCAAATACTCTACAAGCATAACAAACTTGTTAGAAGTTTGTAAGCGAAAGCTTTTCCACTATATTTAACTGCTTACCAACACATACATATAATGAAAACTAAACACAGTTTTAATTATAGAGCTGTTAAGTTTAAAACAGAATAAATATTAATAAAATATAGCAAGAAAATTCAAATGGAAATCAGGGAAATCCTGTAGAATACAAGCACTATCACAGCTAAATATCAATTTCCTATCCGATATTCTCCATGTTGTTTTATTTTCTTTAACATCAGCAACAATTAACGTATACGGCAACCAAATTTCTTGAGCAAAAGATCGTATCATAAGCAAATGTTCTCGCATGCTATACATTTTTTTCCTGTATAACATTGTAGCTAAACAATGTTAATATAAACCACAACAACAAGCACAAAAAAGTGTATATTTTCAAAGAAAATATTTTCTAATAATTAAAAATGAAATAAAATATTAGTTGTAAACAGAAAATCAAATTATTATAAAAGAAAGAAGTGTTCAGAAAACTAAAATGTGCCACAATCTTGCACTACATAGTTAGCACACGCAGTGTCAGTAAATTATAGTTTAATATCAATTTGCGAATCGTCTGGTGTAAACATCTCAATTGATCGACCACTAAAGTTATCGTGTTAGCAGCTTATAAGACTTCTTTCAAACTCTACTCTTTTCTACCATATGAAGATACAGACCAATCTAGAGTAATAGCTAGATAGAGTTGCATAACTGTGATCAATTTTTTCCCATATTAACAAATTCACCACGATGACGAAAACGAGATGTAATTTTTTTTTTGAAAAACCAGCTGACTGTATTCAGAGAATGTACAGTGAAGTGAATCATCAGACGACTTTAACTCATGCACCAGTAGCGACTTTTATGGTTTAGAAGCCAAATTTTTACGCAAAATTTTTCAAAATCAAAACCTTTTTAATACAGTTAACTCTAACAAGATATAAATTATAGTTAATTGGTATAGCTGTTGAAATTACCCTAGAAAATTTTAAAAATTACTTAAAATGTTTATGTGTATATGAATTTTTATTTTTTATTTTTTTATCAGTCACATCTCTAGGGAGCATATTGGTTCTCTACAAAGCATCCATGGCTTTGCTTTGTTTCAGTCTCTTTAATCAATTTGATCTTTCAAGCTAAGTAGATGATTAATCCGCTGTAATTTCTTCCATATGATTTTTGCGTAGTGGTGAAGATCCTTGCTAATTGGTGGTGATCATTACTTTAGCATTGTAATTTTTTCCCAGTATGTGGCGTGTTTTTCCTGATCGTTCGTCTGATGATTCTTCCTCTTAATTTTTTAGATGGAGTTGTCTGGAGGGAAGTTGAAGCTTCTTTATTAAACATTCGAAACCACAATTAAATTTTTCTTCGTTATGTCCTCTGCTGGGGCTCGAACCTAAGTCGTTTGTGTTCTTATGCGTGCACTATAACCACTACACCACGCCACCCCTATGTATATGCATATGGTAGTATATATGTGTGTTTTTAGTTCCAAAATTATATTTTCTTTGTGCATGTGTTCCCTTTTAATCCCTTTCGACGATTTTTTTAAGTCACCTACAAAAAGTTTAAAGTAAAAGTAAAAAAAAATATTGAAATAATAAATGATGTTGAAAGTTGCTGCTTTCAGTAAAAGCTGATGTTACAAAATAAACAATAAGCCTCCCTAGAATGTTTTACTGTGGGCAAATTCAGAAAGTACTTAAAATGAGAAATTTGCTAATAAATAATTGCGCTACAGAAACAAGTTTCGGGGTATTTTAATTAGAGTATCGCTTGTATTTTAATATTTTAATTAAATTGAGTTTAAAATATCAATTCGCACTGCAAAATTACTGCCACCATGCTTTACCGTCTAAAAAGTGTTATAAATTAATTAAGAGTGCTTATAAATCAATTGTATTAAATAATATCGTGGTCTAATTAGAGTAAGAAGACCAAATAATACTGTTTAGAATACTAAGTAGACTTTTAAGGCGGTTAAGCATATACGAGTATGAGTTATAATAAAAATAATATATATTTGGGATATTCACAAAGTGTGATATTGTATCATATTATCATAGTGTTCTAAAGTTTGTAAAAAGATTAAAAAAAAATTTGTTATTATTTTTCAAACAAAGTGTTTTAAAATAATAAAACTTTCAATGCTCTCATGGTACAAGATAGCCTCGCAAAACCAGCTGGTTTTTTCCCTTGTTTTGTTGTCCCGCTGAAATGTCAAATTTATTTACGTTTATATTTGTTTATGAACAACCACTTTGTGTTTTTCTGCGAAAAAGGGAAAAATATGAAAGTATATACAACTCTTTTTTGCCTTCAGTTCCGATTTTATGACGTATCTATATCAAGACGTTTTGTTACTTCCGTAAACAAGAAAGCTGACTTTGATATTTTAGCGTACACGTCCAACAATAAAATGCTTGTTGTTTTTGTAGTTATGAGGTTACCTGATAAATTGTATGCTATGTTTTTTGGGCTATCGTATATTAAAAATAAATAAAAAGATATTAAAAATAAAAAAAGAAAATATATATTTTTTATAATAAAAAAATAAATAAATAAATAAATAAATTGCGTCATGCTTGGATAACGTATAGCTATTTGTCTTATCCGCAATTTGAATACACATGTAAATAGTGTTTTGTACACTACCCGCTTATCGAATGTCTCCCATTTATTGGCTGATGTGTATAGATAACAATGATTTAAGTGTTACCATTCTCCACACATGCAAAATTTTATATTTAGTTTTAATGGAAGGTGCCACGTATTCTAATCTGATTCTTCCCACTTTTAATCTGATGATTATTACTTAATATTTATTTATTTATTTATTTATTTTTTGGACTGCCAAGTCATTTAGCCCAAATTCTGAAATTTTATTTATCCTCAGATATAAAAAGTCATAATTTACTTTATATGAAAGGTACCATGCCCACTTATTCAGTTCTTCTAACTTGACAGCCAATTCATTTAGACCAAAATTCTCAAGATATCTGAAAAAACAACATTTGATTTGATGCTTTGATGATTTGTTTTGAAGATATAGATAAAAAATATTTGTGTGGATTTTTCCAATTCAAGTATTGGTTTGTAAATCGGTTAAGAGCTTCTCGAGATATTAAGTAACTTATTTTTACACATATAGATAACACGGTGCAACAAAAAAATACCTGGCAAGTGATACTACTTTTCTGAAAGGCGCTATCGAGTTCCTGGAATTTTGTAATCACCTACAAAATCTATAGTTACGGATATAAACCCGGTTTTTCGGAGTTTCATGCACTTATAACCTAATTATAAGCTGATTTTAAGTTTGTTCTTGTTTCGAATTTGTAAAGAAGTGAAACATACATTTTAAATGGTATATATATCGTTCACGTAGCCTTTTAGCTCCGGATTCTAAAAAGCTAATTAAACGGCTTATATATCATTTGAAAGGTTTCTTTTTTCAAAATCAGAAAATAAACTTAAAGTCGGGTAATATTCAGCTAAGTTATTAGTTTATATGTGCATGAAAGTCTGAAAAACCGGGATTTTACCCGTAACTCCAGATTTTCTAGGTGTTTCGAAAATTCCGAAAACAAATCCGTGTTCTACTCGACAGCGCCTATCAGAAAAGTAATATCATTACCCAGGTATATCAATTTGGTTCTTTTTTGTCCCACCATGTAAAATATTTATAATACATATACAGTCTATATACACACACACATGCATATACATATATATCTTTTTAATTTTATTAACACACTAACTTAAAGCCAACAGAAACTTTTTGTAACACTAGCGCAGTGGAATCTTGCCTACTGTGCGTAACTCTGTTTTCGCTTTCAACAAATGATGTTAAAACTTTCTTGTTAAAATTAGTAACGCTCTTTCCTGCCATCACTTTCATCAAAAGAAGGAAACAAAAAAATAAAAGGATTTTAGCGTATCGAAAATCCTTTAACACTGATTTAAGTGATTTTCTTTTTCTCTCTCGTTGTTTTCTTTTTTTTTCCTCAAATTTTGTTTTCTTTTTATAATTTAGACTTTTGTAACAGATTTTTTCGCTGCCAATGCCTTTAATAAAAACAACAATAAGTCGGTTGCACATTTTTATGTATGCAATCGCGAATTAAGGGTGCATACAAAATGTATGTTATGGTAAAATGCCAGGTTTGTTTCAATGTTCACTTTCTGTAGCCTCCCGACATTTTATACAAAAGAAAATGTGCTAAATTTTACAGCTTTTTCAATTATATTTTACACGTGATGGGTATGGAAGTAAGAGTGTATGAAAGTTCCCCATTGTTTTGTTTTAAATGCAATGGTAAGAAGAAGCACTAATGTAACGACTAACACCTTTTAAAATAAAAAGAAAATCAAGTGAAATGCAGTCCTTTTAAAATAGGTATTACGAACAAGCTGCGATGAAGTAAAAATCTTTTATCAACTTCAAGCTAGTTGCAACATATCCTTACCGCCAGCATTTAAAAAACTTTCCTCCTGTGAATAAGGACTACTATGATAATGAACGAATCTGCTTTGAATACCTTCAACACGGTTTCAGTCGGAATTCCGCTGAGGTCTATTAAGATCAGTATCTTCAGACTCTTTCTTCCAAGGGCTAAAATATAATCTGAATATATGCGAACCTATGACTTCGAATCCTGGCGATGTTAAAAAATTCCTGACAGTAAAGAAAAAAAAAAAAAAAAAAAAAACAAAATGAACTCCAAAATAATAAAAGAAATAGGAGTCAATTATAAGAAAACACGAACAACTTCATCAAATATAGACCTGCTATAGACTGATCGCTTGCTTAACTGGGAAACTAATTACTTACTAATGGTTACAAATGAACTGAAACTAGACAGATATACTTTGAAGAAGCCATAAGATCCCAAGAGGAGCAACGGAAAAAAATCTGAACTCTTGTAGGATGGCTAAGATAATGTATAATGTGCAAAGGGATATATCGAGATTGATGGCGGTAATAACTGGGAACTGGATGCCAGATAAGCATGGTATGCGAGTCGACTTGGACGCAACAACTATTGTCGCAGTTGCAATAATAGATTGAGGAAGGAAATGGTCTTGTATCTTCTCTTCGAATTCCCGGCCATAACTGTCAAGAAAAACAGATTCCTTGACAACTAAATGCTACCCAACTTTGATAAGTTATCTAGATCTAAACTTAATGAGATATTCACGTCTATGGGCTGAATAATAGCACATAGATATACACTACAAGTGCATAGATATACGTTATGTCACAATTTTTTTTTATTTTTGAAGAAAGAACCTCCTAAATTTTTCTTTTTAGTAAGGAAATTATTCTGGGAAAATTCGAAGTCGATATCTTAATTATAACATATCGATATCTTATTATAGATGCAATATGGCACAATTTTTTTTTTTAATTTTTTCAATGGGGAACCTATTTAATAGTAACGTTGTTATGATAACGTTGATCCTGAAGGAATGTGTGTAACTCCCAAGAGCTGCTCTGTAAAAAACGTTTTTACAATAAGAAGCAAATGGTCCTGTTTCTAAAAAGAACAAGGTTTCCCATTGAAAAATTAAAAAAAAAATTGTGCAAAAAGAAGGACCAGTCAGCCTATTGCACCTATACGTATAAAGTTCAACTTGAATAAGGCACGTGGTAAAATTAAGATATCGATTTGAAGGAATACTTTTCACAGACTACTTTTTTCTAAAAAAAAAAATACAATTAAATTGAAGAAGAAAAAAATTTAAATTAAGAAAAAACGCTTGTGCCATATAAGGAGCAGTCTAACCTATAGCTATAAGGTTCAACCTCAATGAGTCACGTGTTAAAATTTAGGTATCGATTTCAAATTTTCGCAGGATACTTTTTTTTTCTAACAGGAACATTTTAAAAGGTTTCTCATTAATAATTTTTGGACAAGTCTACATTATAATGTTGTTCACAGTATATCTGAAGAGTTGTGTGGTTTTGTCAAAACGGAGTTTTTTTGTATTTAATTGTTTGCTCATATTAAACTAAGTACTACAACAACCAAGCAACCAAAATTTAAGTCATATTTTGTGGTGGACGTTGCATACAAACCCTTCAACGTTCACATTCTCTTTCTAATCAGAAAAAAAAAAAGAAGGAACACAGCTTGCTTATATTTCTGCCCCCTTATATACATTACATTATTATCTTCTCCAATTTAATCCCATTTGTTGATGAAGGGAAATGGTTTGTTAAGACCAATATTTACTAAACAGACATGGTTCGAGTTTTACCTATTAGAAAAAAGAAATGACTAATTTTTGAAGTTTAAAAATAGATGTATATACTTATCTTCTTGATGTTGTAATCCTCGAGTATTTCTGACTGTAATGTTTTATAATATTACAGGATTATAAAACATTACACACAAAGAAACATTCACAAAAAGAAAGAAAAACATATGTTTTAAAATTTGTCATATATAAATTTGTATTTTTGCTTTTGTTTTGATTAAGCAATGAAACAAATGACAATTGATCGAGAGATGGTTCTCTTTCATACATATGTAAGTAACAGTGGTTTGTATCTTAGCTAAATTAGTTTGCGCAAATTAAATTTGATAATGTTGGGCTTGAAGATTCTTGTACGATGATCGAGAAAGTTTAAAATTTTTAGGAATTAATTACTCAGTGGCAATATAATAGAGTCTCGTTTTTTTTGACATTTGATGACGTGGCATTTAGATAGCGCAAAAGAAAAAAATACATAAAATAAAATAAGAAATGTCAAAAGCATGGTCGTCAAGAAGTTGATTTCAAACTTCCTTTTCCTTCTTAACTTCGACAAGAACAGACGTTCCTTAGTGGCGAATTCCGATTTATATAATCGGGAACAATATTTTTAATCTGAGGACAAATTGGTTAAGGACGTTAAAGGACATCCACAGGAATAGAAGCTTCAAACTTTCTGTTTCAGTATTGTTTAAGGTAAATTTGTTTTAGATTATATTTTTGGTGCGCAAATTTAAAAGAAATTAATTCAATTATTAAGGGTTTAGAAAATCACGTGGAGTCGTCCACGCAGGAGAAATAAGATCAAATCAAATTGATCAAATTGATCTTCATTTCTTTTACTTTGGTCTTTGGAAATACATCCACAGAAATCGCTTTATTGAAGGTAAATTTTTTTTATATATAACCATAACTTATATAGATTCTTTTACGTAGGTTTTGATGAAGTTTATTTTTTTTAAGGTTTTATAGGCAAATCACGTGGGATTGTCCACGGAAAATCAACAACAGATACATCACACGACGACGTCTTCTTTTGTTGTATTTTCTAGTTTTAAAGCAGAAAGGATATTATATTTAAATAGAAAGAACGCTTGGTTGCTTAACCTAGTTTGGGGTTTGGAGAACCTCATATAGGTTATATGAGGCAATCTTCTCCCCCAGCTTTAATGTAACTGCTATTCAACTCTTTTTTCGGTGGTCGGCAACGAGTGGAATGTACAGCAAGTTTGGTATATATAAAGTGTGATCGCTCTCGTAGAGATGTTTATTTAGCGAGATTACTGTCATCAGCCAACTAAAATTTCCTAAATCGAATTAAACCTAATGTTTGTTTTTTTTTTAATTTAATATAAACCTTTTACTATGCATACATTTTTAATAACTATTTTCCTACAACTTTTTCTATAAATCTTGCTATAAAGATATTTAAAATTTTTCTATGAATTTTGCTAAAAATTTACTTAATTAAAAACTAAATAATTCTCTTAAAAAGAAAAAAATCTCTATAAAACATAGTTTAAAAATGTATATTTAAAATCAAACAAAATCTCAAAACTAAAATGATGATATATAAATCTCTAAATTACCTAAATTAACATCTCAACATAATGTATCCAAATATCTAAACAATACAAAAACAATAGACCATCTCAACATGCAAAAGGAATTATAAGCAACATATTATTTTTTTATTAAAAAAAAAAAACATCCCATTCATATTTAGCAACTGGTACAACATGTTCAAAGTCGTTGCAGAAGGCCTTCTACAAGATCAGGAACACGTTGGTAAGTGAAACAAAACATTTTTATTTCTTATTAATAATATACGCGGGTAAAATGTTAAATGAAAGCAAAAACAATACTTTTGTTTGATCTTTAGTTGACATTTCTTTGCTTACTTTCTTTTAAAGTAATGTTTACGTTGTTTTAAAATTAACATTGATTAGTGTTGTTATAATGACCACTCTCAATTTCAATTCTGTTTTATTCTATTAATAACATGTTAAGTTATTAACAGAACTCTCCTTTTGATGTTTACATGAAGCAATAGCCTTGAACTTGAAATTTTTTCTTTTATATATTTACTTTTTAAATCATATGTTCGCATTTCTTTTGCATATAATAGAATTGCACTATGGGTCAATTTGTTATTAAATTCAGTTAAAATTACCTATGTATCGTAAACATTTGTATTTGAGATTTTGAATATATAATAACATTAGATTTTAATAATTAGGAAAATGCGTAATATTTAAGGAAAAGATAATAAACTATTTACTAAGAATTTAAATGATAGATATTAACTATTATATATTTATTTTTAAGATGATAGATTTTTGAATAAAATAAGATTTTCAATATGAATTTGTAAATAACGCTTGTGTGGTCTTCTTTTGATGATTTGATTGGATAGAGTAGAAAAACGTTTTGGGGCTCTATGAAACAGGAATTGTACGCCAATAGAGCAATGGTAGGTGAGGGTAGTGAGGCGTTAGCTCCCAATGACATCAGGGATGCCTAATATTAGTGGGGCTCTAGATAATTGGAATTATAGGCCACTAGAGCAGAGGAAGGAGTGGGTTATGAGGCATTAGCACCCAATACCAGCGGGGTTGCTTAATGTTATTAGGCTATGGTAGGATTTATTCGCGTTTGAGTTAAAGTTCAGAGATGACTAGAATTAAGGGGTTTAGTTTGTTTCTTGATTAGATTTCTAGTCATAAAAGGTCCATTTAGAATAGGGTAGTTTAGTTTGAAATCAGGGAGTCTATAATAATTTTTTTTTTATTGTATTAAAGAGAGGATTAAGGTAAGCGAGGACAAGAACTCCCCCATCCCGACTGATTAGCTAGCATATCAATGGCTCCCGCAGTCCTTTCTATCTGATCCCATAGAATTAAGTAAAAATTACCATCTGTCACCTTATTTCGGTTTGGTGAACGTTACATTATAATACAGAAAAAATGGCGCCCAACATGGGGCTCGAATTGGAACATTACTGTTGGCACGAATTGGAACATTACTGTTGGCTCGAATTGGAACATTACTGTTGGCCGAATTGGAACATTACTGTTTTCCAACGTGTGGCTCGATTGAAAAATTTCTGTTGTGTCACTTGAATCAGAATGGTCAATGCCCGAAGTTAACATTTTTGTTTCGAGACGGCTCTATATCTTTTTTGTTTTGTTACTTATACATTTTAGAGTTCAGTAAAAACTTGAAGCGTAAATTGTTTTGGTATGGCAAAATTTTTTGTGAAATAACACTCACGAATTAACTGGAATAATTAGCTATTTGAGTATTTGTCAATCGAATAGGCTAACCATTAAGGAGGTGAATGTACTTTTCATGATTTGTGAAACCATATCAACACAAATTTTTGCTTCAAGATAGCTTGATACAGATTTTGTATTTGTAATGAATTGCATTCTAGTGGTCAGCCACTTTGGTATCTACTGGAATACATTAATATGACGAAGTCGTTTTAATGTCCGTGATATTGAAGAGTTTATATAGTCGGAAAAAAAAAATATATCTATTGCTGGTGAGTTTGCTTTTTATATAAATATAAATTTTGTATTTTGCTCTATAGACCAGTTTTGTATCCTCGAATGAATCCTGATATTTTAATAGCCTATATAACTCTATCCACATCAACATCACCACTTGGAAAGAAACCACAATTTGTGAATGAGAATTTGTCTTGGTTTATAAGAAGTAATTGATATTATAGAGTATTTTAAGAAAAAAAATTAAACGGAAATTGTTTTTTTTTCGAAGTTTCGAATTTAAATTGATGCATTACACCTAAATGATTATATGTTTTTATTTTTAAAATATTTTCTTATATCTTAATAAGTTGAGACTTAAACTCTTTGATCATTCAAATTCATATTATACTTCATTTCTTCAACTGAAAATTTTGAATCTTCTTTTATTTTAATTCGACAATTTGTTTAATACAAAATTTAGTTTCGTGATATCAAGAATTTGATTTATTATGTAGTATACAAAAGGTAAATTTTGAATATTTCTTCTTTTCGTATTTGAATTTCATAAAACTTAGGTTTTCGTGTGGCAAATTTATAAGTTTTTTTCGATTTAAATCTTTTTAATTCACTATTTTGATCATGTCGTTGGATCGATCTCCACCACCACCTCCACTTTCGGTAGCGACAATGTCAATTGAACCTTCGGCTTGTCAGATTTGCAAAGAAACTATGATAGAAGGTCAGGATTGTATAATCGTAAATGAATGTAGCCACGCTTTTCACAGACTTTGTATTGAAAATTATTTGTCGACTAATTCGGAATGCCCCGTATGCAAAAGAGCATGTCAGCTTAGTGAGCTTCGCAAATTAGTTATTCAATCGAAATCTAGGTTAGCTAAGGATGCTAAAGGTAGACCAAGGGGAGCATTTTCAAAGCAATATTCAACTCGAAGTACGACTAGAAATTTATTTCAAGATCCATCAACTTCCCAACAGGCAAGCTTTGCTGTTGCTAATGTAACTGAAGAAAATTTTGCTACTCCAGAGCGAAATACAGATCGTCAGAATGTTCGAACACCTATTCGTGAAAACCTTTCGAGTAATATTGATTATCAGGAGATCAATAAGTTGATTGAACGGCAAGTCACTAGACTGTTGCATCACTTGAATTTGTTACCCACACCAGACGTTAACAGAAATCAAGGAAATGATATTCGTGAAACATCTTCGAATCATAATCTTAATTTGAGTAATAATTCAGAAGATAATCGTAGACGGACAGAATCCGTGCAACAAAATAGTCAAAATTCAAATTCTTTGTTTCCTTCTAATAATTCTTCAAATAATACCTTAAAAGCAGATAAAATAACTTCTATTATACAAAATTGGAACCTTAAATTTGATGGTTCGCCATCAGGACTGAATGTCGAAGAATTTTTGTACCGCTTGAGATCTTTAACTAAAGATAATTTTAATAGTGATTTTACTATTATATGTCGTAATCTACATATTTTGTTAAGTGGTAAAGCTCGAGACTGGTACTGGCGGTATCATAAACAAGTCCAGAATATAGAATGGAATGACTTTTGCGATGCATTACGTTGTCAATATCGTGATTTTAGATCTAGTTTTGATATTAGGGAAGAAATTAGAAACCGTAAACAGAAACCTGGTGAAAATTTTGATTTGTTCTTTGAAGCTGTTTCCACGATCATGGATAAATTGCCTTCACCATTGTCAGAGATGGAATTGATTGAAATACTCGCCCGTAATTTGAGACCGGAGATCAGACAAGATTTACTCTACGTTCCAGTACATTCTATTTCACACTTGAGAAAACTTGTGCAAATGCGTGAACATTTTTTGAGTGAGGAACATGTCAAAAGGAATTTTATGTCTCGAAATCAGCATCAGTATTTCCCTAGAAGAATCTCAGAAATTGTAGAAGATAGTGACCAGGATTTAATGGAACACAATGAAGACCCTTCTGTTTACATCAACGCTGTTAAAAAACCAGAAGTTCTTTCTAAATGTTGGAACTGTGATGAGATTGGTCATCATTGGGAAGACTGTTTACAAAATAGAACAATCTTTTGCTATGGCTGTGGTACAAAACAAGTTTATAAGCCTAATTGCGTGAAGTGTGCTGTTAAAAAGCAGAATTTTTCGAAAAATTTTCGTCCAGTTGTGCTACAGAAAGACGAAACTTAACAAATTTGAAACTTTCTTCGGATTGTCAAAATAACTCTACTGAATGTGACTTTAATATTACCGGCTATGACAAACACAATAACTTACCCAATTCAAAACCAGTGACTATACTCAAGAAAGAAAATTATTCAACAAATTCGGATGGCACTATTAAAGATAAAAACAAACCTATTTTATGTCCTAGATTACCGTATCATAAGCGTATGGAAATATATTTAGAGAAAAGAAATAAGATTTTGAATATTTCTGCTCTTAATACGTGTATTAAGAATAAACCGAAAAGATCAACAATTCGAATTAGAAAACATTACAAATTAAAAAGGATATGTAGAAAATTTCTTGTTTCAACTATAATATCTAATCCAAAGGATATGCGATATTATGCAAAGATATCTTTTCTCGATTTCAACGAATATGGTTTACTAGATACAGGAGCTAATATATCGTGTATAGGCGCAAAATTGGCTGAAATAGATTTTTCAAGATATTCAAATTATTTAAAATGCAAATCACATGTGAAAACTGCAGATGGACAATCACAAACTGTACTAGGATGGCTTGAAGCCGATGTAACATTTAAAGATCGTGTTAATAAACTAAAATTATTTATAATTCCTTCTATTAAACAACGTCTCATTCTTGGTATAGATTTTTGTAAGACCTTCAACTTGTTCCCTGAATTAAATAATTCTGCTGATATTATTGCTTTAAATGATTTATCCATCAGTGATTTCACTCTACAAATTCCACTTGAAAAGGACAAAATTTTTTCGGATAAAACGGCAAGTTCTTCTATCGATAATTACAATTTTCCACTCAATAAATCTCAACATCAACAATTAAATGCCGTTATTAATCTTTTTCCAAATTTTGAAAAAGAAGGCTTAGGCCGAACAACTTTAATTAAACATTCTATTGATGTGAACAACGCAACACCAATCAAGCAGAGATTTTACCCTGTTTCGCCTGCGGTAGAAAAGTTAATCTTTGGTGAAATAGACCGTATGTTAGCCTTAGGGGTTATCGAAAAATCAACGTCCCCTTGGAGTTCACCAATGAGGTTGGTAATAAAACCAAACAAGGTACGATTATGTTTGGATGCTCGAAAATTAAACCTAGTAACGAAAAAAGATGCGTATCCGTTACCGAATCTTGAAGGTATTTTCGCAAGGTTGCCAAAAGCCAACATTATATCCAAGTTGGACTTGAAGGACGCATATTGGCAGATACCGTTAGATGATTCATCTAAGCAACTAACAGCTTTCACTATCCCTGGCAGACCGCTCTACCAGTTTGTCGTCATGCCATTTGGTCTATGCAACGCACCGCAAACTATGTGCCGTTTAATGGACGAGATAATACCCGCAGACCTTAGATATTGCGTATTTGGATACCTTGATGATTTAATCATGGTATCGGAAGATTTTCAATCACACCTTGAAGTCTTAATAAGAATTTCCTCTCAATTTCGAAAAGCGAATTTAACATTAAATATCTCGAAAAGCAAATTCTGTGTAACTCGTGTTAATTACTTAGGATATGTAATCGGGCATGGTGGTATAACCACAGACCCAGAGAAGATTAGTGCTATAACAAATTGGCCTGTACCAAAAAATTTAAAACAGGTACGTGGTTTTTTAGGACTTGCAGGATGGTATCGTAGATTTGTAGAAAACTTTTCTACTATAGCGTATCCTATAACTCAACTATTGTCAACTAAAGCTAAATTTAAATGGACAGAGGAGGCTCAACAAGCTTTCGAGAAAATTAAAGGATTGTTAACTACCGCTCCCATTCTTTCGAATCCAGATTTTTCAAAGAAGTTCTATTTACATTGTGATGCCAGTGACTATGGCATAGGTGCAGTTCTGGTGCAATTGGATGACGAAGGGAAAGAAAAACCCATTGCATTCATGAGTAAGAAATTGACTACAGCGCAGCGTAACTATAGCGTTACCGAGAAAGAATGTTTGGCAGCTCTAGAAGCCATTAAAAGATTTCGATGCTATATAGAGATGCAAGAATTTGAGGTAGTGACGGATCATTCCAGTATCGACCAGACCTTAGTGGTAGATTGGCAAGGTGGGTCTTTAAACTGCAAGGATATAAATTTACGGTTAAACATAGAAAAGGTAAAGATCATATAGTACCCGATGCGTTGTCGAGAATTCCTATAGAGGAAGTTTCAACCCTTGAGATGTCAGAACCCGAAATATATTTGAATTCTCCATGTTTTGGAGATAGTGATTACATAGAGATAAAAGAAAAAGTTAATTTAGATCCATCAAGATACCCAGATGTGAAAATTATAGATAAATTTATTTACTTTCGAACTGAACATTACACTGGTGAAACCGATCAGGAAAATTCAGCATGGAAGCTTTGGATACCAATTAGATTGCGTAACGATATTATAAGAAGAGCCCATGATAATCCAATATCAGCTCACGGCGGTATGCTAAAAACCTTGGAATTAATAAGAAGAAATTTCTATTGGCTTGGATTGGTACGCGAGGTCAGAAACTATGTAAGGAATTGTGATGTTTGTAAGACTACTAAAGCACCAAACTTTATTATGAAGCCTCCAATGGGAAGACAAACTATCTCAATTCGTCCATTTCAACGCTTATACATAGATATTCTTGGTCCATATCCCCGAAGTAACTCAGGTTTTATAGGTCTTCTTATAGTTCTTGATCACTTGACAAAATTTCATTGGCTATGTCCCTTACGTAAGTTTACGTCAACAGCAATTAAAGAATTTTTAGAAAAAAATATTTTCCACGTATATGGTGTGCCTGAAGTAATCATTAGTGATAATGGAAGTCAATTTAAATCTAACGATTTGAATGCATTTTTCACTTCTTATGGGATTACACACACATATACCGCGTATTATTCTCCGCAATCAAACGCGTCTGAAAGAGTTAATCGCTCGTTAATTGCTGGAATCAGAGCTTATTTAAAGAAAGATCATAGGCTCTGGGATGAAAAATTAAGTGCGATTAGCTGCGCACTACGTAACTCCTATCATCAATCTATTAATAATTCTCCTTATCGAGCTCTATTCGGATTTGAAATGGTTACACACGCGTCTTCATATGAATTGTTGAGAAATTTAAAACAATTAGATGAACCAACTGCCAAATTACATCGTGAAGATCAGCTACAGCTTATAAGAAATGAATTGCGTAAACATATAAGACAAGCGTATGAAAAGAATGTTAAGCAATATAATTTGAGAACAAAACCACAACAATTTCAGGTAAACCAAGAAGTATATCGGAGAAATTTTGCACAAAGTAGCCAAGAAAAGAATTTTAATGCAAAATTATCAACAGTGTTTATAAAAGCCCGTATACGAGAAAAACTAGGAAATCATTATTATGTGCTTGAGGATCTTCAAGGAAAACTTGTCGGTACATTTCACGGCAAAGACATAAGATCCTAACGTCCTTTTTCCTGTTAATTCTTTATCGAAATCTCAAGAATTACCCGGTTTTGTGGTGGACGTTGCATACAAACCCTTCAACGTTCACATTCTCTTTCTAATCAGAAAAAAAAAAAGAAGGAACACAGCTTGCTTATATTTCTGCCCCCTTATATACATTACATTATTATCTTCTCCAATTTAATCCCATTTGTTGATGAAGGGAAATGGTTTGTTAAGACCAATATTTACTAAACAGACATGGTTCGAGTTTTACCTATTAGAAAAAAGAAATGACTAATTTTTGAAGTTTAAAAATAGATGTATATACTTATCTTCTTGATGTTGTAATCCTCGAGTATTTCTGACTGTAATGTTTTATAATATTACAGGATTATAAAACATTACACACAAAGAAACATTCACAAAAAGAAAGAAAAACATATGTTTTAAAATTTGTCATATATAAATTTGTATTTTTGCTTTTGTTTTGATTAAGCAATGAAACAAATGACAATTGATCGAGAGATGGTTCTCTTTCATACATATGTAAGTAACAGTGGTTTGTATCTTAGCTAAATTAGTTTGCGCAAATTAAATTTGATAATGTTGGGCTTGAAGATTCTTGTACGATGATCGAGAAAGTTTAAAATTTTTAGGAATTAATTACTCAGTGGCAATATAATAGAGTCTCGTTTTTTTTGACATTTGATGACGTGGCATTTAGATAGCGCAAAAGAAAAAAATACATAAAATAAAATAAGAAATGTCAAAAGCATGGTCGTTAAGAAGTTGATTTCAAACTTCCTTTTCCTTCTTAACTTCGACAAGAACAGACGTTCCTTAGTGGCGAATTCCGATTTATATAATCGGGAACAATATTTTTAATCTGAGGACAAATTGGTTAAGGACGTTAAAGGACATCCACAGGAATAGAAGCTTCAAACTTTCTGTTTCAGTATTGTTTAAGGTAAATTTGTTTTAGATTATATTTTTGGTGCGCAAATTTAAAAGAAATTAATTCAATTATTAAGGGTTTAGAAAATCACGTGGAGTCGTCCACGCAGGAGAAATAAGATCAAATCAAATTGATCAAATTGATCTTCATTTCTTTTACTTTGGTCTTTGGAAATACATCCACAGAAATCGCTTTATTGAAGGTAAATTTTTTTTATATATAACCATAACTTATATAGATTCTTTTACGTAGGTTTTGATGAAGTTTATTTTTTTTAAGGTTTTATAGGCAAATCACGTGGGATTGTCCACGGAAAATCAACAACAGATACATCACACGACGACGTCTTCTTTTGTTGTATTTTCTAGTTTTAAAGCAGAAAGGATATTATATTTAAATAGAAAGAACGCTTGGTTGCTTAACCTAGTTTGGGGTTTGGAGAACCTCATATAGGTTATATGAGGCAATCTTCTCCCCCAGCTTTAATGTAACTGCTATTCAACTCTTTTTTCGGTGGTCGGCAACGAGTGGAATGTACAGCAAGTTTGGTATATATAAAGTGTGATCGCTCTCGTAGAGATGTTTATTTAGCGAGATTACTGTCATCAGCCAACTAAAATTTCCTAAATCGAATTAAACCTAATGTTTGTTTTTTTTTTTAATTTAATATAAACCTTTTACTATGCATACATTTTTAATAACTATTTTCCTACAACTTTTTCTATAAATCTTGCTATAAAGATATTTAAAATTTTACTATGAATTTTGCTAAAAATTTACTTAATTAAAAACTAAATAATTCTCTTAAAAAGAAAAAAATCTCTATAAAACATAGTTTAAAAATGTATATTTAAAATCAAACAAAATCTCAAAACTAAAATGATGATATATAAATCTCTAAATTACCTAAATTAACATCTCAACATAATGTATCCAAATATCTAAACAATACAAAAACAATAGACCATCTCAACATGCAAAAGGAATTATAAGCAACATATTATTTTTTTATTAAAAAAAAAAAACATCCCATTCATATTTAGCAACTGGTACAACATGTTCAAAGTCGTTGCAGAAGGCCTTCTACAAGATCAGGAACACGTTGGTAAGTGAAACAAAACATTTTTATTTCTTATTAATAATATACGCGGGTAAAATGTTAAATGAAAGCAAAAACAATACTTTTGTTTGATCTTTAGTTGACATTTCTTTGCTTACTTTCTTTTAAAGTAATGTTTACGTTGTTTTAAAATTAACATTGATTAGTGTTGTTATAATGACCACTCTCAATTTCAATTCTGTTTTATTCTATTAATAACATGTTAAGTTATTAACAGAACTCTCCTTTTGATGTTTACATGAAGCAATAGCCTTGAACTTGAAATTTTTTCTTTTATATATTTACTTTTTAAATCATATGTTCGCATTTCTTTTGCATATAATAGAATTGCACTATGGGTCAATTTGTTATTAAATTCAGTTAAAATTACCTATGTATCGTAAACATTTGTATTTGAGATTTTGAATATATAATAACATTAGATTTTAATAATTAGGAAAATGCGTAATATTTAAGGAAAAGATAATAAACTATTTACTAAGAATTTAAATGATAGATATTAACTATTATATATTTATTTTTAAGATGATAGATTTTTGAATAAAATAAGATTTTCAATATGAATTTGTAAATAACGCTTGTGTGGTCTTCTTTTGATGATTTGATTGGATAGAGTAGAAAAACGTTTTGGGGCTCTATGAAACAGGAATTGTACGCCAATAGAGCAATGGTAGGTGAGGGTAGTGAGGCGTTAGCTCCCAATGACATCAGGGATGCCTAATATTAGTGGGGCTCTAGATAATTGGAATTATAGGCCACTAGAGCAGAGGAAGGAGTGGGTTATGAGGCATTAGCACCCAATACCAGCGGGGTTGCTTAATGTTATTAGGCTATGGTAGGATTTATTCGCGTTTGAGTTAAAGTTCAGAGATGACTAGAATTAAGGGGTTTAGTTTGTTTCTTGATTAGATTTCTAGTCATAAAAGGTCCATTTAGAATAGGGTAGTTTAGTTTGAAATCAGGGAGTCTATAATAATTTTTTTTTTATTGTATTAAAGAGAGGATTAAGGTAAGCGAGGACAAGAACTCCCCCATCCCGACTGATTAGCTAGCATATCAATGGCTCCCGCAGTCCTTTCTATCTGATCCCATAGAATTAAGTAAAAATTACCATCTGTCACCTTATTTCGGTTTGGTGAACGTTATATTATAATACAATTTTGCAAGAATATTTGAATATGAAAAATCTATCCATAACATCTTACTGACTCATAAATATTTTGTATATTTTCTTATTAGTTTCAATAGAAATTACTTTTATCCGTACCTACATTGTTAGTTCATAGATGTTGTTATTTTTGAACATATGTTTGCTCTCATTGGAGATAAGTATACATGTCTATTACCACGTGGGCTGCTGTGTGGAACTTAATTTCTATAAAGGCATTTAATGTGTACAAGCATGTTGGTTGATATGCAGCATATATTAAGATGTTGCTACGCATTGTATGTTGGAATACACAGAATGTTTATGATCATACTGTACGATTTTAATAATAACAAACATGTTGCAACCCCAGTGTACATTCTGATTTGAAGAATGTTGATGAAAACCTTTTGTTTATACCATAGTGTGGCGATTACTGGACATATGGGAAAAGAATAGGAGAATGTATTGATTTAAATTTTATTTCGAATCTGTTGTTAGAATGAAAGTAAACTTGATTTTTATTAATTAGGAATAATATATTCGGTCGGTCAGTGATGCCACATGATTAGGCTAATCTATTACTTCGTGTAACTTTAAATGGCGTCAACAGAAGAAAATGTCATTTTTTAAGAAGTTTCTAGGCCACGAAAGATTTTCAGAAAGTTACAATTGTTACTCTACTGAATTTTCATTTTAGGCAAATTTCTTGTCACCTTTTGAGCCTACAAATCTATTGGAAGGATGGGCAGCTCATATCTTCCTGGAGGAACGTGTTGTATTTAATATTAGAGATTTTAAGTATTTAGAAAATTTGAGCTACATTTAAATTTAATTTTAATTTGTTAATAGGGTAATAATTCTCAATAATAAGGAGAAAGGATTTATAACGAGCATTAAGTGATTTTATAAAGCTTCGATTTAAATATTGAAATAAGTGGCACCAAAATATTTAATACAGTTGAACACAATTATCGCAAGCCATATGTAAGAATATTTTAATAAAATTATCTTGAACTAGCAACGGCAACACTTAAACCAATAACCCTGTACGAGGAGGCCGCATCGTCCAGCAGTATAATTGGTGAGTAAAATTCACATTTATTTACGTGTAGTAGTAAGATATTCTTATGTATTGAGCCTAAGCATCGCGTCAATGAATAGAATCCAAGAGTATTTTTTTTCAGAAAATTAAATTAACGTTAACATATGGCCCAATTGACTATATTTTGGATTATATTCATATCTTGTAAATTGAGCGAATAAGTCAAACCAACCTAAATTTCAACTTGATTATTGAATGAAACAATAAAGATCGCAAACTTTCGATAATCGCAATTATATAAATTATGCGAAATATTGCCTCGGTCACCCACTATATATATTTAATTCACGGTTATTTATTATTTTGTTAAGAAAATCACTTTTTGGCTTTTGTATTTTTGCTTCTCTTTGACTAAAATATTTTTAATTATGTTTATGGAACTTGTTTAATATTAAAGAAGAAGAAGAAAAATGTTTAAGTTTTTGTCTTTTTTTTATATTCGTTTTCTTCTTTTTCCTACAACACTAAAATTAACATCTAATTAAAAATTAAAATAATAATTTTTAGTACATTTCACGGGGAAAACCGTTAATTTTGAATTTATATATTGTATTTGAATTAGATCAACACGTTTCAATTCATTATAGTTGATAAAGTAGAAAATAGCGTGAAAAAATAGCAGTATTTTTTTGTTAAATTTACTTTAACAGTTATTCATTTAAATGCTTAAATTATCGAAATCTCATATTTTTTGTGACGGATGTTAATAATATTAGAATGTCTTTTAATTGTAAGAATATGTCTTATTGAAATAAATGAATTAGATTATTAAAATGAATTGGTAAAGGAATTTCTTTAGTTTTCTGTATGGAATAATGCGATAGGGTGATAGAATATGGGATTCTACGGGAATATTAGTGTCAGTAGAATCATGGTTAGGGCGGGTAAAGAGACACGGTTTTCCAATACATCAGGAAAACTATTTTTTAAATGATCCAGGTAATCAGTATCTTTGCTTCTCAATATACATGTTATAGCTTAGTAGGGGTTTTTTCATGTTTTGAAACTAAGCTATTTTGGTCCACTTAACACTAACGTAGAGAATATATTAGTTGACTTTCGGAAGTCTTTATAATAAACTATGTAATGAAACAGAGGCAGGAATAGGTGAGTCACGAACTCCCACTCGGCTGTTTACTAGAACATCATAGGCTCCCATCGACTCTATCTAATCTTGACCTTCAGCTGATGACACTCTAGTTTTGTTGTACACAATGGTAGAGAGATCAATCATACCACAATTTCAGTGTCGTTCTTTGTCCATTTGTCTACTGAACGCTTCTTGCTTTTTTACTATTCAGTGTCGGTACAGTGCAAACATTTACTTTTTACCTTTACGTTACATATTACACATCCACGATCATAAACTGCTGAGCCAAGCAGCAAACTTTTCGAATTAAGCCTCATGAACTTATTTCTTTCACAATTACAAGAAGTGGCTGAGTGTTTATTCATTTTGGTCAAACAAAGAGCAAATGATTGAAATAAATGTATATTTGTATGACCTTACATAATATTATTTGGTGAAAATAACAAAACGAGAAAAACGCTGAACTATCATCCAATTGAAATCTGCTTTGTTATATAACAAAATTATAGATATTAATTTTTATGATTGAAAGTTCATTGTGCTATAAAAACGCTTATGTGGCATATTCAGTAAGAATGCTTCTATGCACTAAATCAAAACTTCATTATTTTTGTTTACTTCACTTAAGCACTCTGTCAGCAACATACTATACTTGCAGAGTCAAGTGTAGGACAAATATTTTTCTTTTTTTTCATATTTTTCCGCTATTTTTTCTTGTGTATTTTAATATTAATTTTAACAATAACTCCACATGTTACCGTAACCACAAGTTTAACGGCAAAATGGTAAGATCTTTTTAAAAGTCAAAATTTTAAAAAATCAAAAGAGTAGTGTGGTGTTTTACTTAAAACGATGTACAAGTTGCAAACTGTTAGATGGATGAGTGACTACTGGCTGCTGTGTGTTGCATGTGGCACAAAAACACTTCTTTATTTATGCTGGTTATTGTATCCCTTTGCTGTTAAATAGGGAGAGCGGACGGTTATTATTCGACCGGTTTTAACCGGTTTTTTTGGTTTAGTCGAATACGGTTTTTTCAAAATCTTTATTTTAAAATATCGGATAAATCTGTTGATTTAAATAAGTATAATTTTTATACGTTTGTATGTTTATTTATTGCAAATATCGAAAAAGATATGCACACTTGAGCAACAATAACTTTTTCTCATCTTCGGTAAATAAATATTGATTTTTAAATGTGGAGAATAATCGACTAGACACATTGAAAGCGACTCACAAACGCCGTCTTTGAAAGGCAAATATATTAGTTAGTGAAATTTTTCACAGCGTAAATACACATATCCATTCGCTAATAATGTTGTGAGGTAATATAGCTGTTGAGAATTGCCAGATGGTGCGGCCTGGGATTGAACCGACGACTTATTGGTTGTCTTACCTAACATACCACAGTGATACTTATACTATTAAATACTTGGTGCATGAATTTACAAACAGTGCTGTTCTAAGCCCAAGCAATT
Source organism: Wohlfahrtia magnifica (assembly GCA_023159175.1). Lineage (NCBI taxonomy): Eukaryota > Metazoa > Arthropoda > Insecta > Diptera > Sarcophagidae > Wohlfahrtia > Wohlfahrtia magnifica. The sequence continues at coordinate 267,312 of JAKWBJ010000496.1, read as the reverse complement.
TTTATTGCCGAGGAAATTAAGGACTCGTATATTACTAATAGATATATTTAAAATAAAACGTTTAATTCTTGTTATCTTAGGCATCAAAATAATAACTATAATAACAAATTTTTAATTCCCTTCTCTACCAAGTAATACAACAACAAAAACGAAATTAGCTCCTTGAGTAGCTGTTCGAAACTTAAGCAACTTTCAGTACTTTGTTTTTTATACCCTTTGGTTTTTATACCCTCCGCACACCATTTTGGCATAATCGAAGTGAGATTTTTAGAATTATTGTTAGAATTGATTGCCACCTTAATATTAAAGTCTGCGTAAGCTTCTGCTTATTTTTAAAACGACGTGGTCCAGCTCTGCGCTTCAAGAATAAGGAACAATTTTATTTAAACAAAATAATCGGTCAACCGTTTATTTGAAGTTTTATGAACCGAAAACAGGTTTCTTTAATTGCTACTTTTTGAATTATTCGAAAACCAGTTTTTTAAAAAATTCGAATAATCGATCACCCCTACTGTTAAGCCAACATAATATTGGCGTGCATGAAAAGCTAAAAGACCTTAACATTGTTGCAGCATTCGAAATCACTGAATATGTATTTTTTATTCGTGGAATTTAAATTTATTCCTGTGGATGGCATAAAAAACAAAACCAGAGTAGGCAAAATATGTGCCTGCGTGGTTTTATCCAACGGTGTGAAGTCAGCAAAGTGAAAAGTGAGAAACGAGAGGTATTAAATAAAAGAAAAACGAAAAAAAAAATAGGCAACAACGAAAATATTGTGAAGCATCTTAATAAATTGCTTTGGGATTTTGAGTCGCACAACAAGTGAACACTTTCTTTGTTGTTCTTGCTGCTACCAATACGTTTTATTTTTATAAAATTAAAACTTACGTGAACATTTAAATATTTTTTTCTTTAATGAGTTCTGGGACATAAAGCTTAAAAGCTCAAAAATAATGTAAAATAAAAATAAAAGTTATGTGTATTTTCTATTTGGTAACAAATTCAAAGTAGAAGTTAATTTAATTTAAAAGAAATATTAATTATGCATTAAAATCCAATTAGAACTATAAATATTGTAAGTTTTTTTTTATTTTAAAGAAGCCTTATCTCTAAATAAACTTCCAGAAATTAAATTTGGAATATTATATTTAAATTTCCAAAATGTTGGCCATTGCCTTGAAAAATTAACCAATTACCACACACTGTTTTTTTTTTGTTTTGTTTTGGTTGCAAACATATGTATTTCGTCTATGGTCCTTAAGAATATAAATTTCTAAGCAATCATATCGAGATGGTAGAAGCTTGTCAATTGTTTAAAATCCGAATTAACGACCTGGATTGCTAGAGTTGTATATAAGCATTTTAAGCACTATATCACGCCGCCTCTGCTGTCGTTGTTGGTACCTTGGGATGCCGTTTTGAAATCCGGAAGTTTTATAATTAGCGTCGATCTAATATAGGTTTTGCGCTGTAGAATACTTCTGCTCATTTCGACCAAATTAGAGGTAATCAATCTCGATGTTTCAAGACTTGGTGGTAAATAATATCTGTATTTCCTTGCTGAAATTCAGCCTTATCACCTTACCTACTGACGTTAGGTTATCTGCAGAATACGTCTACGCCAATCTTTCTATGCATTTTTAAACCATCCTTATAAAATTGAATTTCCACACTGTTGTTTTTATTGCAATTCCCTCTGCGCCAATTCAATTATTAGATTCAATTATTATTAAAAAACGATATCGGATTTAGAATTAGGAATTTTTTAATATACTCGTATACCCTACATATATATATACACTCGTATATATATTTTGTTTTTTTTTTTTGAAAAATTATATTTTTGGTTTCCAAAAATTCAAAAAAATAGAAATCAGCAAATATTTACCGGTTAATTCAATAAACCATAATTCATGAAAATCGATTTGTAAATACATATTTCATTACCCATAAAGTAAAAAAAGTAAGTACTTTAAAAAAAATATTTTTGCTGTAATTGCCGAAAATTCCAGTGATAAATATATATATAAATTAAAAAATACATCGCTTATACGACACCCATTACATACAATTAATGGGTCCGCCATCTAACGTTTTTTTTTCAACTAGTGCTTATTTCGTGAATGGTAACACTTAGCTCATGTCTGATTTGACAGATAATTAATTTTATCCTTCCGCTGAACGAATATGGTTGTGTATACGCTTGAACAACGCTGGGAATTTGGTCCTGCGATCGACTTACAGAAGAGGCCGATTTTGCAAAAAATCATCTTTTCAGATGAAGCTCATTTTGATCTTGGCGGGTATTTAAGCAAACAAAATTGTCGCATTTTGGGCACAGAAAACCCGCACACATACATTGAAAAGCCGATACACCCAAGACGAGTCACTGTTTGGTGCGGATTTTGGTCCAGAGGCATAATTGAGCCATTTTTCTTCGAAAATGAGCAAGGAGTGGCCGTTACAGTCAATGGCGATCGTTATCGGGCCATGTTGAATGAACTTTTGTTCACAAAAATTGAAGAGGAGGATATTAGCCACATTTGCTTTCAACAGGACGGCTACACTCAATGTTTTGCGCCCTGTTTTTGAAGATCGCATTATCAGCCGCAGAGCTGATGTCGTTTGGCCACCTCGGAGCTGCGATTTGACGCCGTTGGACTATTATTTGTGGTGTGCCGTCAAAGATAAGTGTTACGCCGATAAGCCAGAGACAATTGACGCTTTAAAAGACAATATTCGTGAAGCCATTGGTGAAATACAGCTGCACACAATCGATAATGTGCTTAAACATTGGACCGATCGTGTAGGCTACTGCATGGCCAGCCGAAGCAGCCATTTGAATGAAATTATTTTCCATTATTAACCGGAAGTACTGTACTTTACAATAAAAAAAGAAATTTGAGAAAATATTCAGTAGTTTTTTTTATAGCATTTAAAAAAAAAAAAAATTATTTGGCGGACCCTTTACAACAAACAATTTATTTTCAAAATTAGGTACCTTTACCTTATTGGAAATAAGCCTTGCTAGTTGTTTTATATTCCAAGGCAGAGCACTCGGATTTTTTTCTTCTCTTTTATGATTATTTTATAGTGAAATTTCTTTGAATTTGTGTGAAATTTTCAACCTCTAAATCGTAACTGCTGTTTTTATTAGCTGTTTACTACCCAATGCATGATAAGAATGAAAAACGAAATAAAATAACAACTATGTGCCCATTTTCTGCACAAATCACAGAGCAAAATCATTTTTTAATCCAACAGAATGCAAATTTTTATTACTGACCTTAGCACTAATAGCATGAACTGTTTTTTTTTTGCGGTATTGTTACAGGTTGCCACAGATAACTTAACAGGGCTCTTTTAGTATGAAAAAATTAGAACCAGAAACCTTCCTTTATATTAAACCTTTTATTCTGTATGAGTAACATATATTCGTACGGTATAAAAATATGTTGAAAATTATTAGTCGAGAAAAGGAAAAATCGCTCTAAAAAGCATTGGTAATATTTGCATTTGTTACCTTCTATTTTATGACCCTTAAATTTTATCATAGCAAAGTTAAGGTCAATGGACTACTTTTTTTCGCTGTTGGCTTTTTCTCACTTCCGTTAAATTTTCTTTGTGTTCTTTTTGCTCTACAATTGCAATGATAGACTTAAGCACGCAGTTTTCAAATATTTTTTTTTTTTTTTTAACAAAAATTAATTCTATTTAATTTCCGTTTCAGCAATCAATAAAAGTATATTTTATTGCAATGAAAATAAAATTGCAATATGTCGAGTAAACCAAAAACAACATCAGCAAAAACAAGAATAACAAACAGTGCAACTGATGTACGACTTTACATATGTGTATATATGACTGTACAATCTCGTATGCATTTGAATTTGTTAACAGCCATGTATTAAACATTATGTTTCTCCACTTTCCCCATTTTTTCTACATAATATCACAATTTCATACCAATAAAAATTGCAACACTTACACGAATTCAAATATTTGTACATTATATATACATATATACATACGTTTGTGTTTCTGTGTGTGAATAAGTAACAGAAGGACAAAAAAATCGGCATCATTGAAATATTTATGGGTTTCTAACATGCAGTAAAAATATAAAAAAAAAGATTGAAAAAAAAATCATCTCACTTTTACACTAACAAATAAACGCATAAATTTTTCATGTTCTATTGAGTTTTTAGGGAATTTAATATGCCAGTTGAAGCAAAACAGACATATGGAAAAAAATAAATGAAAAACTGGCTAAAATATTTACAAACATTTTTTGGTTTTTTAAATTTTGAAAAAAAGTCTTTGTTATACTGTTACACAATGGCTGTTTGTAATTTAAATAAAACAACAAGTTAATGTTGGATGGACTCTTAAATTCAATGCAAATTGCATTTGAAATATTTTAAAAAGTGTATGTAATAGCGAGGAAACGGATGGTTAATATTGATTTCTCAAATACAATTTATAAAGACAGAGAGTATATGTCTCTAAGTCAGGAATTTTTGGCAGCTTAAAAAAACTTCTTCTAAAAAACATGGTAGTTGTTTTCAAATCTTTAAATCTAAATACCTTAGTTTTTTATTTCAAATATTATTATAATATATAAATAATAAATAGGGCAGACAGACACACGAATATACTGGTTAAAATATTGAAAATATTTGAGTATTTACTGTACGAAAGGCATTACTCTAAGGCCGATATCGATTCGTCTGAATAGTACGTTGATTGTAATGTGAAACAGGCTGCTGAACTTTACCTCGTATGAAATGCAGATATGTGTAATAGAATATACTCTACTGGTATAGAACGACTATTGATAGAAAAAAGAATAGTTCGATGAAAGTGACAAATGTGTAGATCGCCATAACTCAAATCTGGACTGAAAGAATGTACAAAATGCCTAAAAAATTTAAATCCCCAAAAACTGTTGGAAAAAAACTAAAAATATTGAATTCAACTCTCAGTTAAGTAACGCACTTTGGAAAAACAAAAAATCCTAGAACAACATAAATTTGCAAGCCACCTTTACGAAATAAGTAAGTGTAGTAAGTTAAGAGGTGCGTTCTCTTATTATTACATTATCTTTTGAAGAAAGACGGTCGCCAAATAAAAAATTTTCAATCATCATCACTCAATGGTATTTACGAAAATTTGGTAGCATCGGTGCATCATGAACTTAACGACAACAACAAAAACTCTACAGCCATAGTACCACAGTTTTTTTTTAATAATTTATAATTTAAATAATATCTGCGGGGTAAGGGTCGCGGGAATCCTTTGTCACCTTATGAACGAGGACAAATTGTGGCACTTTATGAGCAGGGATTGAGTATGCGTGGAATGGCGAAAAAACTTGGACGATCTTTGTGTGTTGTGCAAAATATTCACAAAAACAGAGAAAATTATGGAAAATAAAAAGCACATGACGTCCAAAGGTCCTGACTGCCCGTGAAACTCGGCTAATTTCACGAAAGGCCTCGAATTCCATGAAAAGTGCGATGACAATAAATGAGCAACTAAAAACCTTATTTGAGTAAAATACACAAAAATTCTCTGTCTGACTAAGCAGCATAAGATTAAGCGTAAAGAGTTTGTGAAAAACAACATGGCAACTAATTGGCATCAGGTAAACATTTCTTTAAAAAGGTTATAAGATAGCCCATATATTTTTGGGTTTTTATTAATTTTTTCTGATGAGAAAAAATTTAACTTGGATGAACTAGATGATTTCAATTGCTATTGGCGAGATTTAAGGCCCATGATGTTTTCCAAACGGAATATCGGCGGTAGCAGTTTGATGGTGTTGGCTGGCTTTAGCTCACATGGTACCCTGGAACTCTACCTTTCTTTCACTTGAATGGATAGTTTAGAGTACCAGGGCATTCTATCTAAGCGTTTGCTGCCTTATTTAGCCCAAAATGCTGACAAAACTTTTATCTTTGAGCAATTCATGTCAGCAAATCGACATTTGTCTGGATTGTTAATGCGTAATATTTATGCAGACAACAAACAGTACCAGACAAATGATGAATTAATACTAGCAATCTGCAACAACTATTGCGAAATCCGCTCCAACGTTCTGAACAAATTAGTAAGTGCAATGCCATCCCGTATTTTTAAGACAAAAGAAGGAATTGGGAACTGCATAAATTAAAAGTAATTGAATAATGCTTAGCTTAAATAAATTTTTGGATAAATGAATCACTGACCTTATCATCTTGACGCTTTGAATTTTGCACTTATTTACATAAATTTAAATAAACATAATATAATGGTACATCTCTAAAAGCAAACCCGGCTTATTATTTACTTATTAGACCTTATTATTTTGAAGCATACATCAGTAACAGCATATGTACATGTATCAGAGCTGTAAAAAGCTGCAATCACTGAAATCGAAGTGATTTCACCCAAACTGGTTAGATTATTTGATTTCATTCAGAAATCTGGTCAAAATTGCAATATTTTGTGATTGCAATCAATTTAATTGCAGTCAATTGAAAGGCAACCAATTGTTGAAATCATGCGATTTCATTTAATCTTTCAGAAATCACAAGTATACAATGCAACAAATTTATATACAATTCGAATCTGGTGAGATGCCTACTTTAGAAAAGTTTGTTAACAAAAATTCACGTCAAAATTCAAAAATTATCAGAGTTATCTTTATATCTAGAAGGTGGAGTTTCATTTGAAGAGAACAACGATTTCGTTTCTGATTTAATTTTGATTGCAATTATTGGTTTTGATTGCAATTAAATTAATTGTAATCAAATCGATTGCAATCAAATCTTATTGCAATTAGTTAATAAATTTAAAATAATTGCTTGAATGGTTTTAATCAAATTAAAATCATAAAAAAATTTACGATTTGGAAGCAGTCATAAGTGCGAAATCTTGTAATTGCAATTTCATCGATAGCAATCTTTACCAGCTATTATATGTTGCATTCAAAACTTGTTTTAACTTTTTGTTGTTGTTTTTTATATGTTTTACAACAATAAAATGTTGCATACTTACAAATAATAATACGACATCTTTATTTAAATTGCTAGATATACTACACTTGTTACATATGAAATTTTTCGCATGGAAAACTCAAAACATAACTAAATATTATTCTTAAATTTAACTGAGCACTAGGCTTGAAAAAGAAACTACTTTTGCAAACTAAATTAAAAAATGACTCATTTACAGTATTCTTAATACGTATATACACTCAAACCTCGTTTTATGCGAATTCAATTTTATGCGATTTTAAAATTATCGTTTTTTTGTGTTGTCTATTAACAATTTTAATTAAAAATAGAAGCACCGATTTCTATCTACATTGGTACAAAGTAACGCTAGACTAATTGTTGCTTAGATCTCCAAATCTTTTGGCGCGATTGTTCTCATCCTGTTAGTAGAAGTATCCTATCACAACAATATTAATTTATCTGCAGCTGATATCATAGACAATCATTGCGAATTTGATTGTGAGGAAATAGTTGAACCTCGTACCTCAAAAAGCTTGTAAAGCTTTTAACAAAATTAATGACGTACAAAACGAAATTTTCAATGTGGATGAACCTTCAACATGAACTGAAAGGTCTACTTTCTGGGTATCAGAAACTGTATAAATAACTGCAAAATTCAATCTTACAAAGTCTGATGACAAATTATTTTGTACGAGAAGAAAAAGCTAAAGTTCCTGAAAAACCGGTGATTATTCCGTGTAGTCATAATCAGAAAATGATAATCAAACAATTGGTAGCAATACATTAATTACTTCTTCTTTTGATGAAAGTGATAGAGAACCAATCAAAAAACGCTGTAGATACATATTTAGCGGCTCTAGGATATAAAGTATTATTATAACAGATTTTTATCTTTCTTCTTAAATATTATAATTTTTATTGTTTGCGTAAATTAAATACATTTTTTGTTTAATTTGTTTATGCGATTTTGTTTGACTTTTCATTTTTTGATTAAAATGTATGTATTTTTTAATTCCTAGAACGAATCAGTAGTTTTTATATCGTGTTAGTATATCGTTTTATGCGAATTCGATTTATACGGATTTTCGGTTAACGAATTGATCGCACAAAACGTTGTCTGGCAATATACTTACGTATCAGCAATATTTAATAAAAAAAATATAGTATTACTCATACCCAATATATCAGCTTTGACAGATTTTTCTTTAAGAAATTTTAATTTTCGCTGCTTATTGACATTTATGATAAATGTAACACCAGATATTTGAGTATATGACCATTTCTATATGAAACTTAATTTTTAAAACATTTTTGCTTTTTTACATCCAAATTAAAAACGAAAAATTTGCTTGTGAACTCATTAGGGGTATTGTTTTAACCCGACATCATTCTAATCTGCCATTATTTATGTTCATTTAAATGTCAAGCAATTAATCATAAATTTAATTTTGCATTTCTTTTGTGTTTTTGGCTTCAGCCCAGCCATCATCATTATTCATTTTTAACAGAATCCTATTAGTTTATTAATTAGTTTTTTAGACACATAGGCATTTGAATTGTTCACAATACAATACAAATTTTTTATTTTTTAATTTTATTTTTTGTTTTGTTTTTTGCATGTTTTTAATTCCACATATGGCTTGGAAATTTCTATTTCATATCTAAGTATAGTAGCTCATATATCATATGTTTTCCCTAAATGGTTTTTAAATATCCAAACCAGTATTAAAATCTTGACTGTGAAGTAATTTTGCAATTACACACACACACACACACACACACATTAGTAAATTTGCAAGAGCAGTAAAAAACAATAAAAACAATATGCCAAAACCAACAAGCAAATCTATGTTAATGCATATAATAGTATGTTCGCACGGCAGAATTAATAACTTTATTTGCTGTTTGAATTACTTATGCGCAGCCCTCTGTTCACATAGCAACGTTATAATTTATATTGATGGTTCCTTTTCGGTTTGCTTAACTTTTTTAATGTTGCTTTTTTGTTTTCAAGAAATTATGTTTTAAAAATGAAAAAATATCACATTGGTTGCTTAGGACATTGGAGTCTAATTAAAACTGAATCACTTACAAATTGGGTGATTTGCTCTCTTAATTTTATACGGGGAAGTATGTAAGTAGTTCGGCTCATAATTGATGGTTGAATTTTAAATGATGGGGCGAACTATGGAAAAATATTGCCGTGTGACTATGATATAAAATGATTTACATATATAAACAAATGTATGTATATACATATATTTGGTCTATGGTTGTGTGTCTAATCAACAAACAAAAATATATTTCATGGAAAAAACAAAAACAGTAGTCCCATTCTCTAAATTTGTGACTGTATTGAGTGTCAACTATGTCATAAACGACCATTGTATGTACCGATACTGCCGCTGTTGTTCCTTTGCTATGGTTTCCTTGTCCATTGATTGTTTATGAATCATTTATGAAATAGTACACCATGTTTATTTTTATTATATCCTACAACACTATATGCAGTAGAATCATTTGGCATTTTTGTCCTGTTATTTGTAATGTTTAACTCTTTTGTTATTATGGTACTATTACGTTGTAATTTCTTGTAGGATAAATCACACATAATGATTTCCACAGGAAATCACTTCGCAATAAAAGATGGTGTGGCAAATTGCAAAATAACGAACGACGTAAGTAGGTTGAAGTAGAAAAATGTATTAAATATACCTTCAATTAGGCTAGAGATCTGCGCGCACCTTTTTACTATACATATTTTTACGGTTTTACCTTTTAACGTTTATTTATGGATTTGTAGATTGCAGTTAAAATAATATAAATCTTGTATTTGGTTTCACTAATCGTAGCTCCTTCACGACCAATAACAACTTCTGTTCCTAATTCCTTGCTCTGTTTACAACTTTATAAGCAACAACAATAACTCCAAGGATTTTTCTACCTGAGATTTTTCTTTTAACCAGCTCGTGGTTCAACTTAGGTTTGATCGCAACCTCTTCAACCAGACACTAAACTTAATTGCACCTTCGCTGAGTTTACACCACATTAACTGCTTGCTGTCCACATCGATGTGCTTTATATATACATACGTGAACAATACTTCGAAAGCTCTTGAACCACATGATATTTCATGTAGATTCCTTTCATTTACTTTCTTTTTAGATCTTATGAAATCAGGTGAATGTAAACATATACTTTAAGGTTTTGTTCTTTATTGTTGTTTGTTATTGTCTGTTACTTTTTTATTTTCTGTTAGTTTTTGTTGTTACCGTTAATTTTTACTTACTACACTTCTGCTGTTGTTGTCAATTTTGTTATTTGTAAACAGCACGTGTAGTTGTTTTTGGGGCTTTTATTTATCCTTTTTAGCAATGTAATAAGGGCCAAAGGTTTCCAGCCTAATTTTTGTAATATAATATTTCCGTTGTGGTTTCCATTCGACATTCATTAAAGTGGAATTGTAGCGTTCTATAGGAAATTTGAACTATTTCTGACAATAGCTTGACACTGACATAAGAAATGAGTGTTCTCATCCTCAAACCATGTTCTGCAAATACTGCTTAAATAATAAAAAAATATTCCAAAATATTTTAATATTTTCGAACAACATGACAATGCCATTATGGATTCGTGTCTGGTTGCATATTTGACCGTAGTTCCAGTTTAACTAGGTTTCTCGCTTTAATGCGCAAAAATTGCTGGCAACAAAAATAATTGCATATGTTGCCCTACAAAAATTTCGCTTAAATAAGTAATTTCTTAGAAACGAGTTTTCTCTTAACCCGAGATTGGTGTACTTAAATTTAGCCCTTTATCAGTAAACTTCGTCGAATTGGCGAATACCAGTTTTCCGTTCCTATAATAAATAAGGTATGCACATTTTTTGAGTGGAGACAAATTTATATTGTACTTTAAGACGTTTGAAATAATAATTAAAAATATTTTCATACATTTTTGCTTAATTTAGTTAATTTTTCTTTAAAATAAAAACTTACATGCAATTTGAAGAGCAAAATAAAAACGGTGTTCGTCATTTCGACGAATCTATACCAATCTAGAGTTAAATGGTTTTCCGCTAATATGCACAAAAAACTACACATTCGAACATAACGTTTAAGTGGGGACTACATATATTGACTACATATATTGCGAAAATTAAGGTAAAACTGAGATAGTTTTATTTTTTTGCTGGTCGTGGTAAAACTTAATTCAAAATTTTCAATAATAATTCCTCATAATTTATTTCCCAAAATTTTCAGGAAACTAACGTCAATTAAATATAAAATTTAGCTCCGATTATTGAAAAAATAATCATTTTTAACTGCAGAAAAATTGATCAGCTTTCCATTGAAAGCCAAACTGCAGCTAAACATTGTCATATATAGTATATTTAACATTGTGTTGTAGGGTAGGATACAGTAGTATTACACCAAAAACTATTTTCCGTTTTGTTTTTAATATAAACTTGCATTTTGTTTTGGGCTTAGTTAGTTGCGTGAATATATCTCTGTTTTAAATATGAGTTTAGAAAATTTGTTATTGGTAAATATTTTTTCCATTGTTTTCAGCTTACGAAACTGATTTATTTTTAATTATCACTAACGTGCCGCAAAATAATAAATAAACATTGAAATTTATGATGATAAACACTTTACGATGCTTAGAATTAAATGAAAATAAAAACATTGACTTTAGGCCAACTAATATGACTTGTGTTGTATAGTGCCCATTTTGCAGTAAACATTTTTACACATTTATGGCGTTTTCTTTTCTCGAAAAAAATTTTGCACTTTGTTGCCATGTCTTTTTTTGTGTTCCTTTTTTAAGAAAAATAATTTGTAAATACGTTTTACGGCAAATAACAAAATTAATGCAACGTTTTTTCAGAAAAGAAAACGTCATGAATGCAATATTTTTGAATGAAAAAATTTTTAAGAACTTTAATTGTTTAGTTTCAATTTTTAGAAAAAAAAAAATACAACAGCTATAGTCTGCAGGTAAAGTAGGTAAGTTCGATTGATTTTTTTACGTTTATAGCTTAAAAATAAGTAATAAAATGTTGTTGAAATTAACACCACAACGGACAGTTATATTCGTGTAAGCCACTAAGTCATCTATCTAACTTGTCAACACTGCAGGAGGGAATTGATTTTGTAAGGACTATTGGTGGTAGGTAGCAGGACTCAAGTAATTGATTCAGGGTCTGCTTTTAATTACTCCGGACATATGCTATTCAGTCCAGGAAACTTATAGGATTTATGCACATAATGTCTGTTTAGGAGTAAAAGATAAATATTTCTTAAATTTTTCTTTAAATATTTCTATTTTAAATTTAACAGAATTGCTTACTAATCCGGAAGCCTTTATTAATTATTTAAAGTAACAATTTTCTTTTAAAAACAAATGAGTTTCTGCTATTTCTGTCCCTAATTATTGGCTACAATTTGTTTTTCTTTTCAAAGTCTTTTGCTTTTATTAAAAACACTTTTGTTTTTTTTAACTAAAAAGTAAACTCGAATAATCATATACCATTTAAGCCCATACTTTCGTCCTACTTTTTAAACTCATACTTCTACTAATTTTATAAAATTCTACCGTTTTTTAAGATCAAAATGAGCGCAACAATTATTATCATAAAAACAAAATTAAAAAAGGGAAAAATACAGCAAGAAATAATTAAAAGGGGCTGAGGAGGAGAAAAAAAGATATCGAGGAAATTTTAATTACTTTAAGTGATTACGTTCGTTAATTACAAAAAAATAAAAATAAAAATGCGGAAGGATAAAACTAATTATCTATCAAATCAGACATGAGCTAAGTGTTACCATTCACAAAATAAGCACTAGTTGAAAACAAAAACCTTAGATGGCGGACCCGATATTTGCACATAAGGAAAACCACATAAGATCATAAGAAAATTGTATATACACATATCCCTCGATCTACACGATAGAAACCTTCTCTAAAATTTCGTGGAAATCGTGTATAGTAATTATTTATATGAAAAATCGTGAAAATCGAAAAAAAGATATTCAAAATACTTAAACTATTGCATTGGTCTACAGAAAAAAGCCTTTAAAGAAAACTATGTGAAATATAATGATTTTGATTGGTTTTCAGAATTTTTCCATCAGGCTCAATATTTTTATGGGCGTGGCAAATTTTTCGCCCCAAATATAATAGTTATGATAATATATTTCATCATAACTTGAAAACGACTTTACTGATTTTAATGGATGTCACAGCAAATGTTTAGAAACAAAATTTCCTGCAAATCATCTCAATTAAATTATTTGTATTTTCAACAGTTTCGAAATTATTCATAACTTAGTTGTGAATTTTTTTTTGCGCAATATTAGATCAATTTTTTTCTCAAAAAGTCATAAGAAATTTTTCAGAACGAAAATTATACATGTTAAGCTCTGAAATTAAAGCTTAAAATGTTGAGAATGAAATAAGCTATAAATCATGAAAATCGGTTATTGCCGATTTTATTCAAAATTTAATGCAGGTACCTAACTTTGACCAAAATTAGCGAACAAAGTTTTTCATGCAAAATTAGTACACATTTTTTCTCTTATTTCCAAAAAGTTGTAAACAAATTCGTAGGCTATAAATTTTACATTTTAAGAATTTGAATGAAGGCCAGATATGTTAGAAGTGAAATAACTCATAAAGGTATTAGACCACCTGAGTTCCATCTTGTTCACCCCTGTCTTATCTGCGAAGCTCCTTATCGAAATTAAATGAATATGTACGCAACAGTCATGTACTAGGAAGATTGGTTTATTGAGCACTAGGGCGATCGATTTTTCGACTAATTCGAAAATTAGCATTTTTTAAAAAACCGGTTTTCGGTTACTAATAATTTAAATAACTGGTTAACCGGTTCTTTTATTTCAATAAAATTGATCTTAATTCGAGAAGCGCAGAGCTCGACCACGTTGTTTTAAGAATAAGCAGAAGCTAACGGAGAACTTAAAATTAAAGCGGCAATCAATACTAGCAATAATTCTAACAAATCTCAAAAAAACTATGCCAAAACGGTGTGCGGAGGCCATAAGAAACAAAGTTTGTTACACAAAGTACTGAAAGTTGCTTTGAACAGCTACTCAAGGAACTAATTTCGTTTTTGTTGTATTACTTGGTAGAGAATGGAGTTAAAGGTTTTTATTATAGTTATAATTTAGGCGCCTATGGTAACAAAAATTAAATGTTTTACTTTGAATAAATCTGTTATTAATAAACGAGTTTTTAATTGCCTCGACAAGAAAATTTGCTTTTCGAGCAGCACTGTATGTAAATTTATACACCACGTATTTAATAGTGAGTGTATCATTGTGGTATGTTGGGTGAGAACTCACCTTCCAACCAAGAAGACGTCGGTTCAATCCCAGGCCACACCGTCTGGCAATTTTCAACAGTGATATCACCTCACAAAATTGCTAGCGACTGGTTATGTGTATTTACGCTGTCGTTCGGAACAGGCGTTTGTGGGTTTGTTGGCTTTTAATGAGTCTAGTTGATCATTCTTCATATATAAAATTTAATATTAATTTATAGAAGATGAGAGAAAATTATTGTTGCTCAAGTGTGCATATCTTTTCCGTTCTTTCTTGGTTTTCACGTTTTTTGTGAAACGGTCAAGGTTGTCATATATACAAAAATAATTCAATTTATACAAATAGTTAAACGATGAGCATATTTTCAATAAAAAGTTATACAATCTTGTAAAAATTATACTTATTTAAATTAACTGGTTATTCATTTTAAATCAACCGGCTTATTCGGTATTCGAAAAATGTAGATTTTAAAAAACCGTATTCGACAAAACCAAAAAACCGGTTAAGACCTGTCGAATAATAACCTTCCCATCTCCCTATTGAGCACTCATTAGCAACTGTATTCCCCCATGCTCATATTAACTGGAACCCATTTCACTTCTAGGAGGTATTATTCAAGTTGATTCAGTATATGAAAGATTTTATTTTGTTGGAATTAAGAACATTAATCAATGCAACACTGTCCACAAAATTACAATTAACCCAATAACCTAAACCTGCTTCTGTCTCTAAAAAATAAAATCCGCTGCTCTAATCCCAAAAATTCTGTCCAAATTTTGTTAAGGTACTGCATAATCACTACGTTAGACCAAGCAAAAGGCCTACCTATCACCCACATGATTATGTCAACTGCATCACTTTTTGCTATAAGTGTTACCATATCTCAAAACACAAGTATTTTTTTTTAACTCCTATAAGTTTTTTGTTTATGAATAAAAATAAAAAGCTTCAAAGCAAAAGTTTCATCAAAATAACACAGCTCTATTTTCGTCCAAAAATATTTAGCGTTAGTGTGAGTATGAACTGAGTTTTTAAAACTAGAATTTGACGTGGTAGTAAAAAGCAAAATGTTATTATGTTATGATAGGACTAAAAATGGCAACACAGTGAACAAAATACTTAAAGGGCGGTATTTGAAGGCGTGGTAAAAAAAATATTTCTGGAAATGTTTTACATTATCTTTAATCCTAGGTGGTGACTGGCACATTTTTTATTTTTATTTTATTTTTTTGCGAACCACTCTATTGTACATTCAGTGTATAAAAGATTTATTGAAAACTTCTAGGAGAAACTATTGTTGAAAACGCTTAAGGTATCCGGGTACCTTGGAGTGCATTAAAAATATACCTTGAGGTTGTTAAACTATGTCACAATAATGAAAATAATATTTTAAATAATATTTTTTAGAAAAAAGTAAAGATTAAAGTTTTTTTAGTTACCCTTCGTTTATTTAATATAAATTATAATTTCTCTAATCCATAATCTCTATCATAAATAATTTATACTGCGGCATTTTGTCAAATTAATTGTGAATATTTCATTATTTTTTTATGTTACAAAATAAGCGAACAAAAGGAGTATAATATTTATAAATATAGATTAATTGTAATAATAATTATGTGTTATTGTTATTTTTTTATCATAATCGTATATTATTTGAATTAAATTTGAGAATTAAAAAAATCTATAATTTGAACAAACAAAAAGGATATTTTATTAGTATTTAACGGTCAGACACGTACATACAATATGTATTTATGCAAGCTTATATGTATGTATAGAACCATATGAATGGGTAAATTTTTAAGTAATACATTTAAATACTAAATGGAATATAAAACAATACCATTAACTATTTATACAATATAGGCCTATTAAATGTATTTACTAAGAATTAAGGCTATGTATTATATTTATACGAAATAAAACCATTAATCATATTTTTTAACAATAGCAGACATTTAAATCTGTAGTTTAGTATTAATAAAAAAATGAACAGTAGAATTAAAAAAGCAACATTTAATTAATTAATTTATTTATTTTAAATATATAAATGTCTGTCTGTCTTACTGTCTAACTTTTTTTAAATAAGCTTAGAATATTTTGCTGAAGCAGCATTTTTGCTCTTTGGGGTTTTTTAAATCTTCTTAATTAAATCACGTTTACAACAGTTTCATAATTCCTCCTTCCGTTCGAATAAAAATTCTTTAAAAAATAAATTTAATACATATTCTGAAAATAATTTTAATTGTACACTTTTATTCTTAATTTTTTTGTGTTTGTAATTAAAATTCCTATCACGTTAAAATATAAATCATCGCATAACATTTTACACATTAATTTTACAATTATAGCATATATCTCATGGTGAGCATGCGACCATAGATACTTCTATACGATGTATATTAAATTATCAAATTTTATTTATGTTTACAGTGTGAACGGAAATACTTGATCATTATTCATATTTTAAAAGTTAAAAAAAAAAAAAAAAAAAAACAGTATTCATACTGTAACACAGTACAGCGCTCTTAAATACGATTATTAATAAAATGCGTTTTCTAATCAGAAAACTGAATAAAAGCAACCGCGTTTGCTTTGAATTGCATTCGTTGCTTTTGCCATGCATCTTTTCAACAACAATCTCTATTGATATTGCTGTGTTCACATTGGACTAATAAAAAAAATAAATAAAAATACACACATATATATACATAGTATTGTTTTACAACAATAAATAAAATAATATTCATTAAACTGGCATAATCAACCATTCATATGAGTGGTAGATGACTTCAAAACAAAGGTGGCCAAAGTGGTACTTGAGGGCCGAAGTTTAATGGGCTCCCAATATGTCTACACTCAAACTAAAACAAAAATATTCAACAGAGAATAAGGAATAAACAACAGTTTCAGTCAGTTGTGTTAAACATAGCTATTGATGAAACCAGACGTATGTCGCTTTGCATTATAAAACTGTTTACTTGTTTTGTTGTTTACTTTATTGAGTTTTTTCTTCAACGCACACTGGAAAAATTTGGCCACCTCTGCTTTAAGAAAATCAATCAATGAATGCAGTGCATGAATTTCGTTATACTTACTCTTCTCATGTACTGTCATGTGTTTTTTAATAAAATAGTGTGAATTGACAACAATGTACTCTATGGACTTTCAAAGCCTGCACCATAGGTAACAATACTTTTAGTGCATGTATTCTCTGACAGCACTCGTTAAGTATCAACGGCTAATAACAGAGTAACGCTCTATTAAGCAGCTATACACGCAGAGAAATGTTCAATATACGAACAATGGAAAGGTCTGCTTTTAGCTTCCTGCCTGAGGTTACATAAACGCAGATGGACATTCCATATTTTTTCATATATAAAAATAATAGTTGAAGAGAAAACATGGCGAAATAAATTTCTAGCTCATGCAAGTTTTGAGTAGCCACGAAAATTTCGATAGATACCTGCAAATGTTATGCTGAAGGAAAGTTAAAAGTGTAAAATATGTTGCGAAGCCGGCGATGGCGTAGAAGGTATAATATATATATATATATATATATATATATATATATATATATATATATATATATATATATATATATATATATATATATATATATATTATATATATATATATTTATGAGGAGAAATGCCA
This sequence comes from Wohlfahrtia magnifica, assembly GCA_023159175.1. Classification (NCBI taxonomy): domain Eukaryota; kingdom Metazoa; phylum Arthropoda; class Insecta; order Diptera; family Sarcophagidae; genus Wohlfahrtia; species Wohlfahrtia magnifica. The sequence continues at coordinate 249,302 of JAKWBJ010000496.1, read as the reverse complement.
AATATATATCTTTTCTCTCCCATAATTACATTCATATATATATATATAATATAATTACATTCATATATGTATATATATATATATATATATATATATATATATATATATATATATATATATATGAATGTAATTATGGGAGAGAAAAGATATATATTTAGCATTTTTCCTCATAAATATTTTCATTACTACTCTGTATCTTAAATAAATAAGAGGCTTCAGCACCGTTCAAAATGATTTATATAACCCACCTTGTTCCGAAAGAATAAAAGATCAACACCCTCCAGATGATCCATCTAATCACCCCTCCACCCCTTTTGAAGGAAAAGGAAAGGAACATTAACTACAAAACACTATCGGAAGGGTCATGCAACGGCTTTTCTACAAAAAGATAAAAAGGTAGGAGTCTATGATGAGCAATGACAGTAAGGCTTTGAACCATAACTATACCAATTATAAAGAGGGCGTTGTTTCTATGCTACATCAAATGGCTGCACCAACATTAATATTAGACACATGCTATAGTGGACCAATCACCTGCTTAGCTAAATAACGAAAATGATTACAAGTAAACTGAAACAAGTCAAAAATACTATATGCGTCCAAGAGGAGTCCATGGTGCGGTTAGTCTATGAAAAATGAGCATAATATTCAGAATTTATTCAAGAAGTAAGTAGTATTCAAGTCAAGTAAGTAGTAAAATTCATTGAAGTTGCGTAGGCCATTAAATAAACTGACTTAAAAGTAATTCCACAAAAATAAGATATCATATCCTTGATTGTGGTCCAAGTAAGTATGGATTGAAATTTCGGTTCGTACATATTAAACTATTAAATATATAAAATTTGTTCACTTGAGACAGTTTTTTATTTTTAATTAGCCAAACCGTTGAAACCGTTAAAATGATTAATTTCAAGCTTTGGTTTTAGTTTTATTTTCAGAAATAGAGCGTAATTTAAATACATTTTTTGTTTCTCTTAATTTTTCTCCCTCTATTTTTATTTATTTTAATGTGTGGTATACATAGAAATATAAGATATAAATATAGATATATAATATATATATATATATATATATATATATATATATATATATACGATTGCCTGTTTATGATTATTCTTTTTGTAAAAGTCACTCATCGTAGTCTATCGTTGGTTATTGCCATGTGTGAAGACCATGTTTTATGCACGTCTTGACAGAGTATTCACAATTCATATTTTATGTTACAAAAACGGAAAAAGAAAAAACAAAATTGTATTTTATCGTCTCGCCTTTTACTTTCTATTTCCATTTGTGTTTCTGCTTCTGATTTTCGTTTGGTTTCTTATTTTATACACATATATAATGTTGTTAAAATTTGTAATAATTTTATTTTCAACAGAGAAAATATACTCACACATGAATATCATTGAAGAAAAAAATCATTACTTTTGAAATAAGATAATATGTTGCATTTACGTTGTGGAAATTTTTAATTGAAATTAAAATGAACACAAAAAAAGGTTATAAACATGGCTATGAGTATGTGTGTGTTCATATATATACATATAAATATTTTAAAAGTATGTCAGGAAATGAAAATGAATTATATAAGTTTGTTAAGAAAAGTAAGCAAATGTGGTAAATATCCAAAAATATTTTTTAAACTACATAACAGACTATTGCTTACTTTCAGCTAGAAATTCGATTTATTAACCAAAATACTTTAAAATTTACAACCCTCTGGAAGTTAACTTTAAGCACTGCAATCCATTATAGGTAACCAGTTGTAACTACTACATTAAAATAGATAATTTCTTTTCGTTACTCCTCTAGGGATTATATGACCTCCACAAATCATCTTAACTTCAGTCTTTGAGTTAAGCAGATGATCGGTCAACTGTAGCATGACTAGGATAAATGATGTTGCTGTCATCTACCCTCGTTATCTGCAAACAATGCCCTTGGTGTAGTGGTGAAAAGTCTTTGCTTATCAAAAATTCTTGCGTGATTTAAATGGAACAAAATTTAATGTTTTCTTAGTGTATTATAATTATTAGCATAAGGTTAAAAGTCATAAAAAATTTAACTTTCCACAATATGTAAACGATTTGAGTATGTAAAGAAAACTATGGTTTTTGTGTTTTAATATCACTGTCAACATTTTATTGTCAAGTTACCATCTTAATTGGCTTAAAATAAGAAAATTAAGGGTAGTGGTGCAAAATTAGATAAATTTTATTTGGACCAAACTTGTAACTGATCGTAGGAGTAATTACTAAAGATTAAAGGTCCGAATTTTTGCTTGATTATTAACTTAGTTTATAGTTTTGTGGTTTGTAAATGCTCCCTAATTACGTAATGCTAACAACGATAAAACCTTTATCGATTAAAACTTTTCTTCCAACTTCCTTTTAAGATTCTCTCCTTTTAAATTTATTCTTAGTTAGCGTTAAACGTGATTGTTATGGCCGTCGAATTATATCTGAATAATCAAGTCTCAAACTTTTCTCTTACACTTCTTAATCTAAGATATCATGGCAGGCGACTAAGGATCTAAATATTGTTTTCTTTTTCTGCTTTTCTTTTTTTATTAATATTGCAAAGTATAGAGATTACTGAAATCTTTACATAATCTTAGTGCTCTCGAAGTAACTCTCGAATTCATCATACACAAACTCAACCCGTAGCCAGGTTTGAGCCTCGTCCTGTCGTTGTAAACTTTGTTTTTTTTACTATTTATTCAACTACTAGTCATTTAACACAAGCACTCACTAAGATCTCTAAAGTTTAAAAACCATCATAAGAGTTTCGGAGATCAAACAAGCCTTTGTTCATTTTATCATGTATGTACTCTTTTTAAATATTGATAAACTAAGATCTAGTTTAAAAAATAAACTGTATTATGCAACCCAAAATACATGTTCCTCACATGTATTCTTGCTCTCTGCTTTAACCATGCAGGCCATGAGATAAAATTCTTGCTACAACAGTTGGCTATTACTTCTAAGAGAAGCTCCGATATCTTCACCGTAAATAAACAAAGTAGTACCCGTCTGTGCAAATTCATATGTCATGCAATTACGTTTAATGCACATATAACCGGAATCCCATTTAATGTCTCGCTATCTCATATAGAGACACCCACATTAAAGAACAATTTAACCAACGAAACACTAATGTCCCAACCATAATATGTGTAGGCTATCTTCAACGTCTGTGCGAATACACACAATCGAATGTGTATAACTATAATGTACTTAACAAACTTCCCGCCAAGTTTCGTTCAGTTTCATTTGCTTACATTTTGAGCAAACCCGATTGCAGTATACGTACATAAACAGCTGTTTCTGTGTTATATGCAAAACAATAGCAAAAGACTCACGTTGTGCAGTGGATGCTCATGCTTTTAGAGTTCTCTGAAACAGCGACGATTGAATATGTGTAGCGGGTGTATGCAGATTTATTTAAATGTTTGCATAAACTGTAATATTTTGAAATTTTTGGGTTTGCAGATTTTTAAGTAGAAAGATCTGTCGACTAATTGTTGTTGTTTACAAAGTTGTAAACACACGGAAAAAAAATTACAATGCTAAAGTAAAGATCACCAGCAATTAGCAAGGATTTTCACAATTACGCAAAAATCATATGGAGGGAGTAACAGTGGGTTAATCATCTACCTAGCTTGAAAGATTAATAAATTAGTAAAAGATTAAAGAATTAAAATTAATAAAAGATTAATTGGTTAGAGAAACTGAAACAAAGCAATGGATTCTTTGTGGAAAGCCAATGTGCTTTTTGCTATTTTTATTGCTGCTATTTTTGCTGCTTCTGTCTTCAAAATTTTTATGACACCGACAACATGACAGCAAATGCTTTTGAGCGGCACTTTCGGTTAGCTGCCTTGCTGCTCGCTGTCGTCTATGTGTTTATAGCGTTAGGTTATAGAGGCAGTGATCCTGAGCATAGTCTTGTTTTGTATATGAACATTTATTTTATGTTTTGCGACTCGTCAGTTTTTTATTAAAACATTAAAAAGCAAACAGAGTCGAAATTAAACACAATTATAACAGAAAATTATTTTATAATCGTTTAATTATCCTTCCTGTTGGTCTCTTGTCCTTTTAATTTCAAATTATTTTGTATAACAAGAAAATGAAAAGGAATTACAATTGTTGAAAATGCATTAAAGATAATAGCGTTTGTTACAATTTTCTTTTCTTTTATTGACATCTTTTTTTTGAGTCCTAGTCCTTATTAGATCAAGAGTTTGATGGGTTATATTGAATGGTTGGGATATTTAAGTTGTTATCACCCATGTAATCATTTTATTGTTGTTGCCTACACAATGTAGATGATACCCAAAGACAACCATCACTTTGTGGCAATATAAGCAATTGGCTAATTACTGTGCAAACTTTACGAAATTGTTACTTGACCGAAAAATTTAATTGAATTTGCTTCACTGAACCCAGTCGTTCGTAGTAATTTTTTTCGTTCTTTTCTTTGAAACACATTGGATTTGAATAAAAGAGATGTAAGGTAGGGGGAGGTCTTTGGTAAGTATACTACATTGACATTTTGTAACTGAATTTAAGGTCAGTCAACCCCTTCTTAATTAATGGGATAAGAAGCAAGTAGTAGAAGAAGTAGGAGAGATTGTATGGTTTTGTTCATGATTTTCCGTTTTCCTTTTTATTTCATTTCTAATTGCGGTTGATGAAAGACATCAATACGAAGCGAAACATCATTTGCTCTAAGAGACTCTTTTTCTATAGTGTTTTTATGGCATCATACACTTTGAAGCATTATTTCAAACACTCGTCGTTCTAATGTCAGTTTTTGTACCATTTCCGATTTCCGTTTTGTATTGGAATTTTTTTTTCCTTTTTGATAAATTTTTTTTTTGTACTACTCTTTCCTTTTTTTCCCCTCTTTCCGGGCCTTCGATATTTCCTTTTACAGGACTTTCTGAATGATTTTTTTCTTTGCGTAATGGGCTAACTTGTATGAGTGTCTGCTTGGCTCTTTTGTTAGATGAATGGTTTGCTTATTATAGTTCGCATTTCATTTCATTTGATGATGTCTCGCAAGTGTCTCATTTCGACTTACATACACCCACACATATATAATATTAAAACGAAAATAAAATTTAAGGTACATCAAGCCCGGCTATGTGACACACTACTCTACAACGAAAACTTTTAAACAGAAAGACGCCAAGCAATGACAACGTATATGGTATAAATGGGCAGTCAAAAAATTTGTTATAAAATATATGTCCTAAGTCCCAACACATCACGTTGTCACATTTCTTTTGGAGCCACCAAATATGAACAATCTCAGTAAATTTACTAATATGCATATATGTAATCTAAAACATTTATTTCAACCATTACTTATACCTTACTAGATTACACTCTGGGAATCTTCATCTTGCTTTACGATTAAGAATACTTGAGAGACAGGTTTTTAAAGAAGCTACACAAACTGCCAAAACGAACACCGTACAGGTCGACTAATTGAATTTTCTATGCCAGAAATGGTAATTAGCCACACAGTCCCCAAAATCGCCTGTAGAAGGGTGTCACTGAGAAAGGAAGATGGTAACTACACTAATAGTGACCTTTCAACTGTTCCTTTGGACGTACTTTCCAATAAGCACGGCGAATGGTAACAGTGGGAATGAGGCCAGACCAAATAATGTTGGTTGTGTAAGAAGGCAGGCAGCGGGGAGAATTAAATAGACGGTTAGTACGTTCCAACTATTTAAGTCTCAATTATTTTGTTTAATTCGGGGAAGTTCAAAAATGTGTTTTTCTGTATTTGCAACATATGCTGATACTTTGGACAGTTTTCATGATCCGTTGAAGATATATCCAGAAAAATACGGAGCTTGAAGTTGTATGAGTAAGCTAAAATATACTTTACATCGCATGTCTACTGAATATCTTAAGATGAGAAAGCCGCGCGTTTGCTTACAGCGGGACAAAAACGACATAGTGAAAACGTTTCAATAGATTATTTGGTAATGTTTTCCGTCGTAACCATGGAACCACCAGTTCACTCCTGAGACAAAATAAGATTCGAGGCAGTAGAATAAATTTGGAAAAGAAAGCGGAGATCATTACACCTTAAGGCGTCTGTTTTTGTGATGCACTTGAGTTAATTTTTATTGATTATTTTCAAAAAGGAAAAGCAATAAACGGCTGATATTACACTAATTTGAATGATGCAATTAAGGAGAAAACCGCACTTGGTGAAAACTATAGAGCTGTGTAATGAAAACAATGTACCAGTTTACACATTCGCCATTGTGATAGTCATAATTGATTAAATGAGTTTCCCCCGATTTAGCTCTATAGGACTGTTTTCTATTTTCAAAGTTGAAATAATGGTGGTAAAAGATTTGCCAACAATGAAGTGATGGAATCTACGGTTGAGAGCTATTTTAAGCAGCTAGACTGTTCTAACTATCAAAATCACTTGGAAAAGTGTATCGAGATATAAATAGATTATGTTGAGATATAAAAAAAAATTTCCTAAATCTGTTGTGTTTTCTTTGTCGGCTAATTTTAGAACAGCCTTCGAACGAAGAAATGGGCTGAATGAAAATTGACAGAAAAAAAAAACACTTTTATCCTTTATTATTGCTTTTGCTGGCTATTGGCTTTCAATGCTTCCATACTCCATCCACTATTTGAAGTGACTGTCCAAATGTTTTAATGCATGTTAGGCTACTAAAGTAATACACGGAGTGTGTGTGTGTATATATATGTTCTGATATTACAATTGTGCATTTCATGTTGCTAATGATTACAATCATTTTTTCTGCAACTTCTTTTTTTATCATTAATTTTGTTTTAAATTTTTTCTATGTAATTACATTTTAAGCATCATTGCATTCTTTTTTTTTGTAATTCTTTTTTGTATTTTTATCATTAACTATTTATTTTTTCTCTCTTTAATTTTTTATTTTTTCAATGTCCATTTTCCGAACAAAGCCTGGGCACTGCGCTCTTTTAATCATTTTGGCATACTTCAATCTTTAAAATAGTTTTTTTTCTTATACAAATATTTTCTCTCCATTTTCTTTTCTTTTGTTCATTACCAACATTTTGTCTATGTAAGTGTTAATCTCTTTCGTGTGGTTGGTTTAATATCTTTTTCGAATTGCACAAGAACCAGCAGACAAATATCGGGTGTTTTTTTACAGTTATATAAATTTAATTTATAATAAAGCAAAGAAATATAATTTTAAGAAATAAATTTTTATATGAATAAAACTGGCTTTGTTGTATAGAAAATTTTATGACATTAATGCTTTTATGACATTAATGGTTCAGCCATGTGGCTGCCAATTTTCAAAAAATTTACGCGACGATATTTCGTCAATAACAAATAAGTGGCTTTACATAACCCCAAAGCAAATAATTCAATGGGGTTAAATCACATGTTTTTGTGGTCAATTAATTAGTTCATTACGTGAAAATAATCTTTCATCAAAAGTTTATTTGAGTAAAACAATTGTAGCGTAGGCAATGTGACATGTCTGTTCTGTAGGAATCACAGTCAGAAAAATAAATGCCAGCAAATTAAGGTACGAAAAAATTTCTAATCATGTCTCTATACCGTTCACCATTGACAGTAACATTCTGACTACCATCAGTTTTGACAATATATGAACCAATGATTCCGCCAGTCCATAAAATCTTCCGTAAAGTGAAGGTACATAACACCATTTGCTGATAACGGCGACGAATTGAATGATTTAGATCTTCTTCAATACTTTTCTGTACAGCGGCTACGGCTTCTTCAGTGCGTACTGTTCGACGTCTCACGGAATGCACATTATCATTAGAAGTAAAGGTGGTTCAGAAACGATGCATTGTTATTTGAATTAGCAGACCTAAAATGGATAAATTCGACGAACTAAACCCTTACTTTGATAAAAATTCCAACAATTTGTGTGTTCAACAAAATGTGTATCCATAATTCCATGTTAAACCAATCTAAACAAAAAGTCAAAAGCAACTATCAGCTGTTAAATCGGTCGTTAACTAAAGCAGTGTTGCCAACTCAAAATTTTTAATCTCTAAAAAAATTACCCAATACAAATTTTTTATACAATTTTGTGTGGCAAAATAAAGAGTAATGTTTTACTGTAGTAAGCACCATTTCTAATTAGTTGTTACATTAAAGACTTTAATTTATTTTTATGTTTGAAGACTTTTAAGTTGAGTCTGTAAGGGAAATGGGAAAAATACTTTTTAATTTGTAAAAAGTCCTTTAGTCATGCCGAATTAGAGTTTTTGTCTCTATATTTAACTTTTTTTGGCTTGGTTTTAAATAGTATTTAGATATGGAAAAATAATGTTTTACTCACACCGTTTGTACATAAACGTGCGTTAGCCGAGGCATTTATTTTGACTCTTAGTCGGATTGCCAAAAACGCTTTTAAAATAATCAAGTAGTCTAGTATGAGCAACCGTAACGTAAAGTGCGCACTCGGTGGGGATGCTTACAGACTCAGACAATTTACGCATTTTTATTATTCGGTTGTTCATTATAATTGCATTAATGACTTTTTATCAATATTTTGCTAGTCTTTTGTACAGCATCGTCACGCAATAGTTCAATCTTATGTATTTGCAGTTCTAAGAACTCTTTATTCTAGTGTAGTAAACTAATGTCAACTCACTCAAGTCACCCATTTCATTTAGTAGATTATAGCCCATGACCTTTAATAGGCTTAATCGGAGCAATATCAACTGTTGCTGGCATGATAAAATGATTCCATCAATTATTATTGAGTCATTTTTCTTTGCTTAACCTACGAATTTTCTACTTAAAATTGTTGTGTGTAACTAGACCATTTTTAATAACTTGTGAAAAATAAATACAAAAATATATGTAATCTATAGACCACTTTTGTCTTAAATTCTAATGGCCAAAAGTCGCCTTACTTTTGATTTGAAAACTTTAATTCAATTGACAGCTGTAAACTATTATTTTAAAGAAAAATTAGGAAAATTATAATAGCATTGCTAGAAAAATATTGGACTAAGTGCTTGGAAGTTGTAGGAGATTGTAATTAAAATAAAATAATTTTAATAATCCAGCTCTGGTTTTTCATTGTTCGGCTTAGAATATTTCGAACTGCCGTCGTATGGTTATTGTTAATAGTATTAAAGTGCATAGCACAGGTCTTTCTCATATCAATTTCTAAGCCGATTTTTTTATCACATTTATTTTATCTTCAATGTCGGACAGTTTATGTGAGAGAAGGCAAATATCATCCACATAATCAAGCTCTTCTAGATGTCTTTTTTTATTTTCATATTGCATAACTCTTCTATAAAACACTTCAAAGAGAGATGGTGAAAGAGGCTATACTAAAAAGCTTTATAACTCCGTGAATTTTCAACGGATATCTAAACCTTAAGTCTCATTTTATTCATAACTTAATATAATTACTTAATTAATTCATAATTAGTACGATTCCTATATAAAATATTGTGGGAAAATGCGTCTAAAGTCAAAAAGTGTGGAAAAAATTATATGAATAATATGTTAGCTTTAGAAATACACCCTGATCATTGAAGACTACTTAAACGACAAACATATCGTTTAAAAGGCCTGCTTCTCTTTTTCAAAATCGGAAAAGAAGTGTAATATCGGGAAATATTCGGCAAAGTCAACAGCTTAAAAGTTCAAGAAGATCCGAAAAATCGGTTTTTAAACGTGACTCAAGATTTTAGAGGTGTTTTGAAAATTTCAAAAATATATATTTTATTCACTCGATAGCGGCTATCAGAAAAATAGTATCATTTGCCAGGTATTTTTTCTTGTCGCTCTGTGTAATTTGCACATAAAGGGTGGCTGATGAAACGCGATACCAAAATAAAATGTAATCACTTTTTTCTAATTGAGTTATCCCTTAAATTTTAGTTCTCAATTATAAATCCTTATTTAAATTTAGTAGAAATGCAAAATTTGAACGATGAAATCGTATTTAGATTTTGCACGCATTCTGGTCAATGATTTCTATCCAATGGGAGTTTCGAAGCATTTTCGCAGACTTTTCACTCTAACCCACAAATTCTTTAAGAGAGAAATCTTAGTTCAGCTCGATTTACAGTGTGGTGTACAGTTTCATTAAGCCATACTTTTTTGAAGAAGGCACTCGCACTGTAACTATAACTGCAGATTGTTACTTAAAAATGTGAGAGCTACAGAATTTTTTTTGTGGGGTTACTGCAAACAAAAGGTGTATTGATAGAAACCATTAAATTGAATTTTTTAAAAACAGTTAATTCAATGGATAACAGTAGTGATTTCGACATCAAATCTGCAGGCAGTCAAATTTTTATCACCATATCACACAGGCGTTTCTCAGCGTCGATCCCGTTTAAAAGTAATTATTTTTAAAAATCATTAAAAATATTTAATCAAATAAAACTATCTTTCACATGAAGTAAAAATCAGTCATTTATATTAATTATAAAAAAGTTAGGTTAGGTTAGGAGGGAGTGCCTTGCAGAGACAAGATATACTTGAGTACACATAGCGCCCGGTTGTGATACCACAAAGGAAGCGAGATCTCTGTACCGCCCACCAAGACCTAACTTACTGGTCTTGAAGGTTCCACATAGAAGTACATTCCCGGGGTGTAGTACGTAACGCCCCTGTAATCTGAATTGCCGCAGACCTCCTGACCTTACACAGGATCTTGATGTTGCAATGTTTATTGAGGACGGTCCACCACAAAGACCGCTCCATAAAGAAGATAAGGTTCAATAACCGTCGAATAGATCCAGCAAATGATGTTGGGTTTGAGACCTCATCTAGCTCCTACTGCTTTCCTATAGCACTAGGTCGCACAAGCTGCTTTACGAGCTCTCAGCCAAGTTAGCTTGGGGTCAAGAGTAAGGGCCCGGTATTTGACAGTCGGACTCAGACTAAGCCAGATCCCACTCACACTGGGCAGTGTAAAGCGAGATACTTTATACCTCCTAGTGAAGAGAATTATATCTGTACTAAATTGGTTCACTCTGAGTCCGAACTTTTTACACCAAGCAGATACAATGCCCAGAGCAAAATTAAGATTATCGTACAGTGTCTGTGGACAAATTCCAAAAACAGACAAAAAATTTATTCGAGTTTCTTTATGTAGCAAAATTCACCAGCCACCCTGTGTTTTATAATCTAGCAGAGTCAGTTGGCGCTTTAGAATTGATTTTGGTACACTTTCGGCTGTATGTAGTTAGTATTGCGAATAATGTCACATTAAGCTAAGCAAGGGTGTTGGCCTTTCTGATGAACTTTCTTAGCCAATTTCTCACAATGACGTCCAATTACATAAAGTTCTGGACTGGGCGTATGTGTTTCTATATCTTCGAAAAAATTACGTTTCAAATAAACCTTTGTGATATCTGATACGTGCATGGGATAGTTATAGAACTCGCGAACGCTGTACCCAATTTCTCTGAACTGGCTTTGAATTTTCTTTTCGAATATTGAGATTAGCAAATGTGACAATTTTGCTAAAAAGAGAATTCGTTTCGCAAACTTGCCCACACTACCACTCTACAAAAAAATTTACGTGTCCGATTACGTGTTGGAGTCACTGTATGTACATACGCACTACTGTATTAAGTAAGAAACGAAGGTTCGCTAAATGAAAGATATTCATGCTTACACTAGAACTTTTTATAGAAGTTAAAAGGGAAGCTTCCGTTTAACGAAAATAAGCGAAACCTACAAGCTAATATAAGTATGAACTGTTAATAAAACTTATTCTTAATGTAAAATTTATTTAATTAAACATACAATTTTTATAATATAAATAATAGGGCCACAGCACAACCATTTCTCTAATTGCATTTGAAATTTCGAATTTAGAAAATATATTATAAATTACAAGGCCATTTTCAAAATGATATTTTTCGATCTATTTAAGTATAATAAAAATATTTTCTCAATGATAGTATCATAACATTATTAAAATTTTTTTTAACACAAAATGGCCTAAATTGAGCCAATTTTTTATTTATGATCCAAAATGTCTCATAAACATTTATTTTCATAAATTTTTCTTCCCTTTTAAAGTCATATTAAATTTTTCTATAAAACAAAAAATAAAAAATAAAATAAAAAGATCTGCTTGTATTCAAGGAAAAAAATAGCAAATAGATCATCATTTATCTAATAAAAAGCTCATTTATGAGTTTAAACATAACAAAGTATTTCCTTTTTTTTTGTGTGTAGGCTTCACAAGAGCGAAATTTATTCAACAACGAAACCCACAAATTTCCTTTAGTAAATAAAACCCAACTTAAGATACTCGAAGCATAAATTTATGTGTTTAACCCAAAGAAATAAAAAAAATTTGAATTGCTTAAATTTATATCTCCTTTTTTTTTCTATAAATGTAAAAAAAATAAAAAATGAAAACGAAAATTATATTTTTTTTAAGTAACCATCGATTTATCGATAAAAAAATATATAATAATAATGTTTATTATTTATATGCTTAAGAGTATTAACGAAACGAAAGGGATTTACGCAAATAAACTAAAGGATTATTATTTTATATACACACTTACATACAAATATGAAAATATAAGCACTCAAACATACAAAAACGGGAATATCCTTTTCATTCATATATTATGTACAATACTCTCTAACATAGGAAGAGAGAGAAAGACATACATATAATGTGTACAACAGAAAGCATAAGTGAACGCCAGTTTATGCATATATTTTTACGTATTACGAAATATCAGTCACACAAAAATTTTATGGAAAACATAATAATAATTCATAATCAGTTTTGAAAATTTCTCCAAGTGTAGAAACCAAAAAACTTTGGCTATAGACCAATGAATAATTTTTACGTTTTTAAATAAGAATTATTCTCGAGAATATTTTTTGCCGTTGCTCATAACTTTTATTTTAATTTATACGTTTTTCACTAGCCTGATAAGAGCTATTCCCAAGACAATTTCCAACGGATTTCTGAGCCTTAAGTCTCATTTTATTCATAAATTAATATAATTCCTTAACTCATTCATCAATATTACGGTTCTTATATAAAATAGTGCGCAAAAATGCATCTAACCTTGGGAAAAGTGCAAAAATTTTATTAAAAGTGTGTTTGCTTAAGAAATACACCCAGATTCTTTAAACTACTTAAACGACATATATAGTATATCTGTTTTTCCAAAACCGAAAAGAAACTTAAAAGTGCTCTTTTACCCGTAACTCGATATTTAGAAGTGTTTTGAAAATTCCAAAAACAGATCGTTGTTCTACTCGACAGCGCCTACCAGGAAAGTAGTATCATTTCCCAAGTATTTCAACTTCGTTTATTTTTATCGCACCGTGTTATCAATAACACTTATCGAAAAGCATAATTTGTTTTAATTGAAAGTAAATATTAGTTGCTGGAACCAAATTTAAGTCCTTCAATATAACAATTATGGCTAAATTTTGTTGATATTTCTTATAACTATTATGTCTCGCATGTTCACACGAATTACAAATTACGTTGCCCATATGCGATCTTTGCAGTTCTTTTTGAAAGAAATTCATATTTTCTTGTAATTTTTTTTATTTTTTGGCTTTTTATTTGCGAGTAAATTGTGTTTAAACAATGAAAAAAATGGTGAGAAAATAATTTAGTATAAACAAAGAACGATTAGGATATTAGATGAACATAAATTTAGTGTAGATAAACACTCGATACAAATAAGAGATAATATCGATTTTGTAGTAATCCTTCGGGTAATTTAAACTCAATGGCTTACAATTTGGATAATTTATTCTTAAAATTTTATATGCTGAATTATGTAATTTGACTTATAATTTGTGTTTAAGATGTGTATGGAAAAGCAAACTACAAAAAATAATTGTTGTATAAACATATTATAAAGAATGTCAAGCCAAAGCAATCATATTATTTAAAACTAATCGTAATTTCTATTCAAGTTCTTTTGATTAAATGATTGAGATCGTAAGCACCACCACTTAAAGAATCTCTTGGACGGCTCTTCATATTCAACACATTAAGTTGAGGCTTCAAACAAAGGCAGTTGACTTCTCTGGTAGTAAAGCAAATGCCTTTTTTGGAGTTACTATATGAACTTTATCCTGTAAGTCGAAATAGTAGGCCACTTAGATAGCACGATTTCACGATAGCATTTCCTGAGACATGTTTATTAATTTTATAATGGCTTTTTACTTTTGGTTGTTTAATTCTTACATATAGAAAAAAACTCATTGTAAAATCAACATTAGATGTTAATTTTAAGTCGTTGTAAGCTTATGGAAACTTTTTTTATCGAAGTATGCCCTAACCAGATATAATTTCAAATAAACGTGAAATTTCATGTTATTTTAATATGAGCATCATGTAAAATCTATCGCTAGATTTATATTAAATTAAATGTTAATTTCATATTGAGGTAACATGTAACTCATATTATTTTAACTTCTCACAATGTTGATTCAATAAGGTACTTCACCATGATTATCACTTTGATTTAGCTATAACTACTATATTAATTTAACTTCTAGTTGTTTTTACATGAAACGATAATCAAGCAAAATCAGTATTAAAAAATGTTGAGTAAATCTTATTTTAAATGATTTTAGAATGACTTTCTGCGTGTAGAAAAGTATTTATTTATTTGCACTTTAACACTTACACTTTAAATTTATATATGCGTTTGAAAGTAAAATTGTGGCAATGACATAAAGCGGCATATTCTCACGATAAATAGCTTATCAAATACAAAGTCATGTCATTGCGATGCAAAGTAACTAAAAATTTTACCTATCCAAATGAGGTTGAAGGTTATCAAAGTTACTTAATGAATCAGATACCAATCTCATGATATAATTATTAAAAAGAAATATCTACAGAGCTCCAAAACAGGCCGCTATTTTTTTAAAGAAAGAAGTATGTCTGCAATTCTGCAAGCTTACTAAATTAGTTAGGCTACACCCTACTGAAGCCATATGACAAGATATGTCACGCTGCACTAGAATGGAATCAGCACAGCAGTAGAAAGCGTTGAAGGCCCAGATTTTGGAGGCCACTACCAAGGCTGTAGTAGTAAAAGTGTAGGCATATAACACAAATGGTTCGCAACGCAGCAGAGGACATTACGAAAAAAAATTTATTGTGGTTTCGAGTGTTTAGTAAAGAGTTTGCAACCTCTCTCTAGACAAATCCATCTAAAGAAGCCACACTGACTTTCCAGCTTATCTCTTGCGATGATGCCAAACATCAGACGAATAATCAGGAGAAAACGCCACTAACTGGCAAAAAATCGCCACCATTTAGCAATTATCATCACCACTATACACAATCATGTGGAGGCGAGCTACAGTAGATTAATCATCTACTTAGCTTGGAAATCAACTTAATTACTGCAACTTTGTGGAAAGCCAATGTGCTCCCTAAAGGAGTGACGGACAAAAAAAAACTTGCAAATCTTCTAGTGAATTGAGGTATTCAGCATCAGATGGGCAACAAACACCATTGTTTTGTTAATAATCTATGTTCCTAATGGTATATGATAATAATGTTAACACTGTAAATTGGAGTCTAGAAGACTAATAACTTCTCATTTAGTCTGAGAAAATGAAAATTAACCATTTGTAGTTCAGAAGAAGTATTATTGCCGTTGCCCAGGAAAAAAAAACAACAAGTTAAGGAAACTGCAAAATACTCAGGTTGCAAACTGAAGGCATGGAGTTGATTTACTTGGTGACATACTTTCCTGATAAAAATTGACAGAATAATAGAAAATCAATATTTGAAAACCAATTTACCATATTTTGTAGAGATAGTGCGTAACTTAAAGAATAAGTTATATTTTCACAATATGGTAACACAAAGCACACCGATTAGATTCCAAAATTGTGATTTTCATAGCATAACCTTTAAAATGAGTAGCATAAAGTCCGAACTAACTCCAAAACAAAATATATAAGCTTAGGATTAGATAAAACAATAGGATAGTCAAAATTCCAAACGAAATAATTATAAAGGCTGCCCAAATTTAAGGATTCATTCTAATTTTAATAGAAAAAAGAAAAGTGTGCCGCTCTGGTATGGTATTTAAGACACCCGATTACCAACAAATAGATCCTCGGTTCAATACCAGACCAGACCATCAGATAATTTTGAACAGTGGTACCACCTCATAGCACTGCTAGCGACTGGTTATGAGTATTTACGCTATGAAATACTTCTCTAACTAATGAATATGCCCAAATAAAGTCAAAAAATAGAATCGTGTACAGCTCATTGACTGAGGGAAGTCCCCCTTGTCCCTCTTGGGACAACGCGGGAATAATGTTTGTATGTGTGTAAAAAAAAGACTTTTTTCAGATATTAAAAATATTTTTATTTTAGTTTATTAAAAATAGGCTCCAGTTAAAAATGAAAAATTATATCGGTCAAGTTACTCCCCATACTAGACCGGCAGGCTCCCAATCTTTTACCAAAATTATCAATCACTTCTTTCAATAAACGTTGCCAATGGCTAATATCTACTCGATATTGTTGGTTTTTAGCACTCGAATTGTTGTCAGATTATTGCTATACAATTCGATTTCAAAAAACCTCACAAAAAAATCGAAAAGTGTCAAATCGTACGATTTTGGTGTCCAATTTACTTTACTTTACAATGTTGTGATTTTTGGGCTTTTCTTTCAAAAAGCTTCTGATCATCTCTCTGTAACAATTACAATTGACCGTAATCGCATTTCCACTTTCGTTTACAAAAAGATATGGCTTGATAATTCCTCCGGACTAAAAGCCACACCAAACCGTAACTTGTTGTGGATGTAATGTTTGCTCTAAGATAACTCTCTTCATCCCAAATGCGGTAATTCTGTTTGTTGACGTAACCATTGCGCTGGAAATGGGCTTCGTAGGTGATTATTTAAAAAAAAATTTTCATTTTTTTTTTTTTTTTATTTTGAAAACTTTTGCCATATTCAAAAAATGTTTTATTAATAAAAAAAAAACACGTCGTTCCTTCGTGTAATGTTCCAGATTAACTAACCGTAATATATTTAGAATCTAAGAAAAAAAAAATTTTTGAATAAAAATTACAAGTAGAAAAAACATAGCTGTAAAATTAAAATGATACCTCAATTTTGGTCACCTTTTAGGTCTAGTAAAAAATAAAATTTACTTTCATGTTAATGGTTTTATTGAACAAACACTTATGTTCTCTACTGTATGCTGTGCATTTATATGTTTGTGTATGTTTTGTGTCAATTTTTACTTCAACATCACCAGAAAAAAAGATATACATATAGGAGATATGAAATAAACACAGGAAAATAAAAATAAAAGAGTAAAATAAAAATAAAATTGATAGACGGGAAGTAAAAAAAAATATTGAATAAAATATAAAGACAGCAAAAACTCACTAATATATGTATATACGCACGCACCAACATAATAAAAACTTTAATAAAAATCAACAATAGGACGTGATAAAACAAAAGAAACAAACATTTGTTTTTGGTATTAATGTATATTTATTTTGTTTTAATTTTTTTAAATAAAATTTTAAAAATTTTAAAATACTTTAAAAGTTTGACGAGTGTTGTCGGTAGAAGTTACTCAATCAAACTAAAGTAAAATTTAAAAATTATTATGAAATGCTTTAGTATTGGTTCAAAAATGATAACATACACTTGTCCTTCATATAACGCAATTAATTCGTACCGTGTTATACGAAACTATAAAGTCAATGTAATTTTATGTATAATATTGAAACTGTCTTGTACGAATACCGTGTTGTATGAAACTAAGATATAATGTAAATCAATGCAATGTGTAACGTGTTATATCGAAAGCTTTATCATTCTATATCGAAGCCAATTCGTACTGTATAAAGTTTTTCTAAAGCTGAAATTTCGCAACACAAGTAAATGTAAACAAAAAAACAAAGTAGGCTTCAAGTTTTAATCAACAACGAAATTATGAAATTCAACATTATAAAATATATGTATACTGTACCGTGTAATATCGAAACCGTGTTGTATTAGTCGCAAATATAGAACCGCATAATATCAAAACCGTGGTACATAACTACCGTGTTATACGAAGGATAACTGTACTTAATTGGTTCATATTCATCGTTAAAAATAATTATACTTTGAGTTAACAAAAGTCGACTTTTTCTAAAAGTCGAATCTAAGTCGTTCATAGACAACTTAAAGTATACTTTTGGCTTTAGAGTCGATTCTAAATATAAAATCGGCTGAACCTGTTTTTAAATAATTAAAAAATCAGCTGAACCTGTTTTTAAATAATTAAAAAATAAAAATATTTTAATAAAAATTTGTTACAAATTATTTGATTAGAAGTCATTTTTGAATTTTTTCGCATTATATTCATGCGAAAATTTTAGCTTCACCTATTGTTTTGAAAGAATTTTTTTTCTTTTGTATCATTGAAATGTAGCACTGCTCTCTGCATATCAATAGGAATACATGTTATTCCGCTTCTAAAGAATATTGCTCTTGATGTTCGCGTTTGCAATGATACAAAAGTCAACAGATCCATAAGATGGGAACTTAAACAAGAACTAAAACTATGGGAATTGGCGATGATATTTGCCATTTAGCACTCATCCATCATTACATGTTTACTAAACTTAAAACTCTTTAAAGTGAAACTGCAAGGACGAGACTAAGGCTCCACATAGAAAGACGGAAGATAATGCTACCTTGGTAGCATTATAATAAGGGCTAGTGGCAATAGTGACGATATGTTTCGGATGTCCAAAGCCAGTCAACCTTTCGGTATTTTATGACCTGTGTGGACGAATAGCTATCTTAAAATTGACTAATGTCAGCCCTGCTGTATGGAAAGCCTTATTAACCTTAGTGTGTATTTTCACTAATATATGTTTGAAACTCAAAATTATAAGTTTTTGTGAATATAACCGTCGACAACAGTCGACTTCAGTGTGTGGCTATCAATATGAGCCATTATCTCTAAGTAACATAGAATTTTCAAACTGTTAGATCTGTTTTCATTTGAACACTATACAGCTATATTTTATAAATTTTTTTAAACAGCCTTTTTTCAACCGTACTGGACTTTAACAAAATTTTTTTCCGATCACCACTTTTAAGCTTATAAATTTCCAATCATCCGGGGATATTACACGAAATTTTTTTGGAATATTTAACACATTTCTTTATTTGCTTGTAGTAATATAAACAATATAAGTGTAAAAAATATTTTTGATATTTTAAAGAAAATTTAGCTTTATTAATTGTATGTATACTTTTGTACACTATGTAGCTAAACTAGCAAAAAACCTTCATGATAAAAAATCTGTTGTTTAAAATTAAAAATATTTGGAAAAAGTTTAGTAGTTTCTTAAGAATACAAAGGCGACTTAATAACTGTTTGACATTTTGGATACAAGTTTTACCAGTTTTTAATTCCTTTAATTTATAAAATGTTTATCAAAGGCCTCAAAATTAGATTTGAATAAGATTTCTGTTTATTCATTTGACCAGATTTTTGAAATATTGTTCCATTATTTAGCGCTTCAAATAGTCTGTATACTTTAGATGAATTAATTTAATATTAGCTATCAGAATTTGACAATGAAGTATGGACTTGATATTTCAAAAAAAAATTAGTTATCTCCTCATAAAAATAAAGTTGCCTAAGCTTTGCCTTTAAAACTTTGAGTTTTTTCGTTTGTATGGCATTCACGTTGTTCAATCATATTATAACGATAAATCGATATTATAGTTACGCTTGCACTGTGTGCAAATTTAAATCTAGAAATTAACTATTCTAAATAAAATTGGCATTTGTTTTAAATCAACAATGTTATTTATATAATCATAAGCGACTCTAGCGGCAAGTCTGTAAAATTACATAAATAACTTATAGAGTCCTTGCTTCTTTTTGGTATTTGTTCATACAAAAAAATGAAAAAAAAAACCTCAAAGCCATGGGTTGGTCATAATATCTGTCATAAGCAAACGATGCATGTATAAATAATTGAAAGGGCGACATTTATATGAATATTCGAAATCAAACTAACGATGACGACAAAACAAAACTCCCACAATCAAGTCAGACTGTTGACAATTTGGACGAAGTTGATGATTGCGATGTGAATAAGTTTTTTTGTTTCTCTTGTTGTCGGAATCTAGTGAATCAATGATTTTTTTATTCTATTTTTTGAAAGAAAAAAAAAAAAATAAAAAAGTGAACAAGTCTTGCATGAAAAAAATTAGTTTTTTGAATGATACAAGGGATAACGTTGTTGTTACGCTAATTGTACAAATACCATCATAATAGAAATAAAATATAAAATATTCTAGTAATGACTCTGATAAAGACATAATGAAATGAAGACTTAAAAAGATAAAAAAGGCTAAAAAAATATGAACTCCGTAGAATTGTTAGAAAGAAGCTACGCTCAAACTTATTAATGTTTTCACATGCCAAAAATATTAAAGTATTTATAAATCAACGGCCGTACTTATAATGAAAATCTAGCAAGTGTCTAGCACAAGAATTATTTTTACAAAACTTGCTACTATGTTAACTAAGAAACATACTCGTAGTTGCCTCCGAGGGCTATACAATGAGAATAGCGAACAAGATGTCTCTTGAGATCTGAAAACAGGAAAAGTCGCTGGGAGCTGATTTTGCAGAATACAGTTGGTGGGTAAGTAACTTGAAGACCAATTAATTCAATTTTGCCATCGTTTCCATCGATTTGTGGCACGATTTATGAGCTCAAACGGCCGCCACTTTAAACAGAGCTTTCGCAATAGAAAAAAACTACCATCTGATATCTTTACAATGCCAGCTAGCTCGTGAATTTGTGGATTTTTTTATGTTTTCTGGAATAACAGCCTCATTTAGGCTGTTACGACCCCGTTTAAATTCAGCAAACCACTTCTCTACCTTTTGTCTCGATGGAGCAGAGTTCGGATAATGTTTATTTTAATTTACACTGTATATTCTTTTCATCAAAAAGCAATGCTTCATCAAAACTCGAGATTCACTTTTCTCTATATGATGGACAAAATTCTAGTAACGCCATCCATGTCTCATCCTACGGACTTATTGAATGACCTGTTATGTATGTATTTAATGAGAAAATATTTTTGTACTTAACTCACACTCGTTTGATTTATCGCAGCTCCTGGGGCGCCCTGGTCATGGCTACTGTGTGAGCTGACAAGTTGCGAAGAAGCGTTAGAACACCTTTTTCGATTGGCTAACATAAGGTTCTTTTTAAGTGAATTTTCAGATTAAGGCGGATCTTGGAACTCTCCCATGTCTGGCTTTTCGCTCTCTTTCATGAGTATAACTTTAAAGTGTTGCTTAATGGGCCATAATACCTCTTCGTTACCTAGATGATCTGAGATGACCCACGTAACCTTATCTATCCTCCACTTTAAATGCTTGTTACATTTAAAAGTAGTAACTGGAAAATAAAAATTGCTGCGTATTAGACGTCTCAAATATGTTTATACATTACTTGTGTATTGTAATTTCCGTAGTTTGTTGCACAACAGTAACAGTATATGTTATTATACGCAACTTGATTCATAAAATAAAACTGATCCAATATATGTTAGTATATCCACACGGTAGAATAAACGAGTTGGTGCGCTATCTGAATCACAATTGCGAACCATAGTGTTTAAACGATGGTTCTTGTTTCTATAATCGCAATATTTTACCACAGTAATGAATGAATTTACCACATGGTCAAAAAAAAAAAAAAAACAATAACATTCTGGGCTTTAAATAAAAATATGTGGAATATAATGACTTTGATGTGCTGCGTTCAAATCCGTTTTCAGATTTTTGCAATCGGGCGCAAACTTTTTTTATGGGCGTGGCAATTTTTCTCCCAAAATATGGTAGTTATGCCAATTTTATCATAACTTGAAAACGACCTAACCGACTTTGATGCAAGTACCATCAAATGTTTAGGAACAAAATTTCCTATAAATCTAGTGTTAAATATTTTTTTCGATAGTTTTGAAATTATTAATAACTTTGTTGAAAAAAAAATTTCGCGCAAAATTAGAGCAATTTTTTTTTTCTAAAGTCATGAAATGAATTTTTCTTAAGTACTCAAATTAAAGCTTAAAATATTGATGATAAGTCATGAAAATCGGTTGACTATTGCTGATTTTACTCAAAATTAAATGTAGGTATTTAACTTTGACCAAAATAAGCAAACAAATTTTTTCTTGAAAAAACAGTGGAATTTTTGTTTTTAAATTATAAATTTTACATTTTAGGCATTTCAATGAAAGCCGGATATGTTAAAAGTAAAGTACCTTTGGTTAAGGGTCTTAGTAGCACCTGCTTGTTGTCTGCCATTGCTTTGTTTCCTTGTAGGGTACAAAACATACATATGTATGCTAAAACATAAGTGCAAATCGACTTCGTATGGTGGTGGGTATCTGTATTAAGTTGAAGATATCGCAAACAAAGAAAAAAGAAGAAGCATACAGAAGCGGTATGCTAATGCTTACTGTGTCGGCATGGTCAGATACAGCAGTCTTTCGAACAACATTGCTTTGCACTGGTCATGTGAGCAGTCTAATCATCAGGGCGTATCAATCTAAAGAATGACCATTATAGCTTTGCACTCTATTCTACACTTTCCATTATCAAGTGAACTGTAACGCACTTTAAAACAAAGGCAAGTCTAACTAAGTCTATTTTTGCAGAAAAACTCCGTATTGTAATTTAAAGTGACGAAAAACTTTTTAGTTTCTTTGATATCTAAGAAGAATCTTATCCATTACAGATACATTTTAGGAACTTATTGTAAGTGGTATGAAAACCTTTTTTTTATTTGAAGCCGACAACACTTGGCAATTCAAAATTCTGTTTTATTTGAAAAACTTTCCATATCTGGGGCTCAGAAACCCAAACCTGGTCTTACAGAAGTCAATGCACCCATTACGAATGACTGTTTGGAGCGACTTGTGGAGCGGAGGCATCATTGGACAATATTTCATATTTAGCAATAATTACGGACAATGGAGAGACCTATAGCAGCAGGATAAGCAATTTTTTTGCGCCAGCTCTTCAAGGTATTGATATGAATGATGTTAGATTTCAACAGGAACGGCCTTGATGGCCGTTTAATTAGCCGAATTGGTGATGTCAGTTGGCAGCCAGGAAGTTGCGATTTGTTGTGCCGACAAACCGGAGACAATTGAGCATTGGAAGGCCAACATTCGCGATGCTCGAAAAAGTACTCGAAAATTGGTCCGATCGAATGTGGTACTATGAGGCCAGCCGCGGCAGCCTTATTAATTAAATAATATTTCATTTCTAACCAGAACAATTTTACTACACAACAAAACAATAAATTTTGCAAAATTTCATATCGTTTTTGTTTAATTGCATTTTTTAATGTAAACTTTTAAATTGCCCTTTTTAACCAACCCTTTTATTAATGTGCTACTAAGTACATTAAATTCTCTAATGACTCAACAGTGTCTGACGTGCGCTCTCTCGTATCTTACAAATCAGTTAGAGTCTGTTTACAGGTGCAATAATAAGTTGCCTGAGCAGATCAATCTATTCTTAAAAATTGTGAAAAAAATCTACTTTTTTATGGTTTGAATTTCAAAATTTTGTGTAATTATTCATAAAATTTTTGAGCTTAATTAGTTTTTCTTTATTGGGCATTTAAATTATTATTAAAGAATTATAAAGCTATTTTTGTATTAAATTTGTTGTCAGAAATCTGATTGTAAAAGTAATAAAAAATATATATAAAATGAAAAAAAATCCAAAAAGAATGCTTATTTATTTACACTTTTATAAAAATTAACAAAAAATCTTTGTCTGTTATTATACAAATTACCTTAATATCTACTTTAAAATTTTCTTATCTTTAATATTATGTGAAAATTTAAGTTTGTGCTTTAAACAGTAATCAAGTCTTCCATGTCTAAAACTCTTGAAAATTAAATCTTGATTAATTTCTTCATTTCTTGTAAAACGTTCTTTTTATTTTATTTTCCAACAATAGAATAATGCCTGGCTGGCGTAGATTTTAAACAGGAAATAGCAACACAAATCCCTTTTGTTTGACGAAGGTCTACATTGGATTTTGTGGCATCATAATTTTAACAAAACAAATTTGTGAAAACAACACAAAAAAAGAAAATTAGAGCACGAAAAATAGAGGAGTAAGGAAACACACAAATATGATTGATTTGTAGAAGATTGAAAAATTAACCATTACAGCATAAACTTTAATAAACAAAATGTATTGCAGACATCAAGAACAACAATAATAGCGGAGAAAACAACTTAAAATTAGTAAAAAATTTTAAAATAAGTTTGTGCCGGATATAAGATACCATTTAACAAAAAACCTGAATGATAATTTAAGAGTAGGTTATGAGATAAAGATTTAGTCCTTCTTACTGTAAAGGCTGAGGAAGAATTCCATCGTTATTCATTGATTCAGATTAGCAAATTTGATCTTTATCGACACTCTAACCAATTGCCAAACTTCCAGTGACATTCTAGATTTTGTATATTTCCAATCCCAGGAAGTGCTTATATCATTGATTTTACTCCTAGTAGGACCTTAGGGCCATAGCAAGATTATTCCAATAACTCCGATCACCTGCACAGTGGATATTTCCGACAACCTTATGGATTCCAATCTATGCCTTTTTAGTATTGTTATTTGGCTGTTTTCTCGGGGTGTGTAAAATTTAAAGATATTTCCGCTTTCAAATTTCCACATCTATGTTTGTATTTTTCCACAGGCGGGTGCTTAATATTATTGTAGACCAGAATATCACCTTTATCAAAAAGTTTTTTTTTTGGTTAAGTTGGTACATCTGTTGATATTCCCGGTAAATCTTAGACTCATAGTTTGCTATTGGCAAAAACTACGTAGCCAAGAGTACATCTATCTCTATGTGTGTTGGCTTTTTTTACAATTTCAAAATTAAATTAAGTGAATGACGTTCACCAAATAGCTGCGACCAGAAAAACCACGACGCTTTCAACCAAAGAAGAAGGCAATGCTCACGGTTTTCATGGATTACAAAGGCGAAGTGCATCATGAATTATTGCCAGAAGGCTGGACAATAAACAAAAAGTATTATTTGGGCATTATGTATATAATATAGATTTACATGAATAAACTTGCTTTGGTATCGGCATATGATTGATGGATGATCTTCATTCTGACATTCATTAAATAATTCACAAGCAGTTGACATGATCGACACATGCTTTGCTAGCACACAAGCTTTCCTGTTCGTTCTATAGAGTTGGGTCTGTAAGGTGCCTTTTCTTTGGGAGACTGTTGGAAAATCTGCGTTTAGTTTTCTGGTTTAGGAAATATTTTTTTAAAGCTATGAAAAATATCAGCACAAACACTATAGGCCACACATTTATTATGGTGTAGGAGAGAAAAACCATATGTCATGCAAAAACGCCCTTGCAGAAAAATTACGAAAAAACAAACGATTTTAGCACAGAAAATAAGCAACAGTATGAATGATAATATATCATTATATATTGTAAAATTCAAAAAGTAAAAAAGATGAAGTTGACACAAACAACATCATTTTTTCCGGCAAAAAAAAGTAAAAACCAAGCAAGCACCTACGTTGTAACCGAAAGTAAACATGAAAGGAAGGGAAAATAAACCAACATTTAAGAAATATTTATTCATTTTACAGTGTAGTGAGGGCTATGATATATACATGCATACATATATGTTTATATAAACCTAAATCTCAAGATAGACATATTCCTCATATTCTTAAAACATGTGACATTGATGGGAATGAAAACATAAATTTCATAAGCATGTTGAAAAAAAGAAGAAAAACGATGAGTAATAGAACAGACTTGCCAGCTCCCGTATGAAAAACCAAACAAATTGAAAATTTATTTTCTTTAAGAAACCAGTAGCAATATCGGAAATGAATATAAAGATAAGGAAGTGAAAAAAAAAAATTACAAGAAGATAAAGGACTTGAATGAAAATTTTATGAAAACCAGAAAAACATAGAAAGATAAAACTAAAAACCTCATGAAATGAAAGGGAAAAATAAATTGGTCAAAATCAATCAAAAAATATCTTAATAGAAGAAAAATCGATATATTAAAAGAGCAATGCAAGGGAATTTAAAAAGAAACATTAAGAAATAAAAACGAAACATGAAACAATTTATCAACTGGAAAGGTTTTTTAGGAAGAGTTTTAAAGTATTCCAGGAATGATTAGAGAATATCCTAAGAAATTGGGTTAATATTATTACGAGAATAAATACACCTGAGATATAAACTTTAAATATTTTGGAAGTTATTCTTTTGGTTGATGTCAAGGTTGTATCTACTCGTATGAGTCACACATGTAATAAACCTTTAAATTTAAATTAATCGTAACTGAATAGTAGGTTGTGGAATGCACTGTAATGTTCGAAACTAATGTAATATGAATATAAAAGCCGGGAAACTTGCCTCAATCAGTCAGTCATAATTTATCAGTTAAGTTGTGCTAAGTGTTTAATTGTGTATTAAGTGGAAGTTAAATAGTTGGACTTTGTGTATTAATCAGTGTATAAAAAAAAACAAATTTGATTCATTTATTTTGTTCTACGAAATTTAAACGAACTCAAATTTAAAGGAACTCAAATATTTTGTTGTCTCACCAAATAATATGATTTCTCAGACTCTCCAAATAGGCTTTCGTTTTAACGTTCTCTTTGTGTAAATCACAATATTGGTAAAAAGAAAATCAGGTTGAGCACCCCTATCGTTTGTTACATTGCTAAAAATAACTATATGTGCTGTTTACAAATAAACAAGTCGACAACAGCCACATAAGCAGAAAGTTAGTAAATAAAAACAAACATCAACAAAAAAGGCTGAAAAGACAACAAATAACAAACAGCAAGAACAAAACAAGAACTGACAGATATAGATGTTTAAAAGCACATGGCTTCATAAGAATGAAAAAGAATGTAGAGTAAAGATATGGAATGTGTCTAATATATCGAGAAGTTCGAGGGATTTCAAAGTACTGTTTACCCAGCCATATAAATAGCACAAAATTGCGAACAACAATCAGTTTATGTGATGTAAACTCCGCGAACTAGCTATTGGTGTAAAGAGAGTTTAGTGTGGTTAAACTCTGGTTGAAGAGGTTGCGATATAACCTTAGTTGCAACTACGATCGGGTTGGAAAATCTTTTGGTAGAAAGATTTGTCGAGTAATTATTGTTGTTGTTTATAAAGTTGTCAACATAGAGAATAATAATGAATAGAAATTGTTATTGCTCGTGAAAAGGTTACCAGCAGTGGAACACAAAACTGTGTTAAATAAAAGATTTTAATTAAAAACCAAATCTAACTGCAATCTACGAACTCGTAAATAAACGTTTTTAAAAGGTAAAAACGTAACAATATCTTACCACTCAGCTATTTTTTAAAATTTTTAACATATATTTAACTATTTTTTAACTATTTTTTAAAATTTAACATATTTTTAACATATTTAATATTCTAAAGTGGCTAGATCTAGAGAGTATGCTATATGACATAGCTGTCTGTGGTCCAAATAATGGATTTTTTTATACTTTTTTATATAAGTTTATTTATTTTTTTGCCAGATGAGGTTGTTTGTGCTTTAGACCAATATTTGTCGATAATCGTTCAATATCACCAAAACTTCAGAATCATATTCGCAAGTAAATGTTTTAAACCAACTTCCACTTTCTTTGATCTCTCCTTTGTAACATATAACTTTCCCCTATAGTTGAAAAATGACCCAACAACTACAGCCGAATGTCACCAACATTCTTTTTAAGTGGTGGGTGAGAAATAAGATGGATTGCTTATAGCCACAGCCATCTTACGTACTTTTGGTTTCTTTTTTTTCGAAGTCATTTTTTTTTATTTTTGCTATGATCCTGAACGCTTAACCAGAAATAACCCACAGAATGGCAACGCAAAATATGCCGTAACATTTACACGGTTAAATCTAAAACAACGTAATAAAATTATAAAAGATCCGTTACTCGATGCTAAACATTTGTGGCTTCCCAGAAATATAAAGATTTTGCTATTCTGTGTTTTATTAGCAAGGTTATCGCATATCCAGATTTTGGATATAGCACGTTGATAAGCGTACGAATTTAAAATTAATTTTTCAGTCAATTTTAACAATAATTACACTAATTATTATTTAATGAAAGTAATTTTGTAATGCTTATGTCTTAAATAGAAAAAAACGTGTCCAACATGCGGGATCACTAGTTTTTCGCGTTTTTCACAAAAGTTTAAAAATGTATTGCAAAATTGACTTCTCTTTGGTGCTCAGGAGGATAAAATTTATAACTATACATCTTTTCAACAAAATATAAGACAAACAAGTTTTAGGCATTACCGGATTAAGGTTAAGCTCATTTGTGGTAGTACGACCTCATAGTATTTGTCAACCAGAAAGGCAGCTTGCGTAATATTCAACAGCATCCTATTTTCTCCGTTTCTCCTTCAGGGAGCACATTTGCTTTTTACAAAGCATCAATTGATTCGATTTAGTTTCTTTAATCAGTTTGATCCTTCAAGCTAAGTAGATGATTAATCCACTATAGCTTTGATTTTGCGTAATGGTGGAGATCCATGCTAATTGGTGGTGATCTTTTATTTTAGCATTGTAATTTTTTGCCAGTAGGTTGCGTGTTTTTTTGATCATTCATCTGATATTTGGCATCAAATCCAGAAGTATTGGGAAAGGTCAGGTGGACTTTTTCTTAATTTTTTGGGTGGAGTGGTCCGGAGGGAAGTTGAAGCCTTTTTATTAAATTTTCGAAACCACAATTAAATTTGTCTCCGTCATGTCCTATGCTGGGACTCGAATCTGGATCGTTTATGTTGTTAAGCGTGCGCTCTAACCACTACACTGCGTCACCCCACTATAGGGAAAAAACAAAAAAGGCAGCACCAAATATACGGAAAGTGTTCTTTCTAGGCAACGACAGATAGTGGAAGAAGAAATGAAACCGAAGAAGAGTCACTTTTGATTGAAAGCTCAATCACTAAATTTGAATATGAACTAATTCCAATGAATGAGTTTATGCAATACTTCGAGTTCTTTATAATGACAGATAGTGGAAGAAGAAATGGAACCGAAGAAGAGTCACTTTTGATTGAAAGCTCAATCACTAAATTTGAATATGAACTAATTCCAATGAATGAGTTTATGCAATACTTCGAGTTCTTTATAATGACTATTAAGATAAAATTTTATTAAAATATTTACAAATTTTTGTATCACAGTTGTTTTGGGTCACTTAAAATATATAAAAATTATTTCGTTTCCCCTTTTATTTCTTATTTAGGAAATAAAAAAATCATAATAAAATAAACATTTTATTACAATTTTTCGCCCATGGTCATGCTGCACAAAGAAGAGGGTCAATCTCAAAACATATTTTGCATAAGTGAAGAAACTAAGAGTGAATTGTATAAGTGCTACCAGAAATATTTTGATGAATAACAATATAAAAACAGAAATATTCTCATGTCCTAAGTGTTCACACTACAGACACAGAAATATTATACAAAAACCATCCATTTTTATGAATTCTAAAAAGGAACCAAAGGACACAAATCATGAATTGTACAGAATTTTTTATACGCTTAGGCCAACGAACATTATAAAAAAACATTATAAAAAAATAAAATAAGTTAAAGAAAAAATATGGAAAAATAAGTGAAATATGTGAGAGAAGTAAGAAAATAAATTTTCGTGATGACGATGATAATGCTTTATAGGCTTATGTTCTTGGCTTGTTCGTTGCATCATACGACCACTAGGGAATATAAATAAAAAAAATTAAAACATATATTTTGTGTCTTCATGTATATATGTCAATTTGTTTAAAGTAATTAAAAATGAAACCAAAAAATCAGAAGAAAAAGGAACTAAAAACAAAAAAAGTGTTTACAAAAATATAAACTACCATATACATATGTAAATAGTTAAAACTACATTTGTTATGCAATACCTAGCTACGAATATTAAATAAAAAAATAAAAAAGGAAAATATCTCTAAAAAGAACAATAGATTTTCTCCCTGATCATTCTTGTAGAAAATACAGACAGACGTACATATGTAACAATCATGTTAAAATATGAGGGAGTAAAAATATACAAATCATATTTTGGTTTTTCTTTTATGTCTTTATATGTAAGGCAATGAAACACATATGGGTTAATTATATTAAATAATGTATAGGTAACAAAATTTTGTGGTACTTAAAAAATGTCTAATATGGGTTTTAATAAGAGATTTTAAAATTTGACCTTTAAGTGACTAATCATCTAAATAATCCTTAAAGGATAACGGGTGTTACACTTAATTAAATATATTGTATTACATAGGATTTATTTGGTTTTCCATATTTATTGCCATCTCGTGATATTTAATTGCATTATTATAATTCGGTTTACACTAAAAAAAAAATTATATATATGTAAATGTGTGAAGAATGTAATGGATATTAGCTATTTTCAACCAATATCAATTTAACATCATGTACTATGCCATCATTTGTGGAACCTTATTGTTTTATTAAAATTTTGAAAAAAAAAATTTAGTCAATTTATTAAGCAGCATAGATCATATACATATTTCTTAAAAAATCAAGCGAATTGTGAAGCTGTAAACACAGTTGGTACAATAAGACCCTATAAAAAGCTTATTTATACATCTTCGAAAAAACTAACCTTCGTACGGTGTTTAAATTTACTGACGTTAACGGTGTTCAGGTCTGATTTGACCCAAATAGAAAATTTTGTATATTTTCACAATAATAAACTTTATTGAAATTTGAAGTTATATTTTTAGTAATATTTATTATAAACTATAGCAACCCCTCCCGCGTTGGCTGGGAGCTTGCCTGTACTTGCATTTTATCTGATGTGAATATATAAAACTGATGGTTTGAATTGACCGCCAAGCTATTTAAAAACTTCAACTCTAAACATTCTCAAGATATACAAACATCAATAAAGACTTTATATAGGGTACCATGCTCACTTATCCAATTTCGCCACTCCTTCATTGATGGTTTTTTATTATCTAAGAAGTCATTTAGAACAAATTAGGAACCTTCCATTCTAACCGTTCTCAAGATATACAAATATAAACATTACCGAATGTCATTGTATACTTAAGACATTCAAGTGACAATAAAAAAATCATAATATTGAAAATGGAGGGCATTTTGTTGATATTTGTATGGGAATATATAGAAAATCTAAATGTCATATCTCCTGAACCAATTTCGTGCAAAATTCACATAAACCATCTATAGACCATTCCCAACGTAATATTGGTTTAAATTGGTCGACCCGTTTCCACAGTTAGTGGTGACATCAAAGTGTACAAAATTTTTTTTTTCATTTTATTTCTAATTCATTTACAATTACAATCATACATTATAGGCCTCAGCGCCATTAAGGCATTATTGAGGCTATCCGGCAACAAGTAGTAATGAATATATATTTAGTTAGATAATATAAAATAATAAAAATAAATAAAGGAAAGAAAATAAATAAAAAAAAACATTCATAGACACATATTGTATATATAGTTATTATAATAAAACTATTATAAGATTTACATACATATTTTAGGAGTGTTCTACAGTAGAAGCATATCAACGTCTTGTAACAAATATTGTTTCAATCTTCTTTTGAATATGGAAATTAAGTTTGAACTTTTAATATTAATTGGCAAGTTAATTAACTGGCAAACAACCGTTGTATTCAATTTGGTACCTGACTGTCTGTAGATTGGATCTTTGCCTAGTGATTACATTTTGTTGGTTCATCTGCAATCTAATTGTGTGATATCCGATGTTGTGCATAACCTTATATACATAAGTAAGAAGTGCAATCCATAAATAGGCAA
The DNA here is from genome assembly GCA_023159175.1 of Wohlfahrtia magnifica. NCBI lineage: Eukaryota > Metazoa > Arthropoda > Insecta > Diptera > Sarcophagidae > Wohlfahrtia > Wohlfahrtia magnifica. The sequence goes on along the minus strand of JAKWBJ010000496.1, from coordinate 217,305 downwards.
AAAATACGCGCCACATCCTTATATAAAAGCAAAGTGGAAAATGTATTCGGCAATTTATAAACATTTTTTAAAGCCTTGTTTTGTAAAATCTGCAAGGATTTTTAATTTTTTTAAGCCACTTGTTTTCAGAAATAAACTGGTTTTCTCCAAAAATTGGTAAAATTTTACACGAACACCTTATGAAGGTTTAGCTAAGCATATATATTTATTATGCTAAACAAAGTGAAATACACTCCAGAATACTTTGATCTGTGGTATTTTGAAAAGTAAACTTAAAAGATTCTTGTCACGTCAATATCGGCAGTTATCATTTTTAGGGGTGTGTGTCTCAGTTAATAACGAGTCAATAAAAGAATATAGCTCTTCCAAATCATATCGATGATCAGACCTAGATGGGGTCGAATGAGGCTACATAAATATTAAATTTAAATTTTAAATAAATAAGTCTTTATATATACGAGTGTATGTATTTATATTGTTGATCTGAGCTTAGCAAACATAGCAGCGTATATGTATTAAATATCATGCTTACGCTTGATACTTGCTAGATTTTTATTGTGAATACTTTTGAATATTAAAATAAATTTTAAGTGTTTTTAACTATATATTTTCTCTAGTTAAATTTTATGCAAATAAATTTTAGGGATTTATTAATAAAAAAATTATAAGGAACCTTTCACAGAATAATTCATACTTTTGTTAAATATTAGGGCCGAATATTTAACAAATTCCCGTTGTCAGTCTTGTTTTATAAGTTGTTTTTGTTGTTGTCGTTTAATTGTCGTTTCGTTCCTATATTGGCATTTCTGAAATACGTCCTGCAGGAAATCGGTCCCAAACCAAAATACAACATTTAAAAACTTGCAACTGCTTTACGTTTATTTGCTTGGCGATCATATTAGCCCATCGTGGTTAATGACTAATATATCGCTGGCTCAACCCTGCTGGCATCAACGAAAGCAGACGTTTTATTTAAATTTCTAATAGGTGTAATAGATACTTCTTCTTGCACAATATCCTTTCAATTTCTTCACAGAAGCATACAACATCTTCTAAGGATTTAGTTGCTTTTCAAATTGCATCAAACTTGAAATCGCTTCTTCAATTAATGACAATGGAATTTGTTTACTGTTACGCCTTCTCCTGTTGCTCTGGCTTCAGATTTATTGGGCATCAGCTTGTTTTTTACTTTAAATTTTAAATCCTTTCACACCTTTAATACAGATTACTTATATACATACATGCACATTTATTGACAAAATCTTATTTTTTAACTAATTTCGATCTTCATATTTTGTGCCCACCGTAGCTGCCAAGAAATTTTTTTTTTCAAAACCCATCATATTTTGCAAGTTTTACGCCCTTATGAAAATCCTTAAAATATTCTGGATATAGTTCCATATCCGAAAACATAAAATATTCTGGATATAGTTCCATATCCGAAAACATAGTTTCAAACTGCCACAATGTTGGAATTTACATATTTTAACGACAGAAAACTAATGCTTCTTTATCGTTTCTATCTTCGTTTCAATATAGAAAATACGAACATAGCGTCGATAAAAGTATACAACGACAACGGTGATACCATATTGTGGCTTTTATTTCGTTTTAAAAGAAGAACGACAACGGGAATAGGGACAATTGTCAGTTCCGCAGCTTCTTATTATTTAGCATTGATATAAGCACTTAATTTTTTACAAATTAGAAACCGTCTTGCACACATCCTTCCACATATTTTTTAATACTTAACTAAAAGACATATTGAGTTATTGTTTGAGCTATTAAAGTAAGTGCTGAGTTCCTATTTCTCCCAGCCTGTTGGCTTTAAAAATCGATTCTTCATAATTTTTCGTCGCGAGATATGATCTTGTTAATGGCCCTGAAAATAAATCAGAAATTTTCTAGTTGATATGCTTTTAAAACAATGGATATATAAAAATCTTTCGAATCTCGTATTTCCTGAATATATGTATATAAAGATAGTCACTTGTTGTACATTTGTCTAATTTTATTGCTATTTAACGTCTTTTATATGCGATAATGGTCATAAAAACCATTTCCAATAATTTGTTATTTTTGAAAACATTTATTTTACAGCAACGAAGTCAGGCAAAAATATTTTGTAGTTGTTAGCATTATAATTTTCGGTTTATTTAAAAGTTATGAGTTCTCGAAGTCCTTAAGAGGTACAGTAACGCGATGTGTCAAAAAAAGGAAAAAATAATCATGTTAAGAATTTATTGTTGGAATTCTTCAATGAAAATTGGATTTTAGCTCTTTGAAAATATTTAGTTTACAAACTGTATATCTACATCTTCATTTCTACGGCGAATTTAGCCAATAAACAGTTCATGGCTTATTAAGAGATCATACTTAAAAAAGAGTTTATTGCCTTGTAAGGCATTAAAAATTCGAACTCAATCGAATAGGACTTCTTCACTTGTTTTCTTTAGATATGATTTCCGAGATTTTTGATATTTTGCATTTTTTTTCCTATTCATTTGTCTCATATGAAGCTCTATAAAAAAAAAGTAAATGAAAAACTTTTTTCCATTATTTATGACCATAAATTTTATTTTCATGCAAAAATAGAAAATTGAAAAAAAAGGAATTTTTTCTGTTTAAGTTTTAGCAAAAGTAAAAGGAGAACTTTTTCCTGGTTATCATAGTTACTCGTATTGTAATTCCTAATATTGGCTTTTCTCCTTCACTGACTATAAAAAAAAAAATAAAAAATAAAGAGTATTCAGAACAAAAAAGAAAGAGAAAAAACACATTGAAAGACAAATCAATTTTTCATATTGTACAATTTTTGTCGTTATTCAATTTACTTTTAGTTGTTGGTTTTTGGAATGGTTTGCGTTTGCATGATTCGTTAGGATTGCTGGCTGGTTGGGCTTTGATGGTTGACTGGATGACTGGCTGTTTGAAATATTTCACATTTCTATTCCATAGACATACAAATCATTTGTTTCATTCTTTATACATTTATTCACTCAATCATTCATTCATTTATTGATAATACTTTTCTGTATCCACATTTGCTTATTCACAACTTGTAAATATGTATAGATGTCCGTATTTGTTTGTATAGTGGTTTGAAATATAATTCTAGATATAACATATATGCTACAGAAATATAGATTTACAAATATAAAAAATAAAAATCATTATCTAAGGAATTATAAAGATGGATAGATACAATATATTGTAGAATATACAACATGTGTATAGACAAAATTTATATTATTGGTTTTAGAACAAAATAGTTTCTTTTGTATTAAATAACCATTATAGTTTTTATGTTCATTACAATATTCAGTTTTTAACTTAAACTTTGTGCGCCCCTGTGGTATGATAAGTAAGATGTCCTCCTAACAATTTTTCAAAAACAGAGGTTTTGCGACTAGTTATGAGTATTTACACTATAAATATCTTCCATAACTAAAGCAACTGCCATTCGGAGTCGACGTTAAACTGTAGATCGTTTTTAATGAGTCTAAAAACAGAATCGAGTGCAGCGCATTGCTTGAGAGTAGTCCCCATTGTTACTTAAGTTAAATACGTAAAGTAAACTGGATTTAAAATATTCACAAAAACAATCCTTAACCCAATTTTTTAATATGTATCGTATAGGAATCAATTTCTTTTTTCCTGCTCAATTTTTTTGTAGAAAAAATTAAAAAATTAATTAAGCCAGTTAAATAAAATTAATGCCGAATTCGGCCAAGTGTTTCTAACCTCTGCCTATTTCGTACGTTTAAATTAAAATTAAAAACAAACAGGATATTTCTATGAAAGCAGATATGAATTCAGAGAAAGCTTAAGTTGTTGGTCTTAATCAAAAATAGAACGAACTCCAATTGGTTTTATATCATGATTATCCCATTGGAGATATGGTCGTCCTTTTCTGTGTCTTCCCTCGAGTACATACTCTAAAATTCTTTCGCCGAGTAATTTCTCTTCATGAACACGGCATGTCTTAGGCAATGCAATCATTGCAAAAGTTATTCTATAAGTCATTTTCCTCTTGAAAATATTAATTTGCTTGCGCAAATACCTTTACTTTTGCACTGTATACTAGTAGTACTTTTGTAGTATTTGCAGTAGTATTACAGCGTGAATTTTGTCCAGATTGGCCCTTTAAAATTATTTTTGTTGCAGAATCTTTTACGAACAATCACAATCGGCATTAGGTCATCATATGCCTTGCAATGGCAAAGACGATGCTCGGCAGACGAGTACAATGCAAGAGTATAAGAGTACAATGACTAGTTATATCCGCTATAAGATTACTGACATGAAGGTCTAGTCCAGTTCTTCGGCTATCCAAATGTGGCCAGATTTTCCTGACCTTGTAACAGTGATTTGTTTGCTATGAAGCGTAAACTAGAGAATTTCACCTGCGATTTACCCTTATTGTGATTGAATAACTTTCGCCCGATGCACAAGGATCTTGCGTACGGCGGAAGGCATATAATACCATGAATACAGACTTATATACATTGACCTGGTTGATGTCTGAAGCCAAAGCTCTGAATATAAATACAAATATTTTTATCAACGTCACGTGTACTCCTGTAATTTCGGCACTCAGTTCAGGATTTCTGAAAAAGTTACGAGTGTTATTTTCGCCGTAAGTTTTTCCGAATCCTGGTTTTGGTTTGTCTACAAATAATTCCATTTCTTCTTTAAAACATTCTTGAATGCTTAAAGAACTGTTTTTACATTAGCTTTGTCAGAAGAATCTCTTAATTGCCACTTTCCAATTTCGAGGCTAATGTGAAGCAGACATTCAAAACACCGAATCACAGCGTGTAATACAGATAAACCAAAACTAAGGTCATCTTTATTGGTCACATATTCCATTGTGTTACATTTTAGCCTTTTTAAAAGTTTGAGTTTTTTTAATTGCGACAAATAAAATAATTACCACGTTGTTCTGTTTTTTACAGTTTTTATTTCCTCACTTTTACTTTATACACTTTATCTAAATACAGCAACTTATTTATCTTGCACTTAATATTCGTTTATACAACACTTTTACTTACGCGTAAACATAACTTTACTTTATGACTGTAAAGCGATAACTATATCGACCTAGGTAAAGCAGCCTCTTTATACACCTAGCTGCGTACAGTTTGGAAAGTTCCGGAAATGTCTCTAATCCTCTATTGTCAATTGTGTCCATTAATTTTAAACATGTAAGATTGTGTTATCCGAAGATGGTCGAATTGGCTACACCATCAAATACACAAATCAGTACGGCATTACCAGGGTAACACATTAACAACCTTGACACAAATCAATAGACCAAAGTCACAAAATACAGCTCCAAAGGCACTAATGTTTATAATTTTTTTAGACATTTTTATTTTCGTCACAAAGTGTTGGTGTTGCTTCACGAGTGTATCCCTTTTGTGATGAAATTACAGTCACAGCATTACAAGCTTTACCATCAATCATAATCAAAACCATATCATGTTTGGCAGACATCCAATAAACACCATCTTTACGTATTGTCTCCAAAGCTTCGGAATTGTTCCAAAACACCAACACGTCTTCGTTTGGTCTTGAAAGAGGCATTTTGGTCTTCCAAGGCCAGACAGAGAGAGCTGAGATGATGTGGGTGGTTCTAAATCATCCTAAATCTTACAAAATGTTGTATTACCCTAGCCATGATTTATTCAACGTCAGAAAGCATTCCCGAGATCTTCTAGAATTCTCCCACTTTTTTGAAAATGTTGCAGAAAATCTGGATATAACAACCTTAATCTTCTTTACCCATTACTCGTCTATGTTGCCCAGATCATGCTTTGAGGCAAAAAAAATTAAAATCGCGGTATTTTTATCATTACTGAACGTAACACAACACGTGAGACGTATTCGCATAAGTAACACAAACAACAAATTTTATGAATTTATTCCAAAAAATATTTTATTCTTACCCTCAAAATTGTTTTGGTACATTATTTCAAACATAACATTAGCTGCCATTATAATTACCTAAGCGTGCTCTGATTAACTGTATTAACAATGTTCAGAATTGTTAATGTTTTTTTTTTGTCAAACTAGTTTGATCTGGGCGTCACACTATCAGACCATTTTCATACTGCGACCTATCTGAGCCGATCGTGAAATCAAGCTCAAAGTACAGTTTTGGTATCCTATAGTCGTTCTCGAGATTGCAACTGACTAACCACTTAAAATTCTAGCATGTTTGTGCTTACATAACCTCCACAAATTGATAACCTTTAATCTCAGAGATGTTAGTGTGGCTAACAGTGTGGTTATTATCCTTATAATAAGCGTTTGGAGTTACGTAGATTAGTAGATATATGAGACTATGTATGTATGAGACTATATCCACAATTCGACGTAATATGAATTCTTCTTCAAAAAAAAAAAAAAAAAAAAAAAAAATTAATATTTTATTCACTTAAGTGAACTTTAAAAATTAGCGGACTTTAACTATTTGCTGTTTTGTATACAATATAAATATTTAAAAACTTTAAGAGTTTAACAGGTTCCCTGTCCCTATACTAGGGTTCAATTTTGATGTCACACGTCCGTGTTCGTTTTATTATTTATCATACCCAATATTGAATATAGAAATGTGAAACGAAATTCATTTTTTTTAAGAAAAATTTTTTTCTAACGGCATTGTATTTGCCCACAAATGTCTGTATTGATGATATTTTATGACACAAACTATTAGAGAAACATAAAATATGTATTTGATTTAAAAGAAGTTAGAATTATTGATTTAGCAATAATAATAATCAAGAAACAAATATTTTCTTAATATTCGTATTGAATTTAAAAAATTGAATTTTTAAAACACTTTTTAATGAAATATAAATAATTTTTATTTAAGTTTTGATAAAAAAAATATATTGGTTGTAATTGAAATTTATTTTTTAAAGAAGCACTTCTATTACGTTTACGTCTCTTTTTCTAATAAAAGCGAACAAAACCACTATTTATTACAAAATTATACTGCAGACCTGAGTTACGCATTTGTTCTTAATTTATCGAGTTCATTAACTTCTATATGATATGCTTAAATTAAATCGTTTTTCTGCTTAAATTGCATATATAAGAGTATAAGAATTATACACAATATCAAAGACAAGACTACTTATTGTTAGGAAATAAGATTGTCTGAGTATCAGACCATAAGATGATAAGAATAATTGGATAAACAATTTTGTATCCTTTTTGTTTTTTTTTTTTAATTAATTAATTGTTTCTTTCTTTGTATTTTGTTATTTTAGATTGGAAATTTTCTTGACTCTCATTAAAGATATTTGTCTGTTTGTCATAAATGGCTTTTCAATTTTAGCACATGTTATCATAAATCAGTTTTAAGGTTAAATTTATAAAAAAAAATAAATATTAAGTATGTTAATTAAGACTTTGCAAGAAATTAATTTAATGAAGTTCATTGCTAAATATTTTATTGTTATACGTACAGTGAGCGTCAAAAAAATACGCCCTTATTCTCTACAATTCAACTTTTATTTCAGCTTTTTAAAATGCGATGAATTTAAACATTTTATGTATTTTTTTAAAATGTAATTATTGCTTTTTAAAACTCGTGAAAAACAACAATAAAATTTTTAAAACAACTAATGTTACATCGGGTGGGCCATCTATCGGTTTAAATTTGAACCAGCGGTTATTTTGAATCTGGCAATGCTTATGTAATTCTATTCTGTCACAAAATTCAGTATATTACCTAAACTGAACGAAATGAATCGATTTAAGCTTAAGCAACGTTGGGATTTATTGGAAATTTGTTTGCAAAACACAGACAATTGGTCGGAAATTGCACTAAAATGACGTACAAAATTTGGTTGCAGAGAAGAACCAATCGTATACCCAAGTTTATTGCTAAAGTTCGTGAAACTGGTTTCATTGTTGGTGCAGGGTTGTCAGACCTGGCGATTTCTCGCTAAACATGGCGATTTTGAAACTTGTTTGGCGTCCTAATTTTCAATTTGGCAACATGGCAACTTTTTGGCGATTTTAAAATTATTTGGCGATTTTCTTGGCTATTTTTGATGAAAAATACGAAAAATTAACATTATTGTTATTTTGGTATTTTACTTCATAAAATTGTGAATTTCACACCTTCATTGTGTATTTTGAGTTTATCATCTTTTTAATTTATGTAATCTGGCAGCCTTTTGCTATCAATTTAAAGTGAATGCATGCACATAAATGTGTATGTATGTCATATTTTTTTGCTCATTTAAGAAGAACTAACGGTAAATAGAAAATATTTTCCTTATTGTGCTTGCATAAATTTTATACAATATTAAAAGTCTGTTATGGCACCTTCGCCGAAATGTGCAAGAATAGATCGTCGTCATAAAAAGGAATGGGAAAAACAAAACTGGGCAAAAGGTAAACAAATTCTTTTGTGTTTAAAAATTTATTAAATTTTTATACGACTTACAGATTGGCTAAAACCAATATCAGACGCTCTATCGAATTATCAAAGCACTAGCAATCCCATAAATACATCATGGTGCTTTGCATGTAAAATTGCTTTAAGATCACATGAAATAGATCTGCAAAAACATGCAGACTCAGTAAAACATAAAAACAATATGTCCGTCTTCTTCAAGCAAAACAGAATTGATCAATTTGGTAAGAAACGTATATTTCTTTATATATGTTTGTATGTATGTAACTATATTAATACTTAAGATATTCTTTTAGTAAATGCCGGTCAGTCTAAAGAGTCTAAAATTATTGACATAACATTAGCTGTTTTCATAGCAAAACATACCTAGATTGCATCTGTAGATCGTCTTAGCATATTACTGCAAAACACTTCGGCGAATACTGCATTTGAAGATCTGAAACTGCACAAAACCAAGTGTACTGCTTTATAAGTAATGAATATCTTTTGTTTTAACTAAGTGTTTTTTATAAAAATTAACAAAATATATTATGGCGATTTTTTATTCACTTTTGGCGAATTTTAGCAATATGGAGTAAATAAATTTTTTTTTAGAAATATATTATTATAAAAAAAAATATATGGATTTTACAGTCAAACTGTAAAATATAAGTGATTTGGCGATTTTAGCGATTTTTTCAATTAAATTTGGCAAAAAGCTAAAAATAGGTCTGACAAAGCTGTATTGGTGCGCAAAGACATAAGCGTGCTCGTACAGTGCGTACACTTGATAATATCGAAGCTGTGGCTGAGAATGTGCGTAAGAATCCATCAACATCAACTCGTCATCGTTCTCAAGAATTGAATATTTTTCGCACCAGTTTACGTCGAACTTTGTGCAGATATCTCCGCATGACGCTTTACAAAGTTCAATTGGTTCAAATGTTGAAGCCGCATGACTGTCCGCTTCATTTGCTAGATGGGCCAATGAGAAACTGCACGATGATGTTCATTTTGCCTAAAAAATCATCTTTTGAGATGAAGCTCATTTTCATCTTGTTGGGTACGTTAATAAGCAAAATTGCTATTTTTGGGGCTCAGACAACCCAAACGTGGTTCAAGCTAGTGGAGCAGAGGCACCATTGGCCATATTTCATATTTCACAACCATTACGGTCAATGGAGACAAGTATGATAAATGATTTTTTTGTGACCGCTCTTCATGGTATTAATGTGAACGATGTTTGGCTTCAAAAGAATGGTGTAGCTTGCCGCACATCTCATGCCATAATCGATTTATTGCGTCAAACCTTTGATGCCCGTTTAATTAGCCGAAGTGGTGATATCAGTTGACAGCTAAAAAACTGCGTTTGACACTATTTTCTGTGGGGCGATGCCATAGTCGAGATACGACCCCATACACTCGAATAAGTTCTCAAAAATTTGTCCGATCGAATGAGGGTAGACGCGGCAGCCATATGATGAAATGATATTTCATTTCCAACACAACAAAAAATATATTTGGCAAATTCAAACTATTCAAACCATTTTTGTTTTATTGCAACTTTCAATTTAAACTTTTAAATGGCCCACCCGATACAACAAATACTAAAAGTACTTTACGCGTCGAAAGAAGTGCACAAGAAAAAAACTATGCAACTAAAACGAATGAAGTAGAAATACCTGGAAAGTAATACCATTTTTCTGATAGGTGCTATCGAGTAAAACTAGAATCTGTCTTCGAAATGTTTTAAACATCTTCAAAATCTTGAGTTATGATAAAAAACCGGCTTTTCGTGACCGGTTTTTCGTGACCGGTTTTTTACATAAATAAGCTTGTGGAAATATAAAAAACAGCTTGATTCTAGTCTCACTAAAAATTACAAATCTTTTATAAAAATATTTGTATATACTCACTTCACCACAGTAGATGTTTTGAGTACACTTGTATATTATAATGATATTTGTACAGCATGACACTAATAGCCTGAATCTACTTTATACATCAATCTACCGCCATTTAGGTAAACATTATTCTTGACAGTTCATATTTGGCAGTCGTAAAGTCGAGTCGTGGGAAATTTATTATGGAAAACTATTCATTATTCCAACACGTTTTAATTGTTAAAACATTTTATTAAAACCAATTATCGATTACTATGACGATGAAAAAGTTAACGTGAAATGAGTGACGAGATGTGAATAAACAGAATAGTTGGTTCTGGGCAATGGAAAACCCTCAAGTTATTCATCAGTCACCTTTGTATCCATTAAAAGTGACAGTCTGGTATGCAATTTTGTCAGGAGGAATCATTGGACCTTAATTCTTTGAAACAGAAAACGGCGTAATGGTAACTGTCAATAGTAAGCGATATCGTGATATGATTGAAAACTTATTAACGCCACAACTGCATGCTTTGGGCTTTACTAACAAGTGTTTTCAACAAGACGGTGCCACATGGCATACAGCTAGGATTACAATGGAATTACTGCGAGACCTCTTTCCACAACAAATTATTTCAAGGAATGGTGATTTTGATTAGCCTCCACGGTCGCCTAATTTGACTGCTCCGGACTTCTTTTTGTGGGGATATCTGAAAAGTAAGGTTTATGCAAACAAACCAGAAACACCGGAGCAACTCAAACAAAATATTCGTGCTGAAATTAATTAAATAGCGGACATTTATCTAATATTATATTCCATACATAATTGCCGACATTAAATAAAACATTTATCAATATAAAATCCGCTCTCTTTTATATAATCAAAAATTATAAACAAACAAAGTTTCCCGGCGGACACATTGTACTTTCTTAATGATATATCAGATCAATAGTTAGAACACAATACATTTGTAAAAAAATTTCTTTATTTCTCAACATGATCTCTCTTAAACTTAATACAGTTTTCTCAGCGATATTTCATAGCTTGGATTATCCGTTTATAATAAGAACTGTCTAGCTTCTTAAAACAGCCGTCAACCACAGATCCACATAAATTATTGTTTGCATATTTTTTTCCATTCTCTGTTGTGGAGCTTTCACAAAGCTCCTACTTATACTTGGTTCGCCGCTGTGATTTCGATTCCTTCTCAACTAAGCTTATAAGTATTGTGCGTCTCCAGGTGTTTTTTAGACACCTGAGCTCTTAGAGTTCTACTTTAGTCCTATCCATCTGCTTTCTGAAGATATGGCCAATCTACCTTCATGTTCTAAATTTTATTTGCTTATATTTGGAAGGGTTCCATGTTAGTCAACTTCCTTGTTAATACTCGCTGTTGATTAAAAAAAAAATAAAAATGGTATGAATTTACCTGCAAATATCTAGCATAAATAAAATTCTCAACGATTTTATTTGGATTTTCAGAAGTTTATATGCAGCAGTTTTTTTGGCTGACACATCCAGACACATCTACCACGCGGTCTTGCCTTTAGCATTAGGAAGAACGTAGACCTGACGACATCATAAAATGTCTCATCACCAATAACAGCTGTTCCTGTGGAATTTTTAATTTTATTTAACAATTCCTTTAGCTGCTTTTCTTTGAACAAAAAACCAGACCAAAGACTGAGCACGGCATTAACAAAGGATATTTTCCGTTTCCGAAGTAAAGACAAGACTTTATTTGAAACATCATTTTTTAAGACAAAACGAACTTATTACTCTTGGACCCACTAACCCAACAAGGCACCTAGCATTTAAACTATTCTCAACGATTTCCCATGGATCTTCAGAAGCTTATATGTGGCAGTTTTTCTGACTGACATATCTATATAAAGGAAAAAACGCTATACGAAACTGTGATTATTCCAGAAACAAGAAAATAACCTAACCTAACCTAACCTAACCTAGAGTTTGCTTAAGAGTACACAGTAGTCGTATTATATCAATAAGAATTTCTGTACTGGTTACATTTTCAAAACAAAATATGTTGCAAATTTTTTTATTTAAAATTTTACCTCAACAATTTATATGAAAATAGAAAGAGATTTACAATAAAATGTAAGTGTTACCACAAATTGCTTCATTTATATGAAACTAAATAAAATTTAAAATAAAACAAAAAATAAAATAAAAATAAGAATAAAAACAAAAGAAAACAAAATTGTATATAAAAATAAAACAAAAACTTTCACTGACTATAAAACTAACCACGAATTTAACCGCCATAACCACATTCATATTCAGACATAAAATACCTTTCAGTTTAGTCAAATGCATTACATTCCGTGTAAAAAACGATACAAAAGATAACAAAAAAATAAATAAATAATATTAAAAATGTTACAAAAACAACATTGAACAAAAAATTAAAAAAAGTACTTCAGACTAAAATAACATTTACTAACTGCATTTCTATACTTATGAAGTTTAAAGATATTTTTTATATTTTACACCATTTCCATTAGCAAAATTAGTGTTGTCATAATGACTATGACAAAGTGTATTCCGTAACTTACATTAGCTACAACAAAACTTTTTACCCAAAAAATTAAACAAATTCTATAGTTCTTTGTGTGAACATATTTATCACAGACGAAACAGTAATTAGCTTTTTTGAGCGTCAGAGGTGGGAAAAAGACTCCCTTCTACCACGGTTTTCCCTAAACCGAAACTCACGAACGAAAGTGCCTCTTGGCCAAAACGTAGCAAATTGTAAAATTCTTCATCAGGAATATACAATTTAAAAGAAGATATAGTGCGATTTGGAGACGACTTCATCTTATAACAATCTAATTTAAACGACTTATGGATTATAGGTTTTTTATAAAGTACGAGACATCATCCGCAGAGGCCACGCCAGATAGGCGGGATACAAAAATGGTCGTCAGGTCTCGCAAGAGAGGCGGGATACAAAAATCGTATTGAGCTTCTTTATACCGAATGTAGTTGCTCGAATGTAGCTTTCGCTTTTTGGGACAGCTCTTTACGTCAGTTTCTGCGCTCTCATTCGTTGTTACTATACTTTTTAGATAGCAGAAGTTATCTAGGTATTCCATCGGTTGGCTTGTACAACGTGGTGCAAAAATTGGGCAATTGAGTTAAAGAATTCGTTATATTCTGAATAAAAGAACCGAAAAGAGTAATGCTTCTTAATTTTTTTATTTTTAATATTGAATCAAAAGATTCAAAAAGTTTTCTTTTTGTAAAACAAACAGAAAAATATGAGAACATTTACACAAATTTTACCTACATTGCCTCACTTTTAAAACACAGTGTATATATGAGTACATAGCATGATGTTATCTGTGCTAACAATTAATTCTCATGACCTTCCATCTCTTCTGGTCTTCCTTGACTGCTCTTGTGTCAGAGTGAACAAATATCATACGCATTGACAATACCTAGGGTTGGCGTGTGAGACTACATGTAATTCTTCTTCTCTTTGAAAAGACTTCGCTCGTGATATCATCCAGTAGAGGTTATAAATCACATCCTGTCTACTCTAATTTTAGTACGAAATGGTTGATAGATGTTTACGTTGAAAAGAACTGATGCTTAAGGTGTAAGCCTAATTTACGTGGCTCATACGTAGACAAAAACTTCTTGTTCATTCAGCAGATGATTCATTATTATGGTCTGGATTCTTTCCCGTATTATGACTGCTAGTATTTGATATATGATATTAAGAAAAGTAATTCGTTTCGAGTTGTTTTCAATAACTTAACAATGTTGCTTTTTTTCTAAATTATAGGCAGTCTTTGATTTTTCCACACTGATGTGATATGATATCGTAGAAGTGTGAACCTGTAGAAATTCAACTGATATTCTCTCCTCAACCGCTACCATATTGCTCCTTAGTTTTCTGATGACCTCTTCTAACACATTCAGACTGTACGAGTTGTACGACATTCGCAAGTTCTTTTCTGCAGGGCTGCTTTCTCCATTTCATTGTCTTCAGTACTTGGATGTATTGCAGCATTACTAATTCCTTCGAAATGTTCTTTCTATCTAAGCATCTCCATGTTACTGTTTGTCAGTAGCTTACAAAAACGATCAGCGACTGCTTGGCTCCTCTAGGACTTTCAATTGGTGACACAATTTATTGTCTGGTTTAGTTTTCTTTTGTTGTTCCGGCTAGCTGCTTACCATAACGACCAATTTCGTCCAATTTAAACATTTGGAGTCGCTTGTGCTAAGACAACTATAACTTAATTCAGTAGCTCTCATAAAATTTTTTCAAGTTTTATTTGATTTCTGTAAATTAAACGAATTTGTCTATTAAAAGGTCTACAAGAGCAAACTTATAGACACTACTAACTCAAAACTCAACAATGGTTCTCTAATAATAGTGGAGAAGTGTAACGTTTTATTGAAAGTTATTGCAGAATTATCACGCTGGCCTCGTATATTTTCAAGATTTAGGGAAATTGTGTCTGTATAGTCCTATGTTTATATGTATATATCAAATCATAAACAATTACTTTCGCTTTTTTTTCGGCGTTACAGTAATTGCATTTCGAAATAGTGTTACTTTATTTAACAGTTCTCTACTTCATTTTTAAAGTGAATAATATTTTGTTCAGATATTTAGTTTTTTTTTCTATAACTCTCTGTAATTTAAATGTAAACGTACTTTTCAATTCGTTTTTTTTTTTTTTGTATAAATGTTGGCCATTTCCGGTATTTGAATTTGCATACAAGTTGAGTAAAATTGTAGTTGTTTAAGTACTGCGGCCAAAATGCAATAAAAACAACAGCAACAATACCATCAGAATCAGCCAAGGCAGCAACTAAACGAAAAATATAGAAAAAAGAATCTTAATATCACTTTACTACAGAGCGTTGTATAAATGGATTGGACTGCTGCTTCATAGTTGCTTTTTTTTCTGAAACAAAATTTTCTTTTTAATTGTATTTCAGTTTCGTATTTTGCGTTTATTTATTTTTTCTGTTTTCATCTTTGTTAAATGGATTTAATGTAGTTTCAGTGATTTCTTTTTATTTTTAGTGTTGCTTTTATTTTGTTTTATTTTGTATATTTGAATAGAAAATTTATTCGATTTTATTTGGTTTATGCCAACGGTTAATACCGTGTTTATTACTCTGTCTGCTGCTAAGAATTCTGTTGGTATAATTGGAGTGTTAACCGCGTAAGAAGTTGAATAAAAAAAAATTAAGTTTTTATGTGGAAAAGACTTTGGGTAAGAGAAAAGTAGTCTGTGTGTTTTCGTTTTAAGGGTATAAATGATTTTGAATTTTAAATCTAACTCGGAGGCCCCTTTTTTGGTATTGGCAACTTAATATTTATAGACAAAGCAAAAGTTTTATTAGGAAAACCTTGTAAATAATCAATAATTTAGAATAGTTAAAATTTATTGAACATTATAAAATACAATTTAAATATTCACAAAATATTAAATTTTTCTACTCGTATTTCAACGGTCCAATTAATGGCCGCTTATAGTTTATAAAAAGCTGCTTAAAAATAACAAAGAGTGACGGTTTTATAGACGTCACACTGGATTTTCAGAGAATTAAATCAAACGGACGTCGAAATCGAATTTAAAACGTAGATGTGAAATATATTTAAAGCATTTAGGAAGTGTGAAATCTTCGAAAGATGTAATCAGTTCACTTTAAAGAAATGCGCAATGCGCCTATAGCTTAACCACACCCCCATATACCCACTCCTAGACTCGACGATTTACGAAATCCTTTGGTTCGAAATCCTTATATCGATCTAATTTTTTTTCTTAACTTCGACTAAATACTAAAAAGTCGGGAAAATTGACATACCTAGAACGACGGATAGTGGTCATTTGACCCATCTAATTTTAAATCAATTTCAGAAGGGAAAATTTATTATTTGAATTTCAAAATTGTTTATTCAGTTTAAAAATATCGCAAAAATTTATGAAAAATAAATTGTAATGGAAAAACCCATCCTACAGTGTGATAGAACCGTTCCAAAAAAGGTATGTATTGTATGAAGCCGCTTTTTATCAGACAAAAAATAAACTAGGTAATTAAGTAGTTAATTTCTTAAATTCCGTACACGCTCTCAAGCAAATACTGAGTCTGTCATGATGGTTATAGCTTCTATGTGACAGCTGAGATTCGACTAGGACAAATACTACCCACGATCTTTCAATGTAGTTCTTAACGTTATCGTTCGTAAAGGTGCAATAATCAACAGTGACATAAGATGTGAACTTAACTAACACTTTGTTTTGTCTCTGGACAAAAGCTGGTCTCAACACTGATAGATGTAAAGCTAGACACTGCACCACCCCTACAAACACAAAATTCAGGATATTTAGTATCAAGTCGAAAGAGGTTAGTGGTTTCTGCTACCTTGGGAGCGTTCTAACACAAACCCGTGGCTGCAGCGATGATGAATTGTTTGGATTTCAAAAACTTATCGTTCTTTTGGTAGTTTACGACTAAGATCAACATACAGATATATAACTCATTGAAAAATTGGTGCCCAAATATATAATTGGGTCAAATTACTCCTATTCATCTTTCAATGTAGTTGTGATATTTTGTAATAAACTAGAGTAAGCCTTCTCGTGTTGCTGGGAACCTGTTATATACTTAAACAAATTTACTTCTCATAAGAAAACTTTAGAGGATTGCATACAAATTATTTGGTTGTAATTCGGTTGAGTGGTTCATGAGCTACATATATAATGACAAACAAAAAGCTTTTACCGGTGTACTTTGTGCAATACCCGCTTATACAATCTCTCCCGGTTTTTGGCTGATGTTTTTAAATAACGCAGCTCTATCTTTTACTGTTCTTTTCATATGAAAAATTCCATACTTAGTATGAATAGAAACTGCCACGCCTACTTTTCCAAACATCAGTTATAGACTCATGTACTCTGCCCAAGAAGTTGTTTAAACCAAGTTCAAAAACTTCCACTTCCAAACAAAGCATAATCCATTTTTATATATATATAGATTTGATCGAATTTCAATAAAAGTCACGAAATATCAATTACGTACGTGTAAATATGACGTCTTTTGTAGTCTCGTCAGCTTAGTTCTCCATGTTGACGCCCTTAATCAAGTATAAATATGTGCAGTCAACTATCTTTAGACGAAATCTCTTATCTTCTTTCCAGTTTTCAACCTAAAGTACATTTATTCTTAATGCTCCAGAGTAGTAGTTATTCGTAATGCTTCAGTAGAAAGAACACATAAATGTTCATAACGATTTAAGGAGTAACCCTGAAGCATTAAAAATAAATGCACTTAAGGTTGGCGAGTTATACAATTTTTAAGAAATGCATCGCTAAATTGACAAATAAAAATTAAAACTAAATTTTGTATTTTTATTTTTTGTGTGTCTTTCTTCCCGTTTATTTATATTTTTACCTTTTACAGCTGCTTTTTTGTTTCACCAAGACCACTTTTTGACATTTGTTAAGCAAAAAATGCCGCGTTGTTTTTATATGGTTGTAGGCTGCCACCAACTTATATAATTTCAGGTGCTAGGTGAACATGCAGCTTGACTGTTGTCTAAGCAAAACGCAGTCCTTTCGAATCTATTTGACTGTTTACTTGCTGTGAACTACCACGAAAACCAAACAAGTCAATTCCTAGAGATAAGGTTGGTGAAACAAATATACTTGCTGCTTCCAAATAAATGGTTATCAAGCCAACACCTCCTTTGTCAAAAAATATTGTATTTTGGCCGTTATAAAAAGTGCCGCTTCCTAAACTGGTGCCATGTTGAGTACAACTTCGTTTTTGTAATCTCTAGAAATAAGTAAACAGGATAATTCTTGCCAGAGCTAATCTAGAAGCTTTCTTATAGGCACTTACTTCATAGCTTACTTTTTTAACTTTTTTTTACTGCTCTGTTTTATGCTTTGACTAGTGATTTGGTAGCATATACCTACACTTCGTCAAAATGTCCGGATTTAAAAAAATTTTAATGTCGCTTGCAAACTCAACAACCTTTGTTACTTTAGGAGTTTCAAGGCTAAAGATTTTATACATTATTCCACAGAACTGGATATAAGACTCAGCTTTAAGAAACCTCCAAAATAATCCTGTATGAGTAAAATCCTCCATCGGTTTCAAGCCACAATGCTCTCTTTAAAAAATATTCCTTGTTTATCTCTCTCTTCTTATAAGATACTCATGTTCGCTAAGATATATATAAAATAATTTATAAATTAATTATTTAGAAAGTAAATTTTGCTCAATAAAATTTATTTGTAAAATATTAAAAATCACTAGCAAAACTTAAATAAAACAATGCTTATGTCATACGTCTCGGCGTCTGTACGTTGTATTTTACGACAAAATACTTAAAGAATATGTATGTTGTTTTACTTAAAAGCTTATTCACTTTCTCTTTTTTACTTTTTTTATACTTTTTGTCATAATTTTTTTTCATTTTTACCCAAATTTTTCGTTTACCACAAAAGTGTTTTTTTTTCACTTACCGTTAATCTTCATTAAACACCTGCTAAAGTAATTTTAAGAAAAAAGAAAACGAGAAGAATTTCCATTTACACACACTGATGCGAAAACATCAGGAAAAATCACGTTACTCGTTTGTATATGCATGTATGTGAGTAAAAATGGTTATGTGATGGTTTATATGTTCCACTAAGTGTTGATATCTTAAGATTAATTTAAAAATGAAGGAAAAAACATTTTAAGAAAAAGAACAAAATTTGTTTAAAAAATAAAAGAAAGTGACATAAAGTATATAAAGACTTTTGCATGTTCTTATTTTTTATTTATGTAAAAACTTTTTTTCTAGCTCAATATGTGAATGTGTTTCTCAAGTATTAGGAAAAATGTCGGCAGTTCAGAATTTATAAAACAGAAATAAACTTTATACAAACATCTTTATTTACAAAAAAATATTAACCGAAATAAAGAATAACTTTAAAAAGGTAAAAAACTGACAAAAATTTTGAAAGAAAAAAATCGCAGAATTGAAAAGTAAACGAGAAAACTTTTATTTTCATTGACATTTTTTTACGCGTTCTTCTTTTTTAAGCAGCCTTCTCTACTTAGTGCCTTTTATTGTGATGCAAAAAATCACAATTTAATACAGTTGCCAATTTAAGTTTTAAGAAAAGTATTAAGACATACACTTCTTCACCAATTCACACACAGCTAGCGTAACAAAAGTGTGTCTTTAATAATAAGACATATTTTATTTAAGTTAATTTTAAGCAGCAAGTAAAACATTTTAAAAAACATTAATTCGTTATTGTAGTACCAAGAAAAACTTTAAATATTTGTCTTAACAAATTTGTAGTTAAAATCAAGCAACTTTAATTGTTCTTATTTCTCATTATTATTTCTCATTATTATTTCTCATTATTAATAATCTATAGTATTCGATCATTCCCACCAATACACAAAATTTTATAACTCCAAAATGTACTTTTATGATTTTACAGCAAAAACAAGAAAGTCTTATGTACTACTACAGAAGAAAAAAAATATTAAGAAAATCCTTCTCCTGTAAAATTTGTTTTTAGTCGCTTACGTCTTTTTGGCGGTAATGGCTCGCTGTATTTAACACGATTGCACTCTTCTTGCAAAGGCTGATTTGGTATTATGTTTGCTCAGTGTATTTGCAAGACTCATTTGGGCATCTGTGTACGGATGTTTTGCATTCTTAGAGATTTTGTGTTTGTATATACTAAGCGTATATTGCTCTGAAATCAGCTTTTTCTGTGAGTTGTGACCCTCGTCAATAAGATGATAAGATGATGCTACAGATGGAGCAATCAGAAAGATTGACTTTTTTAGGTATATTGATTACACTAGTTTACAAGGTTTCAGTTTACAGTTTAAAACGTGCATGGTTCTATCAATTGAGTCTGTCTGAATTTGCAGAAATAGTGGAAGTAATCTTTTTTATATAAATTTTTATTTGTTACCCATATGGCACTCCAAAAATAGTCATCTAGTATACGCTTCTCACAAAAACTTGTTTAAACAATTTTAAATCTAAGTGAAGCTGTTCACCAAGCTAGTCACTCATATTTCAAGTTTCTGGAAAAAGTCCAAATGAGAATGTAAAGAATGAGTTTTGAGAAGCATATTTATCCATCCCTTCGAAATTTTTAGTAAATCAGCATAAAGTATTTTCGCAATTTGTAGTTTTAAATTTCCTGAAAATTCGTGAACAATAAATATGAAAGAGATCCAGGCAGGCCCTTTATTGCCGGCTAATGGCAAACTTTAAATCATTAAATATTTTCTAATACTGAGGATTTATGGATATTACCAGCTTAAATTTAGACCCAAAAAGATTCGAAAACAGACCGTATATTTATCGAAACGCCATACAGTTCGTCGCACAATGCGATGTCCCATAGACAAGAAACAAAAAAATTAGTCGTTACGGATTTTGATAAAATATGTATATTTTTAAAGATAATTATCGACTGAATATAATACTGAACGATTTTTTTCGATCATTTCTCTATGTTGTCGCAAGAGGGCGCTAAACTCAACTAATTTATAATGAAACGTACTACCTACAAAATTGGTTTTTAGGTTCTTCAGAAAAATAGCTGTAAGAACTTTATTTATTTAAGAAATTTTTAAGAGTTAGATTTTTTAATTACATTACAATAGAAAAAATGTTTTATATTTTGTTTATAGCTTACATTTTTGACTGCTTCGAAAAACACACTTATTTAAAAAAAGTTTTAATTTGCAAACCTTGAAGGAGTATTAAAAATACATAAAAATTATTTTTATATTTCGGTTTCTGAAACTATATAATATTTTCCATCAAGTAAAAAAAAGTAAGAAGGGCTTCTGGAAAGCTCTAGAACCAAAAAAAGGTACAGACGGTGTTCAGAAAAATCTCCATTGAAACCAAACCGTTTTTTGATTTACCTTTATATATACATATTTCAACTTCTTAGTAAAAAAGATATCAGATTCAATCCAATGAAGAGAACGTATTATTTTTATAATTTTAATTTTCACAAAATTATAAAGAGCAATTTTCTTGCTTTTTGCATAAAATTTCTGAAATGAATGATTATTTCTGCCAAACTACTTTATTGATTTCATTTTAATTGGTACCGTTATTTTGAGAATTTTATACTCTTTTCAACTGTTAGGCTTTCCAAGGAGTATAGTTTACTAATTTTGATTAAACCTATTTTTTTAGATGATCGTGTGTAGACGGTCTTAGGTATTTCAAGGTTAATTCCCTAACTTTTTTTTTCATTTTTAAAACACAGTGTACCGACAAATAAGAAAATAATAAACAAAAATAACAAGAAAAAAAGAACTATCAAACGAGCGATGTGAATTCGGTAATTCGTATAATTAAATCACACGGCAAACAAACTAACTCGCTGGCCCGAGTGAATAAACTATAATAATTCAACTACAAACAAACATCTCTCAAAAATTTAGTCTCATTGATGCAAAGAAAACTGTAGGCAGTGATCGACATGAAAGATCCAAAAATCATGATTTTAAGAAAAATAAAAATATATACAAAGCGTATAAATACTTTTGTACCTATACGTTTTTATAATTATCTATTTTTTTATTACTGTACTAAAAATTATAACTTTTCTGTTCAATTAATCAAATAAAAGTGTTTAAATATATTTCAAATAAGACTGCATCCATTATTTTTTATTTATATTTTTACTTAACTGTAACTATTATTTATTGAAGTAGATTATTGATTGAGATTTTACTTGAAGTAGATTTTACTATAAGTAATTTAAACTTTTGCAAATCGAAATTTAAGTTTAAGATTAGTTATTTTTTTAGCGGATACAAGTTAATTTTTTTCTGTATTAGCATAAGAATATTTAAGACTATTTTAACTCTTTAAGGTCAAAATAAATGTAAGAAAAACTATAAATATTTTAATTCATAATAAAATATTTTTCTTTTACAGACAACACGTGTTCTCATTTTCTATAGAATTTTATCTTTCAAAATTAAATTTATTGATTTTTTTACTCAAGTCTTCATTTCTAAAAAAATGTATTTGTTATCCCAGGAACAGCTGGTATCTCTCAAAAAACATTTATAAATACCAGCATGAAAACTTCTCTAATTATTATTAAGAATTACATTTAACAATTTTTGACTTCAACACTGAAATTGAAGACACAAAAATTTAAAAAGTTAAGTAAAATTGATTTAAATGAACAGCTACATTGAATTAATGTGGCATGCTACATATTCACACTTCTTACAGCAAATATTTAAAATCAAAATACTTAAAATTCTGAGAAAATAAGTATACCCTACGCAACAAAATTTTATGTGATACTGTTGGTGTTTGTAACATCTTAAATAAATCCTACACTTAACTAAAATCGTAATCATATGACTCAGTCTGGCCAAGTTCGAAACAATAATTTGCTACCTTTAAAAAAATATACGAACAAAGCTTTATTATAGAATTTGGTATTTTAGAGTGTTGTTATTTAAAGTAGTGTTGATCTACAAAGGTTACCATTATAATTATCTAAGAAGAAGATTTCAGAAGCTCTTGTTATCGGCTGTGGTTCGTACAATTATAAGAGAATTCGGGAATTCTTGTCATTAGTTACGGATATTTTTATTGTTGCTAAGAGGTTTGGTAGTACTGCGACCTTTCGGCCTGTTGTACAATCCTCGACTAGTATCTTTACAATATCCATCCTAATTTCAGATTGTCGGTCCTTCCCAGCTTAGTAGCTCCCTACTTGATAGGCATCTTGGTGCCACTTTCTAAAATGAATTAGTACCATACAATCACCAAACACGTACTCCTGTAATTCAATTTACTCCTCACAGAATCTGAACTTTGGTTAGTACGACTGTAATAAGTATTCGAGATATTTTATACTTGGAAAAAATAAAAGAACTACAACCACGTCAAGAAAAATTAAAAGATTTTGTCATAAGCTACGTTCAGTACGAGTATAAGAAGAATTCGCTAGATCTTACACTCGACAATCTATGGTTTATTTTCAGTGTTGCTACTGTTGGTAGAATTATACCAAAATTGGTAGAATATTTTTCGTTTGGTAGACTAAATAGAATTTTGGTAGATTTTAACAGAAGTTTGAACAATGAAAAATAACTGTTATTAAAATTTATTAATTGCTTGCAATTCTATTTGTTTTCTTTAGACGAAAAACAGACAAACGAGTATCAGAAGAGTCTACACAATTAGTTACAAGCTATAAGTCGTTATAAAATAACTTAACATTAACAGCAAAAACAAGCGCTGTCAGCGTCAGAACAAAGTGTACATCCTTTTTCTGCAATTTAATTTAGCCTTTGTGGTATGATAGGTAAGATACCCAATCAAGAGGTCTTAAATTCAATTCCCGACTAGACCGTCTGAAAAATTAAAAAATTTTCCTGCAGGGGCATCACCAAATAATATTAGCTAGTAAATGGTTATGAGTCTTACTATTATTGAAAACTTCTCTAATGCATTCGTCTTATAAAAAAAATTTGTTATAATTTATAACTCGTGATAGATGTATAAAAAAAAGTGTTAGAGTTATAAATATCTGGCGATACTTATGTCATTCTAGTCCATCACAAAATTTAATATATTATCTCCACTGAACGAAATGATTCGATTTATGCTTGAGCAACGTTATTATCATCATTTAAAATCATCTTTGCGGATGAAGCTCATTTTAATCTTGGTGGGTACGTTAATAAGCAAAATTGCCGCATTTGGAACTCAGAAAACCCAAATGTGGTTTTACAGAAGCCAATGCAGCAATTACGAGTGATTGTTTGGTGTGGCTTG
The DNA here is from genome assembly GCA_023159175.1 of Wohlfahrtia magnifica. Lineage (NCBI taxonomy): Eukaryota > Metazoa > Arthropoda > Insecta > Diptera > Sarcophagidae > Wohlfahrtia > Wohlfahrtia magnifica. Next base: position 193,156 of record JAKWBJ010000496.1, on the reverse strand, counting down.
TGGAGCGGAGGCATCATTGGTACATATTTCTTTGAAAATGAGGACTGCGCAACCATCACGGTCAATAGAGACACCTATCGCACCATGATGACCGTTTTTTTTTTGCCCTCTCTTCATGGTATTGATGTGAACGATGTTTGGTTTCAACAGGATCGTGAAACTTGAACCACATCCCATGCAACAATCGATTTAGTGGGTCAAGCGTTTGATGGCCGTTTAACTAGCCGAAATGGGTGGTGCCGTTAAAGACAAGTATTATGCCGACAAACCAGAGACAATGGAGCATTTAAAGGCCGACATTCGTGATGCCATTGCCCAGACACGACATCATACATCGAAAAAGTTCTCGATAACCGGTTCGATCTAATGGGGTACTGTGAGGTCAGCCGAGACAGCCATATGGAAAAAATAATATTTATTTTCTAACCGGCACAATTGTACTTCGCAACAAAAAAATAAATTTGGCAAAATGTGAAATCGTTTTTGTTATATTGCAGTTTTAAATTTAAACTTTTAAATTGCCCACCATATATTATTAGTGATTGATATTAATTATTTATTGGCTTTAATTGCAGAACTAAAAGACTATCAAAACTATAAAAAAGAAACAAACGCTAAAAATTTCGGTTAACTAGATAATTTTCCGGCAGTCAAATTTAAAAAATATCATAATATGGCCTATTTTAAGAAAGAAATAGTCCTCAAAGACTGATGTTAAAATATTAGAAGAAATTTTAGATTTCACTGTTGGTATAAAGTATTTTATACCAACAGGAATTTAGTGGTGACTTCTTGGTTATGTAAAATACATAAAACCAAGATGTTTCTTTTTCAAATAATGTCCTACAAAGCAATGAAATCAAATCTTAAGTATTTGATCAGAAAAAAAATCATAAAATATGAAGAACCATAAGCGAAAAACTTTTAGAACAATATTGTATATTCAGGGTGAAGTTTGGTGTATGTTTTTAGAATAGAATGGGATTGTATGGTGGATGTTTGGTTTTCAAAAAAAATACCATGTATGAAATAAATTGTTTAGACATATTCAAAAGCCTATTTGGTAACCAATGTGAAAAATAAGGCGTGCAAGGATCTTGATTCTTGAACAAGACAATGATTTTAAGCACATTGCAAGAATTGTTCTCCTTTCGCACTTCTAAGCAACAGTAGTATTCTTTCTATGATTTTAAGCACACTGCAAGAAAAAATTTTTTAGTGCAACACTGTTTACTTCCTATGACACCTGTTGCTCATTCTAAGAAAGAAGTATCAGGTTATATTTAGTTAATCAGCTTTCTGTGTCATTGGACAAAATTACGTTTGAATAAATACCTAACATTGTATAAACTCGATGAGAATTAAAACACACTGTGTTATTTGCGAAAGTATATTGTTAATAGTTGTTACCTATTATTTTTTAAGCTATATTCATCTGTTTTTGTCATATCTGTATCCAATCAGAGATACTGAGAAAAAATCTACCATGCTGCTGTAGTCTGTAGGGCTTGGAGTGCACTTTTTTTCACAGAGTCGGGCAACACAACAGATGAGCCATCATTTTCTCACTGTCGTACTTGCAACAGCTTCTACAAATAGGCGAGGTAGTGATACTAAAACAAAATTTGATTTAGACAAGTTGTTTTGTAACTCCTTATATCCAACTTATTCTGGTGGCAGAGTTTCAATCATGCCAAAATTGACAAATGCCAATTTAAAATGAATTCCAACCTGAACACAAAAAAATTCTAATTTTTTTGCGACCCCATATTTGATAGATTCGATTCATAGATTGTATTATTATAAAAAATCTGTCTTCGTTTATGATATTATTTATTTATATTTGTATTTGTTTAATTAAAAATTATAGCGAATAAATATGTAATATTGCTATCATATGTATGGTAGTAGCAAATTTCTTTAGTTCATAATTGGCAATAGCAAAGATTATCTTGGTATGAAGAGTATCCATTAAAGCCAGTTATTGCTAGAAGTATTGTTTTTGTTTTGTTGTTTCAAAAATGAAGGAGCGTCAAGTGCATGTTTGAAGATTTTTATACGTTTTGGTCGGGAACAACATTAAGGTTAATGTTTTATATAAATGTCTGCCAATAAATGAGAATATAAAGAAGAAAACAACAGAAGAAACAAAAGGACTTATATTAGTCAAATTGTAATAATGATGTACATGCAGACAAAGAGTTTTGTAAGTATCATATTACTCTTTGTATATTGTATACATACATTATAACCTGTCGGAATAAAAATATTGGATTTTTGCTTTTTTATTTTATAACTATTTTTGTGGCAGTAATGATTTAACCAAAATAACCAAATTGTAATAAACAAATAAACAAAAAATAACCACAGTTTTAAATATCATTTTATATATTGAATTTATAGCAGCATCGACTAAATATACTCAAAAAACTAATTACAGCAATTGATGAGGCATATTGTCCTATTTGTTCTAAACATTTTAGCTATGTACTAACAAACTTCGCACAATATAAAATATCGTTTTCTCATGTGTTTAGTTATGATGAGATTTTATAACTTATTTATGGATGATTTAAGCTCGATAGAATTTATTAACAGATATCTTAACGAATCGAAAAATACTCGAACGAAACAATAGCATCGAAGTGAAATATGTCTGATTTTTATTCCCACTGAACGAAATAGTATAAACAACGAAATTTTATTGATTTGATTGCTTGCCAAAGCTTATCTTGAATATGTTACACCGATCTCAGCGTGCGTGAGATTATTTGTGCAGTTCAGTAGTAATGATTTTGACATGAAAAAGGAAGACCTCTCAGGTCAGGCAAGAATGTAAGTAACCAAAATTGAAAAAAGTACACATCTACACATCAAAGAAAAAAAAATAACCAATTTTGGCTAAAAAAAACCAAAACGGCAACACTGATTGTGCTAGTAAACTTAAATAAATAAAATAATAAATTAAACCGTTGCTTTTGTACAATTCTGTTTTTGTTCTCGACAACGTTTCGGCAGTTACTTAAATGTTTTAATTATAGAAAATATTTTAATTATAGAAACGAATAAAAATTATTGTTATTTTTCAAAAATTCAAACAAAATATATATAACTGCTATTTAAGTTTCTGTTAAAATGTATATAACAGAAGCTTAAATAGTAGTTATATATATATATATATATATATATATATATATATATATATATATATATATATATATATATATATATATATATATATATATGTATATGTTGTTTGAATTTTTTAAAAACAACAATTATTTTTATATATATAAAGGGTCCGCCAAATAAATTTTTTTTTCTTGAAAACAGGGCGCAAAACATCGAGTGTAGCTTCAGCTGTGCGGCACGTAGCGCCGTCCTGTTGAAACCAAATGTTGCTAATATACTCCTCTTCAATTTTTAGAATAAACATGGCCCGATAACGATCGCCATTGACTGTAGCGGCCACTCCTTGCTCAATTTCGAAGAAAAATGGCCAATTATGCCTTTAGACCAAAGTCCGCACCAAACAGTGACTCGTCTTGGGTGTATCGACTTTTCAATGTATGCGTGCGGGTATCCTGTGCCCCAAATGCGACAATTTCGCTTGTTTACATACCCGCCAAAGTCAAAATGAGCTTCATCTGAAAAGATGATTTTCTTGGCAAAATCGGCAAAGTAATGTCGTAGTATTTCACAGCGTTGTTCAAGCGTATACACAACCATATCCGTTCAGCGGAAGGATAAAACTAATTATCTATCAAATCAGACATGAGCTAAGTGTTACCATTCACGAAATAAGCACTAGTTGAAAAAAACGTTAGATGGCGGACCCGTTACAAAATGTAATTTTAGAAGAAAACTCATCAATTTTGCATTTTTTATTGATTATTTTATATTTTATGTCCAATTTTGAAAACAAAAATCTTACCCTATTGCATTTTCCTTAGTTTGATGTATATTGCTGCAAATTACAATAAAATTGGTTCAGTCGAAAAAAGAAATTTATAATATATACTGTATAGTATGTACATATAATTATTGCGGTTCGGAGCAGACCGAACAAATTTTAAAAATTAAGAATTAGGGAAAAGCTTCCATAGAGTTTAATAGCTCACACTTTTCGTAGTTGAAATGTAATTAATTTTTTTAAAATTATTTCCTGTTTGACGTCCTACGCCCTCAAAGTACAAGTAGCAAATTAAAAAAAATATTTATAAAATTAAGCTTTTATTCCACCAGCTTCGAATGGTTACAAAATATGTATGCTATCAATTTAATTATTATTTTATTTTCCGTTTAGATACATATGCATGTCGCTATTTTAACGCTTATTAAAACTATATGAATTCAAATGATACGACCGAGGGCTATAAGACCAATTTAAAAGAAAATCGAATTTTTCCTATCGAAAATTCACAATTTTGTTTTTCAAAGCTTGTAATTTTTTCCGGCAAGGGTTAGCAAATATCTTTTTGTTTAGTCTTTAGTGTCTAGTTTCTAGCGACAATAATTTCGTTCTGCCCACGGCTGCCTACCAGAACACTGTTTTGAAATTTTTCGATTTTTTTTTTTTTATACAAGTAAAAACAAAACTGGAAGAAATCAATATCTGGGATATGATGCTATTTTTTATAAGCATTATCGAGTAGAACAAGAATCTGCTTCTGAAATTTTTAAAACACCTCCAAAATCTTAATATACGAATAAAAAACAGGTTTTTCACTGCGTCGAGAACATATAAGCTGATAATTTAATTGAACATTATCAAATTATAAGTTTCTTAGTGGATTAGAAAGAAGAGAAATAAAGCTTTTAATACTTACATATAATTTATACCACGTTATACATATTGTTACGTTTTAACCATTTCAAAACGTTTGAATTCTTTTAAATTGCGTTATATAAAGATAAATACACGAATTTTTTTTTTATACATTTCTTTTTATTTGAGCCCTTTTACTTTATAGATCGAATTCAACTAAATACACAAATTACTCAACACTTTTATTTACGCCTTAACACGACTTTACTTTGTGACTAAAAAACTGTAACTGACAATATCTAATGCATAATGCGCCGCCATTTATAAACAATTGACATTACTTTCGAATCTTCTTATACTTTCTGCAACATTCGCTACATTTCCGTCAATTCAAATGTAACGCCTAAATTTGGTACAGTAATACAGCTCACAGCCATGGTGACACATCGGCTTAACAATTAGACTAGAATCACACAATACAGTTTTAAATGCACTGATGTTTTTTATATCTTCTTAATGCATTATTTAAATTCGAAGAAATATGATATACATTACGTTTAAGTAAAATTGAGAAATATGTGCGTATTTCTCAAGCAAGTGGCAGAAGATAATAAGCAAATATTTTAGAGAGAGCTTAAATTAGCTTTTGGACTACATATGGATAAGTCAAAAACTGGTAGTGTTAATTACAATGATGGAAATATGTACTTCAAAAGTATTTTTAAAACAGTACACAATTTCAGCAAAAGTATCAAAAATAAATGTCGACCTTATAAGAAATATATATTAGTAAGCAAGCCAAAACTAAATTGATCAAAAAAATTAAAATCATAGAAACGGTGCGACTTTTCGTTTCCATGGTCACGCCAACGCTTCACAAATTATTGATAGAAATTGTTGTGATTAAAGAAGCGCAAGAAATCATTCGAAATATTTCAGAGAGTTAGAAGTTTAACACAACGAAATGTAGTGAAATTATTAATTTATAAATTATCTTTAACTTCCTTTCAATAAATTCAGACCGGGCTATCGCGGCAACTTTCAAGACTCACATGACAAAACAAATGTACCTAAGGAAGAAAAATGTTTTTCTTTTTCCTTTCATCATCTGATACAACGAATTTCCACGCTTGCAGTGACGAAGATACGGATGCAACAGAAAGGACTGGCGAGTATATGTATATAAAACAATATATCTTAAAAATGTAAAATTTGTGTTGGAAATTTTTTATATTTTTATGATGACTTGCACTAGCTTAATAATTTTAATAAAACAAAAACAAAAAATAATTATATCTTTTTCTTTTATATGTATGTATTTCAAGCCAAACGCAATTTCTTTTATTAACAAATAATACCAAGACCACGACCTTTCCAATGATATCCATATCTTATACCTAAACTCGGTGGTTTTATTAATTCCAAAAATGGTACAATCCTGGCCCACTGTGGATTGTTTTAAAATAAATTAAGTCTTAGAATTATAAATCGTATACTTTGCTATAAGATTTAAATAAATAATGAGGATGTTTTTATTATTAGTGTTCCATAAGACAGGTCCTTTGCACTATAAGTGAAATTAATTTTAACCAAAAATAAAAAAATTATTGTTTTGTATATGTATTCTATGTGTGTATGAGTGTGTTTGAGTTTTCCTTTCACCGTCTAAGCAATTAAAGCTTAAATGCTCCAGTTTAAGTTGAATTTATTTTATTGTTATTTCACAATATTTACAAAAATACACATACAATTCAACAATGCTGGCTGTAGAGAAAAGTGATGTGTATATATATGTGTATACAGAAATTTGTGGTGTTGTGAGACTTACTAATACATATAATTGTTAATGCTCAACAACTGCATAAAAAAACAAAAAAAAAATGTTCAACAATTTTTCTGCTGTATTAAATGTAATAAATACCAACACAGACACACATACCCAAACAGAGTTCAATAACAAGTAGCTAAGGATAGTGAGAGAGTAAGAGCTAGAGCGAGTGAGAGAGGTAAATAAAATGAATGAAAGAATGTGAACAATGGGAAATTTTTATTAATAAAATTTTTTTTTTTTTACTATTGTCTCTCCTTAATGATTTTTTCTATTTTTTACTGTTTTTGTTAATGGTGCGTATACCACAACAAAACAAAGCAAAACAACAACAATAAAATATGGCACAGTTTTGCAAGCACTCACTTATGCACATTAACTGTTTGAACAGTTTTGCAGACGTAGGGCTTTACACCCCAATAAATATTTGTGTGATTTTTTATGTTAGAAATTTCCCACTTTTTCCTGTACTGTCTGCAAAACAACCACAACAATAAAATTTTTTGTATTTTATATTGTTTTTATTTTCTCTACACTGCTTTTGTATGTGTGTGTATGTATAAGTGAAAGAGAGACTTTTTCTTTTCTGTATTTAGGTGGAAGAGCATAAGTTTTGGCTCTGCATGTGTGGCTGTGTGCGTGTTTTATTTCTCTGCAACTTTATTCCTTTTTCAGTTCAATTCAACTCAACTGAACTGAACTGAATTGGGTTGAATGTTTGTTGGTTGTTGGCTGTATTTCAATGGTCTGACAAGTCAGTTATTTCATAGATTTCGTGACGTAAACAACATACCACACGCATACACTATAACGATTTATAACGGGTCCGGTTATTCTACGCAGCATAACAAAACCATGTTTTCTTGCAATATATGTATATGTAAATACATATATAGTTTCCGTTGTTGTTAAATTTTATTGTATAAAATGATTTAAATATCTTAAAGAAAATATCTTAATCTATATATTCAAATAAAATATTTCCTCTAAAATTGGAACCACATTCAAAAAAGTTAAATTAAAAGCCGAGAAGTATATACGACTTAGAGCAAAATTAAAATATTTACAAATATTTGATTAAAACAGCAAGTGAAGTAAGAAAATAAAATATTGTTGAAAGTGATAACAAAACACAAAAAGATAATTCCAAAAAATGTGTTGAAATTGTCAATAAAACCATAAAAAATATAATAATAGAAATGAAAGTCTTAAAGGAAGTGAATATTTTAAAGTTTTCAAAGGAAAGAAGTAGGACAGAAAACAAAGAAAATAAAGTATTGTTGGGTTAGGACATACTAACCAAAAGCTTTAAATAGAAGATACGTATGAAACTTAAAATAAAAAAAAGTTAAGTGAATATATCCATTCCATATTAAATTTAAAAATCATTAAATAAAGTAAAATCTAAATTACAAGTAATTTTAAATTATATAAAAGATATACATTTATTGAGTAAAATAAAAAAAAATTAACATTAAAGTTTTGTGAAAAAAATTAAGATATACAAAATATATAAAAATAAAACAGAGTTATAAAAATAAATTTACATTGAGATATGAATTTAATAAATTTGTATAAGACAAATAGAACAAAATTAATACAAGTTTTTATTCTTTAATAAAAAATAATAATACTAAAAAAAACAATCCTTATCTCTTCTTGTATAAAAAATTCCTTCGTAGAGCTTTTTTCATACGCCACGTTGCTGTTATTAAATTTAAAGCAAAGGTATATTTAATAATTTTAAAAATAATGCTTCAGTGTTTCTAAATTTTAGCTTAGATTGTTTTTTATTAAGAGAAATATTTAAATTGTAGTCATTAAAATATTAAATGCAACAAGTATGGATAATTAAGGACAAATTGCGGTCGTTATAAATGGGAACAATTAAGCGAAAAAATTTCAAAGAAACAAACAGTTAATGAGAGGTAATAAAAATACTAAAAAAAAACAATTTAACCTTTAAAGCTTCATACTAAACCGGGAATTCCAAAATATGTGTAAAGTATGCAAATTTAAAAAAAAAATTCTTTTTAAATCCTTCACCTTCTTATGCGACCAATCTGATAATTTCATGAATTAAAAAAAAGTTATTTCTCAATATAACACAATATATTTATTTTCAGCCATACAATAGCTTTCACTGATAGTTGCTGTTTTATTAGCTTGAGTAAAATATTGAACTTTTCACATTTTTAGAACTTTTGCATGATTTTGCCAATGAGGAATGATAATGAACGACGATCTGTTTTTGGAATTGTCGAAACACCTCAAAAATCTCGAGTTACTATTAAAAAAATCGGTTTTTCGGACTATGGTACACTTATAATCTAATAACTATGCTGAATATTAACCGATTTTAAGTTTCTTTTCAGATTTGAAAAGAAGAGAAACCTACCTTTTAAATGATATTAATGCCGTTTAAGTAGCCATGAAAACCCTGGTGTATTTCTTAGGGATACAGATTTTTCGTAACTATTTGTAACTAAATACACTTTCTTAGTTAATTCATAAAAAGTACGGTTCCTAAATAAAATAGTCCACAAAAAACAGCTCTAAACTTGAAAAGTGTGAAAAACATTTTATGAAAAATGTGTGAAATGAGCACAGATAAAAATATATATAGTGGATCTGCGACACAAAATCACCTACCTACAAGTCTTTGACTTGTTTAGAACTATTTTGTGTTGAAGACTCTTTCACCTTTAAGGAATTGTAATTAAAGCAATATATTAGCAGATGCTTAGACTGTAGTAATAAAAAAAAATAAATTATACACTTAATACTTCTTTTCAGAATTGTTTTACTTTTTCTTTACATTTTGCCTCAAACTTAGACATTAAGGGATCCATATCCTCTATAGTAATATATAAGTCCATAAGAACGTTATTGTTATTGCACGTTAAAAAATTGCAGGTTGTCGAAAGGTTCAAACCTTGTAAATCTGTTCTGCTTTAAGGTAATTCGAAATTATAATTAAAAATATAGATATTGAATAGTCTTATTTTTAAATAATTTAGACGTCTTTATACTTTGATATCTATATATATTGTTACGTTTTAACCTTCTTAAACCTATGAATTCTTTTTAATTGCGTCAAAATAAAAAAACACCAGTTTCAAGTTGCTCACTTTATCTTTGTACAGTTTATTTTATTACAGCAACTCATTTATCTTGCACTTATTATTCGTTTATACAACACTTTTATTTACGCCTAAGCACGACTTTACTTTATGACGGCTAAACGATAACTATGTTGACTTAGGCAAAGCAGCCATCTAATATACCTAATTGCCTACAGTTTGGAATGTTCCGGAAATGTGTCAAACGCTCTCATATCCTCTATTTTATATCCGTTTATTTTAAACGTGTAATATTGTGTTACCTACAGATGGTCGAATTGGCAATGCCGTCAAATACACAAATCAGTATGACAATACCACAGTAACACATTCAAAACCTTAGAACAAACCAACATAATAAAATTCCACAATACAGTTCCTGATGTGGTGTGTTTTCTTTTTAGGCATTTTAATTTTCGTAACAAAATATAAAAAAATAAGTTGTCCTATGTTCGTCATTTCATAACTCGAGAACCACTAAGCTAATTTACAAATCAATACATGAGTTGTAAAGGTGTACTTTTACTGATAGTTCTTTATCAACTGTGCTGTGCCACGCCCATATAAAATTTATATATGTCTATATGTTTAAAACGGCAATAGTAAGAGTTTCTGAATTTGGCCCAAATAACTTTTTGGTAAATACAAATCATCAGTCAAAAAGTGGGCAGAGTTGGTAAGTGAGAGTAGCGCCTCCCGGACAAAGTAAATACTGCTTTTTTATATCTTTAGAACGGTAATAGTGCAAAGTTATGAATTTTGCCTGAATAACTTCGTAGTCAATTAACATCATCAGTCAAGATATAGGCGAAATTGAATAAGTAGCTATGGCACCTTCCATAGAAATTAAATATGAATTTTTGTATATGTAGAAAACGATTAGAGTGGCAGTTTCTGAGCTTGGACTAAGTGACTTACTGTCAATACAAATCATTAATTTTAATGCAGTCTTTTAAATTTTTCTTATGAAGAATACATTTTATTGGTATACAACACAAAGGTTTCCAGCAACGCGGGAAGGGTAACTCTAGTGTTTTATACAAATTATATTTACCCAGTGTCACTGTTTGCAATAGTTCATCATCATCAATACTCCCTAATTTCTGCAACGCTATCTATAGAATTCCCTTACTTTCAAAAATATTATGGCACAAAAATAAATAAAACAAAATAATCATTGAAAATAGGGCGTCGATACCCTTGATCTGTGATTTACAATAAGCGATGTTTCGCTATTAACGAAAAATTTTCGAAATAAAAATATTTGCTAAACTGTCGTAAATAAAAAACTAATGTTCGCAATAGTGAACTGTTATAATTTTGGATGGTATAACAAAAAAATTTTCCTCGATAAATTTTTGCCAAATATTTATAAATTATATTAAAGCATAGAAACAATCAAACAATTAATTTCGCTTTTTGCGTCCAATAGCTAAAGTAACGGCAATAACAGAAGAAAGCAAGAGCCTTATTTTTGAGCTATTGCCAAACTATTAAAAACAAATGTTTAGCGAGATGATAATGAAATAAGTTAAAATATTATTTTCGAATATTTAGTGACGTTGTTAAAGTTAACCACTTTCTATATTGTTAAAGTTTCACTGTTGATATCACAGGCAAATGATATCGAAAGATTTGCTGCAACAAACTGAGCGAGGGTGAACTTTATGAGTTCTTTTTCGTTTCGCTTCCAATAGTCGTTTTCGAAATTTTTATCAGAGAAATGTTTGCCATACGTTCAAAGGTGATGTTATTATCGCATGTCGTGGTCAAGACGAAAAGCTCTCTCCATCTGTTACGATCGTTTGCCGTTACATTCACTCTGTTTTACGATAAGTTTCTTCTTTTTCCAAAACTTTATTTTTTATGATTTCAAATAAATAGACTTCCCTAAAAAAATCCTTTTTTTTATTTTCATTGACCGATACCCCGGACAACGCAAAATCGTGGTGAAAAGCTACTTGTAGAGTGTTTTCATATTCTTTAATTAATCTTTGTTAAACTTTGTTAATTAAATATGATGAAGAGAAAATTCTCAGCACATTTAAATTTTAACTATTGTTATGTCGAAAAAAAAATCAAACAATTAACTATTTAAAGCCTCAACTTAATTGTTCTAGAATATTTTAATTATTATTCATACAATATTGATTTGCTCTTAATGTTTTAATTTAAAACTATATTTCCGTATGAATTTAAATAATTTTCAACAAAAAAACTATATTTTTTTATCATTCTAGGTTGATGGGAATCAAAAACTTTTCGCAGCTAAAATTGTCCTTGTAAAACAAAATTAATTAAATTCCACAGAAAGACAAATAATACAAAAAAAAAAATAGTGTCACCAAACAAAAAATGGCTAACATGAAAAGTGTTCTAAATTCATAAAAGTTTTTGCGTTTTAATAAAATAACAACAAAAAGTAAAAGTTTAAAAAATAAATGATGATGGAAAAAAAGTAAATAGAAACAATATCTTTAAAATATTCAATGGCTCATAAAAAAGTAGTGGTTTAAAGAATGCAAAAATAAAACATATATATAAATATATCAAAAATTAGTGACCGAGTGAAAAAGAAAGAAAAAGAAGAAGAAGAAAAAAACTAACTTTGAGCATTAAAGTGATTTATAAAAGAATAATAAATGAAAAAATTATTTAAGCAAAGATAAAAATGTCAAAAACGTTCGCATAATGTAAAAAATGATGACGTATGATAAACAAAATGAAAATTTTCTAAAAGAAAACAACAACAACAAAACCATTGCCAACACTATCATTTGTCATACTACAGCCAACAACAACAACGGCAACAGCAGAAGGAGCAACAGCAAACAGAACAAATTTAATAAAAAAAACAATCTAAACAACACCCGAACCAAAATGATGAACATTTGCTCACTTAAGGCTCAACCGCAACAGCAACAGCAACAGAAAATAGAACAAGAAAAACAACAGAAAATACGTGCTCAAATTGGACCAAAATCTAGTTGTACAGAACAAACAATTATTAGGAAAGTTTTTAAACAGGAAATTTCCACAATGCCCCAGCAGGCTAACCAAAAAACGCATATGACCTTAAAGGAATACTTTGAGTTTTCAAATGATGCAGCTGCCATAAACATGGCTACTATCACTATTGCAGCAGCAAAGATAACGAAAGCTTCAGCAACTAAAAGAACAAATAAACAAAAGTATGTACAACAAAAGGAACAGAATAGAGAACAAAAAATTGGTTCAAATAAGGCTTGTGTGTCAACGATAAATTTCGACAAACAGCAACGTGAACTAATGCCTCAACTAACAGCAGGAAGAGTAGAAGTAGCAACACCAACAACAGCTAAAACTAACATTACTGAACCAGCTGTTATAGTAACAGGTCTAGCAACTTCAACGCCATTATCACCAATAACATTATCGTCATTATTATCTTCATCACCATCACCATCATGTTCGTCATCATCATCAATATGGGAGTCGTTAGCACCAGCTAAAAAACAAACACCTTCATCTCTTGTACAAACAACTACACTTGCTAATGCAACTGATATTGATAATGATGAAAATTCTCAAAGTAAAATACAACAATGCAATAATGTTTGCATAAGTTCAAAATTTAGCTCAAAGCAAAAATGTATGCAACATAAGAAACAGCAACAACATTGCAAAAGTGCGAATGTAAGTTGCAACCAAAATAATAGCAGTCAAACGTATAAATATATTAATTCAACTAAGAATGATGCTGATGAGGCCAACACTGCTAACAACACTACCACCACTAACAAGGCCAACATTATAAGTTACACAGAAACCAACACCACCACCACCAACTATAACATAAGCAAGCATTTTACATCAACAGCAAATACTGCTGCCATTGCTGCAACAGCTACAAAGGCCATAGCCACTAGACCAATTGCAATATCAACAACAGTACTACTATCACCACTACCACCATTACCAGCAGCAACAATTTCAGCATTTTCCTTACGACAGTTGTTGAAAAATACCAAACAACTGGAATGTTTACTTCGTGCTGCAATGTTTAGTTTTGTGTTCACCATCATCATGTCCATGCAGTTTCAAACTGGTAAGCATTTAAAATTGCAAAAAAAAAAAATTCAATATAAACATCAATACATAAATCTCATATTGCTGTCCTTTCTTCTTTTTCTTCTATCTATAAAATCATATCCTTTATATCATAGACGGTCTTATACTTTGCTTGCCCTGGTCATGTGTGTGCACGAGTCTGTATGCCTTGTACTTTACCAACAGATTGTGTAATTAATCTTTTCTTAAAGGGCATAAATGACAAAAATCTCATTTACATTTTATTTTATTTACGGCTTTCTTTTTTAGTCGCTCTGTGTATGTGTACTCTTTAGGGGAATTTAGGTTGATTCGGGTAAATGGCAGGAACAAACAACTGGAATGGCATAAATGGTTTACTTAAGGTCATTAACTCTATAGCTTAAGAAAGAAAAGAGACACATTTATAATTTTAGATATGTGAATAAATTAAGTTTCCTTTTAAGAATGCAATGCAATTAATAATGATTTTCCGCCCCAAATGGTGCAATTTATGAAAGTATATACAGTGGCTCACAGCTTATTTCGTGTGCATACGAAAAATATAAATTTAAAAGCTTACAGCATTAAAACTAAGGATGATATCAAAAAGATATAAACGCATAATTTGTATAAAAATACGTATTTATTTATATTCAAATTATATTTAAAATTATATTTTTTTTAAAAGCATACGGAATTAGCTGTGAATCACTGTATATTACACCAACTCTGTATAAGAATGATTAGTGGAATAATGTACTTTATGCACTTAAAAAAAATGCTTGGAAATAACACATTCTACACCAGACTGCATTTTCAAAACAAAAGGTATCGTGCATATTACAAGAAATATTGAATTATTATTCCGATAGATTTCTTAAGGCTTTAATGTTCTTAGCGAAAGCAGAAGAAAATAATCTTTAATCTTTCTATTTATATCTTAGCTATTTGCTTTAACTAAGAAACAGATTTTTTATTTGTGACTACTACCTTAATCCTTCTAGCGTTGGCTGAAAATCTATATGAACATTTTAAATAGGAAACAAATTTCCCTCTCTCCCGATCCTATCCGTATTTGTGGCATCTTTTTGCCTTTATAATGCAAATGTCAAGACGACGTTTGAAGTCTCCTGCTGATTTATTTAGATGTACGAAAATATGTGAATATTATTTTTATGATTGGTGCCATGCCCAATCTTCCCATAAAGTTAATTTTTTAACATGATATGCACTTTAACGGTAGAATACCATTTGAAAAGTTTGACGATTCTGTCTTTTATAGTTCTCACGTTATAATGTAATAACTACTTGTTTCGTAGAAATGGACTATAAACCCAAGATTGTCCTTATTATAATTCATTTGCGGCCAGCACACCTGGAATGACCACTACTCAATCAATATTTTATTTCGTTAAAGAAAATTCTACTACAGCAAAAAAAAAATTAAACGGAAGCCATACTGAGACGATGCTCTAATAAATTGATAATAACCCTTATGTGAGTGAGGGTACCCAATTCATTTTTAAATCGGAATTGTATGCAGAAATTATTGGTCTAGAAATCCAAAAATTTTTTGAGAAACTCCTATAGAAACATTGCTTTTAAAATTCAATTTATTTCAGCTCTTTAAGTCTTATAGGAGTGGCATAGTTAAGCAATTTTTTCTTTACACCCTTAAAGGAGTGAAAAGGTATCTGGATACCACATTAATTTTTAAGTAGGAATTATAAAGCCAAAACCTCTTGTGAACATCTACGATTCCATTGTTTTTAAAATTAAATCTATTTTGGTTCCTTAAGTTTTCTGGGAGCGGCACTACAAGGTAATGCTTATTATACACCCTTACCGCAGTGACATGGTTTCTGGGGACCCCAAAAAGTTTTCTGCAGTTTATTACAAATGAGACTCATACTAAGCTTTTTGATTTTTATTACAAATAATGATTTTTTTTCAATTATACGTATAAAAATCAATAGATATTGCTTAAATGAAAGGAAAATTTTATTACGGTGAACCCACAAAACTTAAGGGTTTTTTTTTACATAAGGGATAGGCACCTTCGCTGTATTCTTTACGCGGTGAAGTAGCCCAAAAATAGATTCTGAAGTACCATACGTGATAGCTACATTCCAAGTTAGGTTGGATATAGGTCTTGAAAATAGTAAGGTGATTAGAGGTGTTGAAGTATTTCTTCACTTTTTCAAAAAACCGAGACACTTAAATTCTTCTTTCGACACTCGAAAAATATGATCGTTCCACGAACGTGACAGTGAATTCTCATGACAGAACATCAAGAGCATCTGAGATATTGTTCGTACTATCTCCTGGGAGATGTTCTCCAGATCGCTTGTCAATGTGACACTCATTTTCGCCACGATTTCCAAGAAGCTCTGCTTCCAATCAGATGTGAAAGAGTTTATTAATATTAAGAATAAAGTGGTAGAAAGAACAGGGCCTTGCGGTACTGCTGAATTTGTCTTGCACTTGTCGGAAGAGATCTCTTATAACTACTTTTATAACGCGATTTCTGGGAAAGCTCGACATAGATCGAAAGATGTTCCCACCGACATCAAAAGAATGATATGGCTCGTATATATAGGTTCATTGGCTAATTGCATAAGGTGGTTGTGCATGGCAAATAACCAACATATTGGATTTTGGAGTTGTGCGGCCAAAATGGCGTAGCTAAGACTAACATTTAAATTCTAATTCCTGGCGGACCGAAAGCAATATGTCGAAGAAACTTGCTAGATGAAATAAATGCTCTTGATAATATACGCAGTTTTACACAGAATTCAGTAATTTACCTTCCTGTAATGGAGGCGGTGTTTATTTTGTTGTGCACGTAAGTAGTAATAGGTAGTTTTTTATTCCTAAAAGCACAAAATCATTACTTTGAATTATTGAATATTATTTACATTTAATTTCGTTATAAAAATTAATAAAAAAATTTAATTTTTGTATTCAAATATGATATACTAGAGTAATCCCTCTCGCGTGGCTGGGAGCCTGTGTGTTGTATTTGCTTTTTAACTGTACCTTTTTCTACGCATGCAAAATTCCATTCCTGATGATTTGTATTGACCACAAAGATATTTGGGCCAAATTCAGAGACTCTTAGAGATGAAACAGGATTGGGGCTTGAAGACTTTTGACAATATCATAAAAAATGACATAAAAATCATAGGCAAAAGCAATCGTAAGAAAGAATCTACTTTATTTTGACAGCGTTTTTTCTTACGCTCTCAATTGTGCTCTCACAATCTGAATGTGGTGTTGCCGTACTTTCACTGAATTTTATGCATATTGTAAACAAAAAACCTATGTTTTCGGTTTGGCGCGAAATAAATAAAAGCAAAAAGCAAAGCAAATTTAAAAACAAAAATGGCAATTGACAGTATTTGGAGTAGCGGCTGTCGTTTTTGTTATGGGCCATCTTTTTTTTTGACAGCGTTTTTGCTTGAAGTTGCAGATGTATTATGTTCATCTCTTGCTTTTACCGTTTTAAAGATATAGACATATAAATAAAAATTTTATGTGGGCGCTACACCGCTTAGTTAAACAATATCCAAGCCACACACCAAATGAAAGCCTTCTACATATGTCTTTATATACATAGTTTTATACTGCAACAAATTTGGTTTATGCAATACAAAGGGATTTACTCTAACGTCAATAACTTGCGAACCAATGGAATTACAAAAACTGCCTATAAATAAAAACCTTGGTATTGATTTTACCTTTCATTTAAGGACTTACAAGATAAAATCGGTTGGCGCTTGTTTATAGTAGAATGTATTGAAGTAAGTTTTTCATTATTAAAAAATACTAAAAAATAAATAAATTAAAATTTAAATACACGGTCTTACAAAAGTATACACACGACTGAAAATTTCTTAGTTTTTTTTTTTTTTTTTTTTTGCTTGCCAGATCAAATTTATTTACGCTTCTATATTAAAATATTTTTCTTAGATCTTCTTCGGTTCTTTCACTGCTTTGTTTATTTTGAGCGGAATATTCGCATTTGATTTTTGTAAAAAAAAAAATTTCGTTTACATGCTTTGTTTCAAATGTATTATTTAATTTCTGGTAAATTATAAAATAGATATCATATTTAGTTTTTTGTAAATTTGCAAAAGTTAACATGCGATAAAACGAAATATATATTAAAAACATAAGAGAGTGACATTTAAAAGGCAGTGCAAAAACAAGCACAAGGTTAATTTTTTAGCTGACTAGTAGGTAACTTTGACACAAGTTATTTGCAGAGCTAAAATTGACGTGAAATAGCGTTTATTAAGGTGCGTTTTTAAAATACACTTTATGTTCTATAATATAGAGTTTAGGAGAAAATAATGAAGGGTGTTTCAGTTTATTTTGAATATATCTGAGTGACTACTGCTTCACCATACTTACGAAACGTTTCCCTTAATTTTTCCTAAGAAGTATAGAATTTTCTACCAAGTCCAGCAGATAATGGTTCTTTGAAATTTCTACATAAAATGATTTGTTCGTACGACCGACTATAAAATTCTATTCAAAAACCCTAATGATTCTAAATCAGAATCTAAATAACTTTTAGTTTCAACTTGCGAAAAATATTTTGCGGTTATTTTTTGAATTTTTTTTCTGCTTTTGCTTAAATTTAAAATAAATTGGAAGAAAATAAAAATACTGTCAACATTTTAAGAAAAATATTTTAATTTTATGCATACTTTTTTGTAAAACCCTGTATTTACTTAAATGTTATTAAAATATTATTAAAAGTTTTTTTCTTTTTCATCATGCTTAACCAACTAAATAATAAAGCCAAAAAATATTTGTTATATTTTTTGATTACATTATGATGAATTGTTTTGTATACCTGGCTCCAAAAACCACTCAGATAAATTGTCTGTTGTTGTAAAAAGTAGTAAATTTTATAAAAAAAAAACATCATAAAAATTAAAAAACATGACTTTCAATGAAAGACATCACAAATATTTTTTCTTTTTTAAATATCAACACAAAATTGTAAGTAGATTTTTTAAGGTTTTTTCTATCTTTTCATTATCTTACAGTTTATTCCATTTTGTCTTGAAAACAAACAAAAGGTCTGTTAGAAAAGCAGGAGAAGTAAAAATAAAGTTGTTAATGGCATTGGAATATAAAAAAGAGAGTATGAAGCAAAAAATTTAATTAATTTATTTTTAATATTTACACAATAAAAGAGAAAAAAGTCATTCTGTAATGGATATGAATAAATGAAATTGTTGTTTGCAAAGAAAATATTTAGTAATTTGATAAAGAATAATTATAAACTATATAATTATAACAAATAAGGTAAACGTATTAACTCGAATACTCCTGACTAAGCATCTATAATAAAAAATTCATTTTAAAATCCATTTTCCATATTATTTGCTATGCATCTCCTGTTTGGTTCACAAGTGCTATTTGTCATAAGAGAAATAGCAAATATTACAAAATAAATTACACTATGCAACAAGTAAAAATACCTTTTATATTCAATTTAAATTTTGATGCGCTATGGTCACCTTACTTGAAAAATCATCAGCATTTCAAATTCTGTGAATAAGTTTTGTTTTTACAATTTTGTTTTTTTTTTTGTCTAAAATGTGAGGTATTTGAAGCGGCTGCTTCATATATTGTAACTCTGAAATGACTTATTCGATTTCGTTATGCCATATCTAAAAAATTCCACACTATACCAGCTTTAAGTCATTTTTATATAATTTTTTTATATAACCAATATATTTGGAGATATTGATAAACAATTTATAAACAATTTTTTTTTAAATTATGAAATTTTTAATTTCTAAAAATTCACAACTAGTAGAGAGCAGCAAATATTTACCAGTTTCAATATATATTCATAAAGTTGCATACAATAGAAATAAAATAAATTCATAATTAATGAAAATCGATGGGTAAATATTTATTTTATTCCCAATAAAGTGCAGGTACCTAGTTTTGAAAATACAAAATTTTTGTTGTAGTTGCCGAAAATATACTCAGCGTATGAGGGATATTTATGTATTTTGAAAAAATATCGCAGATACGACACCCATTACATACAAGATCAGAAAATATTTTTTTCCATTTGTTACATAATTCTACTAAAGTTAGTTTATAATCTTCCTTGCTCTTTTTCAACTTAGCGACTTCATTCTCTTGAGCAAAATATATTCTAGTTGAGCAAAATATATTTAGATTTGCTGTAAATTTTAATGTTAAATGCGAATATTCTATTTTTGAACATAGTAATGAGCTAGCTCATTGAAGTTAGGTTTTTAAGTCGATTAAGATTTTTTTTTTTATAAAAAAATGTTCACATAGGTTTTTGCTTGATTTTTACCTTCATTAAAATTTGGTATATCGTACACTAAATCGTTAACAGTCACAACTCAAAATTTATCATAATCGCTTTTTTTTGCATAAATAAATTCACAGATCAAATCTCTAATGGCCAAAAAAATTTCGTTATCAATTTTCTTATCAGTCTTCATTAGGTAGTACAACATTGTTATGTTATTTGTTTTGCTTGAACATAATTAACAAAATATTCAGCTAGACGTGACTCATTGTAAGGCCATAGTAGCAACGTAAAAAAGCCATCTTACCATTACTTCTTAACCGATGAATTTCATTTTAAAAAATGTTTAAAAAACAGTTTTTTTTTCTCTCCTGCACACTTGAAAATTTTGTATTGTGATTTTTATTTTTTTTTTTTTTTGATTTAGTGTGCGATATATATATATATATATATATATATATATATATATATATATATATATATATATATATATATATAAATATAGTTTTATAAAACATTTTTAACTTTTTTATTAAGTAATAATCTTGAACTCTTTAAATATGTATTATTATTTAATAATAAAATGTAAATATTATTTTTTGTCAATTAATAAAAAAATAAATAAAATATACTCGTGAACTATACTTTTATAAAAAGTGAAAATATATTTCGTTTGTGTCGATGTTATTCATGACTTAAAATACAATTTTATACTATTTCCTAAGTATGCTTCTTTCTATGTGTTTAGTTTTCTAAGCAAGTTTGATACCCATTAATTATATAAGAGTTTTAAAGTTTATTTTTTTATGATTTTTGGTACCTCATCCAGAAATGAGGGCTTTAAAGGAGAAAGTTCAAACGGAGCGTTATAAAGTAGTTTTTTATCATACACTCTAAATTAAAAGCGTATCGAATGCTTTGGCGCTCGCAATTATTAATCGAAATGTGACATAAACTGATAGCAACAGCGTAAATTGAATCTTTTTCACTATAAATTTAGAAATACAACATCAGCAAGATATTTTTTCCGTTACTCCTCTTAGGTGCACATTTTAGGTGCACATGGCTTCCACAAAGCATCTCCATCTTTCACGGTTTACCGGTGTTGATTTTGCTTTTACCCTGTGAGATTATTCTCCAGGTATTTCTTGGTCGACCACGATTTCTTGAAGCAGAAGATATTTATGTACATACTAGACTAGTTGAAATTGTAACATGTTTTCCGTGCTAGTATTGCTTATTCTTATGACTTTGGCTTTCTAGATATTTATCCCAATTTCAACATTGCTAGCCAATCTTTCTAGGTTCTCCATATTGGAGATTTTATGCGGGAGTAGACAAATGTCATTCGCACGGCTTAAGATTTCCAGTTGCCTCTTCTCTTTAAACAGACTTTGTTTATTATTTAATCCAGCACGACTGTAAATAGCTGAGGTGATAGTGTGCATTCTTGCTTAACTCCAGCATTGGTATAGTATGGTTGACTGAGATTCCCGTTGTGAAGAACTGGAAGTTCTGTAACCTCGTACGTCACTCTAATTATTCGTGTAATTTTTGGGGTACACCTTTTGCTCTCAGTACTTTCCATATATAAATTCGTCTGTTGGTATAAAATGTTTTCTTGAAATCGACGAACAGCAGATACGAAGGCATGCCATTCTATACATTTTTCTATGAGTATGTGTAGAGTGTTGGCTTGACCTACGCAGCTTCTGCGATATATGTCAAAACCAAAAAAAAAAAAAAAAAACCCTAACTTAGGGTTTGTGAACATGTGATCACTTTATTTATAAGAACATTGAATAGCCCTTGACAGATTTTTTTTCATGCTACATCATAGTAGCTCTCGATAAGAATTCTCCATCTAGATCGCTTATCTGCAATCCCCTTCAACTCCAATAGATTAACAATCCTTTCATCTATGTAACTTGTCGATTTCATTCAAGGTAAAAAGGCACCAGGAATTTTTGGGTTTACCTCCGTCTTTGGAATTAAGAAGGCTATTTTGCAAATGTTATCACCTTTTCGACATAAGGTCTGCCCAATTCAGCCAAATTTTCTCCTTTGTATTTCTCCTTTTATGTTGTTTTTTTTTGGTCAATTCATCTTTTGCGTTAGAAACGAAGCAATTTTTAATGTAACACAATTCCCGTTAACTTTTTTATGTAATCTACACTACTCTCGCAAGACGCAATTTATTTAAAATCTTGTAAATTTTAATTGTTTTTTATATGAAAACTATTGCGAAACCAAAGAAATGAATAAAGTCATGGGGAATTGGCACCATGAGCATCAAAATTTAATATGGCAAATAGGTAGTGAGACAAAAGCTGTCAGTATTTTTTAACGAGTGGTTAATTCACATGAGAGCAATCGCTAACAGTTGACCATAAGCGTAACTAAGCAACCACTTCAAATGAGTGTTTAACAATTTGCAGGAGCCAGCAGAAAAAGTTTTTCTACCGCTTTGTAACTTGCAGCGCACTCAAGGATCCATCAAGAGACATAAGAGACTAAAGAAAATGGAAAACAGTTAGGTTTTCATGGCTACACGAATATTTAAAAAGACTAAGGTGGTTTATTTTAAAATGGGTGAAACTATGTTAGAGTTTGGACCTGTATGTCGAGTGCTGGTGTGGGCAAGTTAGAAAAATGCATTTTATTTTTTGTGAAATGGTCACATTTGATTATCTCAGTATTCGAATATTAGAAAATGCAAAGCTAGTTCAGGGCAATTAGACATTGTACACAACGATACCAAGCATACATCAAATGTGACAGAGCTTTATTTGACATTATTAGAAATGTTGAACTGCACAGAGGCGAAAGTTTTTTTAAAATCTATTCTAAAACGCTTACAGACTGTGCTAGATTGCAAAGGATATACAAATTATTACTGATTAGTCGATTATTGCATTTTAGTAATTCAAACTCTGCCTTGGCCGATTACGTGTTGAGTTTAAAAAGTTGAGTTATTTTTGTTTTTGTATTTAAATTTACAGTTATTATTGGATAAAGTGTAATTTTTCTTATTATTCATAAAGATATATATCTGAATTATAAATAAGATGACAAAAAACTGTACGTTTAGATGACTTATCTGTGAGAAAAAACGTCTCCGATTATGCTCTGGAGTTATTGTATATATGTATATTAGCCTCCACAATCCAGTAATAGTATAGTAACCTTTTCCTTTTTTTGGAACAATATCATTACATGTAATTAAAAACGAAGAGTTTAATATGACTTTCATTTGTATGTAAACTGCATAATATTTTTTGAGGTACCCAGGTACCCTGTGACTCTGGTAAGTACTCAGTTCGATGTGGTATATCATGTTATATATTACTATTCTCTTACTTTAACATTCAGGACTCTTACGAAGAACTTAGCCTGACTTTCATGGTATTGTTTTGGGGAACCCTTGTTACTCGCATAAGGTTGAAAACTGAGTTCAGAATGGTATATTAATTTATTATACTATTTTGTTTGGTTTAATATTCATGAGACTTAACTGCTCATGCCTTATTAACCATTCAATATTCGCTGTTAAATTTTTTGAAACTTTTTTCACGTTACAATTTTTAAGTAAATTTTTAATTAAAAACAAAAACAATTTTTCGATTAATTAAATTTTTTTTTTTATAAAATATAATTTCATTAGTATGTATTTAAAAAACAGCTTACTCAAAATATTTAAATTTGTTTGTTTAATTTTTATAAAATATATTTAGCGGGAATGCCATAACATTAAAAACAAGTTAAATAAAAACTGTTTTGCATATGCATATTTTCATAAAAAAAATACATATATAATATTTTATCATTCAGTTAACATTGGAAAACTCATTTCATTAACAAATCTTTTTCTCTTTTTAAAATATTTACAAAACTAAAAACAACTACACAATGACCAGTGTAACGAACCAGAAAAGTTCTTGTGAAACAGAAATTGAAGCAAAATAAGCCCTTAAGCTACAGAAAGCAAAAAAGAAACAAAAAATCTAATACAAAACCAACATAAATATTTAGTTAAATGCAGCAAATCCTTTTCCCTTTTTTTACTTTTTAAATAAAAATTAAAAAAAAAACTGCACGCAAATAGAAAAGATGCACAGATAGACGAAAAACCAATGGACGTTTAGAGGGTATGGACTGACAATTTAGTACCCAGACTAACATTAAAAAAGAGAAGAAAAAATAGAAACAATAACAACAACTTAAAATAAATAAAAACTGAATAATGAACCACAAATAAACAGAATTGTAGAGAAAGAACGTTTTTCGTTAGTTTTTCATTATTTTTAAAACAATATTTTTAACACTGTTACTCTACTGTTCACTCACACACACACACACACACACACACACACAAACTAAGCAGACGCTTTTGCACAAATACTAACTTATAAAACATTTTCAGTTAACACTAACACATTCATACACTTTCTGTTGTAGCAGTAGTAGTAGTAGTAGTGTAATCTTCTAATAATAACAACTACCACATACTAGAAGTAGTAGTGCCACTACTGTTACTCACTATCCTTTTGTATGTAATAGACGAAAAGCATCGTCGTCTGTTACTCGTGCTTATTGTTCCCTTCCAAACATACTTCTATCGCCTTTGGCTATTGTAACAAACAATTTGTTACAACTGTTGCCATTTAAAAAAGAAAAGAAAAAGATTATAATGAAAAAACGAAAGAGAAATGAAGAGAAACAAAAACAACTACAACGAAAAAAAGGCATTAAATGTTTCAAAAAAATTTAAAAGCGTTTTCTATTCTTTTTTTATTTGGCGGACGCGTTCGTTTCGTTTCATGTTTTGTTATCAATTATAGTTGTTAGTAGTTATTGTGGTAGAGTTGTTGTTATTATTTCAGTTATAGTTGTATATAATACTGGCACTGTACACTATTCCTCTTGTCTGATAAATATCTCTTTGTTTAAATTAATAACAAATGCTAGTGAAGTAACATAAGCATAACCTTCCCTACAGTCTGTGGGTTTTGACTATAGAAACCACTAAAATTCAGTTTGAATTTTTAAATATTCATTATTTCTATAATTCAATCGACCGATCATTTTTAACATCACATATGTCATCTTTTTAAATATTTCTAAATTTAAATTTAAGTTTTAATTTATTAAATGATTTAAAAATTTTATTACTATCATACTGACCTTGCACTCTTAAAAGACACTGCGACCCTTAGGATACGTCTACACCTTCCAGTCTACAGTTTGTTTAGCGAATACCACCTTGATCAAAAAGTTCCCGGAATAACCCCCGTGTGGCGGTTCCATCCACACTACGTAGCCAGGTGTCTATCTCTATTTGGCGGTTTTTTTTACAATTTTAGAAATGTAAAAAAATTTTACACAACGAATTTGTATAAAATTGTGCTTAAAAAACCTCTTTAATTGTTCGCGAACGTTGGAAGTGTTGGAAAAGTATTTCGGCGTGTTTCTCTAAAGAAAATGGTCGTTTACAGTGGCACGAGCGGTCGTGAGTCCATCGAAGATGATGGACGTCAGATCATCGACTTCGAAAAACAACGAAAACATTGATAAAGTAAAAGAAATGTTGGTCATTAACCGCAAATTAACCATTAGAGAGATAATGGAGGATTTTAGCATTGCCTATGGATCCGTCCAAGACATTCTGGTTAATGATTTAGCTTTCCGTTGTGTAGCAGCAAAGTTGGTGCCAAAAGATCTCAATAACATGCAAAGAAGAGACCGTTTTAAGGTCTCAAAAGACATGATTTGCGAGGCTGAGTCCAATTCCACATTCATCAAAAGGATCATTACTGGAGACAAGACGTGGGTTTATGTGTACGTCATTTGCATGAAATAAAGACACTTTTTTAATTAACCTTAATATTGCTGCGAATGTTTTCAAGATGTAGCGTTATGGAAGCTTTTAAAATTTCGGCAAAGTACGCCGGATTGAATACAACCGCAATTGAATATAATAATATGTTATGAAACGCTTTCTATTCACTTTATATTCCATAGCCAATTTTAGCCGTTTACGAAGAATACCATATTTTTTAGATTATTACGTTAAAAAAAGAGGAGTGTTTAAGATTTGGCTTAACGAAAATTCAAGGCAAGAAAAATAGAATAAACTTGTCGATTTTATTGTCGACAAATTTGGTAAAGATGAAATTTCCGATGACTGCACCAAATGTATTACGGAAAAAGTGCGCCGAAAGTGTGGGCGAAATATGTCAAAAATATTGGGAAGGAAAAAAAACTGAAAAGTTAGGAAGTGACTATATTACTTGGCTCAACGCTAAGAAAATAAAAGTAAACCTGCAAAGTGACTTTTTCTGCTCTCGTTCGTCCTCAATTTTGATTTTGCGAAGAGTTTTGGTAAGGAAAGAGGAAAAAGGCAGCAGACCTTTAAGGCGGAACAGATAATGAAACTGAGTTATTAGTTCGTGCGTCAGTAACATCTGCTCGAAAACAAACCCTACAGGGCCTTAACAAAAATAATTGTGTAGTGAAGTCCATCACAAACCTGTTGTATTTTCTGGTGGGTGAAACATTAGCCTTTTTGCTCGAAAATAATTTCACCATAGAACAATATAATTCAATACGTCGAGAAAGCACATAAAAAAACTGCTACATTTAGCTACCTTACAACGAAGTTGTTGCTACAAAATTAATGTGCTGTCCTGTTGATATAATAGCAAGCAAGACGACATCAATAGTATCCTTGAACTCATTTTTATCTCATACTACTAAGAGAATTGTTGAAATGAAAAAGGAGGCTTTGAATGTGTAATGTATATGAAGCACACCAATTATTTAAGGTGTGGGGGTGATATTGAGTTACGGTTTCGATAGTAGCACTAGTCAAGTGCAATTAAATCAAGGTTTTATAGAGCCGAGAAAACAAAGGAATATATCTTGAAGGAAGAATCAGACTTGTTGAAGTGTACTTTAAGCTGTATTTAACACTTGTTGTTTTTGCGTACTTTATAGCAAATTGTGTTGAAAATTTCCACAAAACTCTATGTAAATAAAAAACAAAGTAAATATGGTTTTTTTAGGTGCGTAAAAGTTGATATGACGCATGTAATTCAATCGCAATTTTAAATTTGCGATTAAAGTAACTCTGCTGAAAGTGTAAATGTCAGGGAAATACGAAAATGTGTTCTCAATTAACACTTACACTTATTTCATAAATTTTTCATATCCTATTTAGCGTACATCTTTTATACCAATAAGCTCTTTGCTCCAAAATCAGTGGCTTTCCTTATTTCGTTTGTTCAAACTGTCAGCCGGCCTATCATTTTATTGCTGTTGTTTCCTTTTTTTCGCAATTGTGTGTAAATGTGCTAAACACATTTGCATTTAAACTTATATACTCGTTCATTTATTTTCTCTCTTCTACTTTCTCACTTATTCATTTGTTTATATATACTCATGACTAAATTGGCAGAAGAAAAAAATTTTGAATATTCTGTAATTTGTGTGTGTGTGGAGTAAGTGAGTATTGCTGTTAAATTGTTAGTTTATGTTACAGTTTGAAATATTGTTTGAAATAATTGCAAAATAAATTTTCCATTTTCCAACAAAATGAAAAATTACTTGATGTAATTGACAGAAGGTTTAGTTTCAACCGACGTTTTAGAGTTATTGTTTTTTTTATTTTATTTTTTTATGAATTTGTACTTTAATGGAATTTTAACTTATATATTTTTATTTTATTTTTTTTGCTTTATTAGGTTTATTTTAACTTAAGTTCTAATACCGACAGACAATTTTGAACTACAACACTTACTATCCAACCGTCCAATATTGTTTCATAGTTTTTTTTTTGATTTTTCTTAATTTTTTGGCATTACGACTTATTTTTTTAATAAAGAATTTAAAGATTATCTTTATTTTTTTTGTAAATATTTAAAAAACGTGATTATTTTAAATACTCATTGAGAAAGCCCTGTTTAATATCAATTAAGCATTTTTTAAGGTATTTTAAAATAATTAATTCTTTTTCAGAAATTGCTTGGAATAACTAATTTACTAAAATTTAGTTTGGTATTTATAAAAATTCCAATACATTCAAACAAAATTAATTAATTTATTTAATCTTAAACATTGTACATTATTCAGGCAATTAACTTGTAATGAGCAAAAGAAATATATTTTATTAAATTAACTTAGTATGAAAGAACAAATTAATTAGTTTGTTCCTTATTGTAATTTAAGTAACGAAGTTGACAAACATTATAAAAACGTTTATAAGAATATTTAAATTCGTAGGAATGAGTAATAATAAACTATTATGAATTATATCACTCATACGCCACCAAGCAAATATAAGTTTATGGATGTTTGAGACGTGTGAATGTTTTAACTTTTTGTTGGAAAACAGATTTCGAAAGTACATGGTACTATAATTTAGATTTTAATATATTTCCCTGAAGATGGAAATAGTTGTAGTTTTCGTTTCATTATGTGTATAAATAAATGTGAGTAAATACTTATAATCTAGAAAGCCAAAGAAATGCAATTGCATGATTTTGCTCATGAAACCGACCAAGTCGTATGTAAGACATCTATCCGTTTTTTATGAATTTTGGCATCGATTTTTTCATATTTTTTTCATAACAGCTTTTTTTGCATATTTCAATTTTAAGAGCATGCTTTTGATATTTTTTCGTTTTTAAATAGCATTTTACATCTTTTTAGTGCATGTTTGTATTTTTTTTTTGTGCTCTATTCTTATAGCGAAAGCAAAACTTTTAGTATGAACTTTGATCGTCATGCCGTATTTGAATTATCTGTCAATTGAAACTTATTGCATCATCTATATCTCAGTTAAGTTTATTACCGCTTACCAGCATCTTGAACAATTTATTGAAAAACATACAAACTATAAAGTGTGAACAGAAATTGTTTAGCGTACAAAATCTATTTGTATAAAAAAATATTTATTAAAAATACTTAGAGAACATAAGAAGTTACAAAAAGAACAAATCTTCATTGATTTTTGAAGTTCTTAGCTCATTAAATAATGTAAATACAAAAAGTGAATTGATTTTTATTGCTGCAAACTTCGGTTACACACGTAGAAAATTTATTTAAAAAAACTGCAAACCAATGAATTAACATTAGTTGAACAGTGTGCCAGTATTAGCTGAGATCGTTTAGAATATAAGTAATATAAAAGAGTAAACGTTGATATGTTCAATGTGTAAAAGTTTTCTCAGATGTAACAGACAACGCTTTTCATTCGAAAATTTTACAATATTTATTTTTTATTCTTTTGTATTGTGTTTTGTGTTGTTAATTTTTTATATCTTAAGGTGCGTACAGACCCGTAAAATATTTTATAAAAATAACAATTACATCTTTTCCGTAGTCTAAATACAAGATACAGGATGTCCTCCGGAAAAGTATACTGTTTTGTTTTTGCCGCCATTTTAGTAAACATTAGTCTTGACAGTTCATATTTGGCAGTCGTAAAGTAGAGACGCGGTAAATTTATTATGGACAAATATTCAGTAAGCCAACGTGTTTTAAACGTTAAAACATTTCATCAAAATCAATCATGGATTTTCATGAAAAAATCATAATAAGTGACGAGGCACATTTTCATTTGAATGGTTATGTGAATAAACAGAATAGTCTGCTCTGGGCAATGAAAACCCCTCAAATTATTCATCAGCCACCTTTGCATCCATTAAAAGTGATAGTCCGGTATGCAATTTGGTCAGGAGCAATCATTGGACCTTACTTCTTTGAAACTGAAAACGGCGTAACGGTAACTGTCAATGTGGAGCGATATCGTCATATGATTGAAAACTTTTAAACGTCACAACTGCATGCTTTGGTCTTGACTAGCATGTGGTTTAACAAGACGGTGCCACAACCCATGCTCAAAAGGGCTCGCATTTAGGCTAACAGAGTCGGGCATTTATCTGATATTGTATTCCATACTTAATTGCCCACATTAAATGAAACATTTATCAATATAAGATCCATTCTCTTTCATATAATCCAAAAGTATACCTTCCCGACGGACACCATGTATTCCTTAGGGACAAACAACAAAACAGCTGGTTTTGGGAAAATACAATAATGTGACTGTAATCAAATATTTGCCTAATGTGGACGTAATGTGAACACTAAAAAAAAATATTTTCCCTTTTTTTTTGTTAAATAATTATTTGATCTTGCAAAACTTTTGTAAGAGGAAACAAAGTCCAATAACATCTGTTTTAGGCGGTGTGTTGAAAAAGCTCAATTAAAGTAAAATGAAAAACGTTAGATATGGAGATAGATATTAATTCTGATATATCTTAGTAAGTAGTTTTATGTTTACAGTAGTATGTTTATATATATAAATTTATAAATACAACTTAACTCGTAATGCATCGATACACACAATTACATATTTTTAGGCACCTTCATTTACTAAAATATATAATTAACAAAATGCATAAAGTAAATGATTTTTGTTTATTGGATTTAAGACAAATAAAATTGAGGTAAAAAAATATAAAATAATAATAATAGTTAATAATAAATATACCGAA
Source organism: Wohlfahrtia magnifica (assembly GCA_023159175.1). Classification (NCBI taxonomy): domain Eukaryota; kingdom Metazoa; phylum Arthropoda; class Insecta; order Diptera; family Sarcophagidae; genus Wohlfahrtia; species Wohlfahrtia magnifica. The sequence continues at coordinate 162,492 of JAKWBJ010000496.1, read as the reverse complement.
TAATATACATACGTATACATATTGGAAAAATGGTTGAAAAATCAATGCAGGAAATAATTTTGGCCTCTTGTAAGCAAAACGATGAGTACATAATCCTGTAATGACGTATTTGCAAATTAAAAAATATATGTTTGTATATATATATCATTTAATGTCAGATTGTTATGTGTAAAAAAATATATGTATATATATATAAAAAATATATATATATATTTATATAAAAAGATATGAATCGCACAAATAATAAAAAACAAATATTGAAAATCCAAAATGGCCATATAATGTTTTATATTGTGTGCAACTTAACGATTTTCCATTTAAATCTTCGATTTTGTCAACACAAAAGTCATGTCATACCCATTATTTTAAAGTTCAGTTAGACGTAACGTAACTAAATGCAAAAGTTCTAATCGTAATCAACCTTATAGGTAACACTGTATTTGGTTAGTGATCCATAGCACACTGCTGTATGGGTATGGCGTTATACTAACTCACGTATAATGACTTGTAAGCAAATAGACCCAACCAAAGAAAAAATAAATAAATAAATAAAATAAAATCAAATGCCAAATATATATATATATATATATATATATATATATATATATTTGGCATTTAATTTTATTTTATTTATATATATATATATATATATATATATATATATATATATATATATATATATATATAGATATATATATATATATATATATATATATATAGATATATATATATATATATATATATATATATAGATATATATATAGATATATATATATATATATATATATTTATATATTATATATATATATATATATATATATATATATATATATATATATATTTATTTATTTATTTATATATATTTTTTTTTAATCAGTACAAAAACAGACGTTTTTTTAATCTTAATAAATAACGGAAAATACTAAAGACATCTTAAATAAAGCAGGCAAAAATGTCAGAAAACTTTTCGTATAAGAAAGTTTATCCAAAAACTCTTCAAAGTCCCTTACGAACTTCAGGGTTTGCAAGCATAGATTGATATTTTGAAAAAGATGTTATTTATGGATGAAAGTAAGGGCAACTTGTTGGGAAATGACGGACGTGTGGAAGTTTTGCGTGAAAATAACAGTCGCCATAGCAGCATATGGGTTTGGCCGCTACTACAGATCGATGCTATTATGGATCGATACAATTGCTAAAGGCTTTTAGCATGAATTTTGTGCATATCAGTTGACATGTTGACATATCTAGGCCAGAGTTAGATGTTCAACAGGGCAATAATCCTAATAGCAAAAATTATGAGAGTTATGATTGCTGTAATGCGTTCCTCACTAGCTGGACCTAATCGTATTGTGCACGTTTGAGATATTTTAAAGTGAAAATTCAGTCTGAACGCATGACAAACATTATTACAGTTAGTTTATTTCACCCTATTTGACTGCTGTTTAAACAAACAAAAAATAATAAATATTTGACCTTAGTTTGAGCGTAAAACAAAATATTTTTGTATTTAATACAATATGAAGCAAATATAAAAACAAAAATGATCATCAAATATTTTCCAGGTCTTTAAATATATTTAAAAGGTATTACATTGTTTCATAAAACTTTTTTTTTCCTATTAACTAAGAAAAAATATTGTTTTTTAAAGCATATTTTATAATTTTTCAGTCGTATTTTAAAATTTTTACTACATATTTTATGCGCATAAAACAGATTTTTAAGAGCATATTACTGGTTTCCCTGATTATAGCTTGTAAAATATTTATAGGATTTCTTTTTCATTCGAAAAGTAAACTATCCCTATAAACATAAAAAAATAATAAATAAATTTATCAAAATTTTTCATATTTCACACAAATATACCCCTAAAGGTTAACACGCCGGATAAAAGCTGTCATTTATTAGTAAAAAGCATTTTTTGATTTTTATTATTTCAGTTATTTTATTAAATATAGCATGAAAGTGCTCTGCTTGAATTTGGATTTAGACTTGCACGTTTCTAGTGCAAACACGAAACGCTATTAGAATAACTTTCCTTTTTTAAACCTAAAGAAGTTAATTCCATTCTTCTTTTTTTGTTGCTGACTGATGTCTTCATATTTTATTTTTTACTCTTTCTGCTGTATCATGTTGTTTTCCTTCAGTTTAAATTAATTTTAAATTACACACATAGAAATAAATAAAGGAGCATAGTCTGAAGATTATGGTGTATTCGCGCAAATGTAGGTAATATGTGCTTTAAATAATAGAACTTCCGCAAGGGCCTGTATATTAGTATTTCTTTAACAATCAACAGAGCATCATCGTAACAAATGTCTTTCAGATATGTCTGTACAAAGCATATGCTTTTATTTAGTTTGAAATGGTCATATTGGAATGAGTAGTTCTTTCAATTATTTAACTTTATTTTGAATTTCATTTTACTCGTACAGCTACCTTCGTCACGTCCATCAGGTTTTCGCATAGCTTGCTCAATCCGTACCCTTTGATTGATTGATGATTGATAATTTCCTTTGTTGTTGGAACTTGATGTGATCTATGCCATAAGGAATGAACCTGAGATATCGTCGTCTTACACAAGCTTTGGCAGATATTGGTCGACTGACGCTATTATCATCGCATTTGTTTACAGTGTGTCAATTATATTAATCATATCCACAAATGTTCTTCTAAAGGCCAATGAATTCCAAATAGCCAAGTGTACAAGTGCATCAATAGAAATTGCCACCCATCGGACTAATTAGTAAAAAATTAGAATTGTGCCCAACCGCTTTTGTTCTAAAATAGTCAAACCATTAAAAATAACATTTTAGACTTGAACAATAAAAGGCCCTTTAAGATGTATAATTCTTTGAGGTTTCTCCCTCTCTTAAAAGCTTTCTTATGTCAATTTGTCGATTAAAAAAAGAAAGAAAAAAAATTGTTGGCAAATTCATTTAAATGAAAATTTACGTAAACCTAAGTGGGCTTATTACGTAAAATTTTACTTTGTTTCTTGGTTTGTAAATCCAAAATGGAGAAAGAATTTTTCAAGCTCTGTAAACATGAACATATTAAAATATGTAAATAAAAAGACTTGCTTATATCGCAGACAACAATATATCATACAGAAGGCGTCAAAATATGAAAACTTTTAAAAACTATTAGTTTTAAATGAAAATGATTCGCTTCTGAAGAAATTTTTAATCATTTTATTACTATCGAAATCGATAAAAATTTATTAACTCATGTAATCGGAATTACAATTTTAAAAAATTAACAGCATGTCCCACGCTGTCGAATGCTGTCGTTCCAAACGACAAACAGCTCTGGCCGAATTTCCGCTTTGGATATCGAATAGTCTATCATACGAAAGTAAATTACGTTTCAAGTTTTCTGATTACCACATTCAATTACTATCGTATCGAAATTTAATGCTTATTGTGAATGAACTCATAAAATTTTCAAAAATCACAGCATATGTTGAGCAATTATTTATAAAACAAAAGCAGAGATAGCACTATCAATGTTAATAGTAGTTTATTAATACTTTTATAAATTAATTCAAACGTTGTATTGAATAAAGTTTGAATTAAAAATTATTTATTGTTTAAGTTTAAATTTTTATCTTAAAAATTTTATATTAATTAATTTTATTTTGAACTAAAAATAAATAATAAAACATATTATTTCCGGTTACAATAGCTATTTTACTATCGAACAGCGCTTACGATATTTCACTTGATTGTAGACTCGCTATAATCCTAAAATTAATTTATTCGATCAAAACGACTAGATATCGAATGAGGTAATTCGGCCTCTGATTTTCAGCACAATAGTAGTTTCTAGTCGAAAGAGAGTGAAACGATAACGTAAGCATTTCAATATAAAATTGCCGCTCACTATATAGTTCTTCTGATGTGCACTGCAGCGCTCTGGAAAGTTCTTTTCTTATACCTAGCTTCATAGTTAGATATTTGGTCCCTCTAAAAGAAGCAAGATTAATATTTATAAAATTTATGTTTTTTGTTCATTTGTTAATTTATTTATAGTATAAAAAATCAATATTCGTACAGATTTTTCCCAACCATTTTTAAATAAAATAAATAGTTAATATAGTATTATACACGCGATTTAAGAAACAATAGACGTTATTAATTATAATAAATAAAATATGGCGTTTTAATCAAAATTTTTTAAATAATATTGATATTAAAAGATAATATATTATTACGAAAATACAAATGAAAATACACCACATCAGGGACTGTATTGTGGGATTTTTGTCCATTGGTTTGTGTAAACCAACAAATGGCTTTACCGCGTACTGATTTGTGTATTTGATGGTATTGCCGTACTGATTTGTATTGTATTTGCGTTACCAATTCGAACATATTTGGGTAACACAATCTCACATGTTTAATATGAACGGATATAAAATAAAGAATATGAGAGCATATGAGACATTTCCGGAACTTTCCAAACTGTAGGCAATTAGATATATAAGGAGACTGCTTTGCCTACGTCGAGTAATTTTGCTGCATAGTTATCGTTTTGCTGTCATAAAATAAAGTCGTGTTTAGGCGTAAATAAAAGTGTTCTATAAGCGAATATTAAGTTTCTGCATTATGATTAACTGTATAAAGTGAAAGTGAGAAAATAAAACTGTAATAAAACAACAAAGTGGTTTTTATTTTATTTTGACGCAATTTAAAAGAACTCATAGGTTTTGAAACGCAACATTACTTTTAGGTTTTACAAATACGATTTTTAATATTGTATTTTAGTTTGTTTAAATTTTTTATTGTCAAGTTCCAGTGGTACCACAGTTACATTTCTCATTGCAAAATTTATACATTTAAGCACTTTTTTGTATGTTGCCGATTTATTTGTCGAATTTGTATATGGCAAACCAATTATTTACTTAGATTACATTAGAAACCTAAAGCAAAGCGAACAATAAATCGCGAGATAGCGGGCCGCTGTTACAAGAGAAAGTGATTGAGTGAATCATCCTACTGAATTTGAAACTAATCCCACTCTATTCAAGCTATCATTCAGTTTTCAATGCCCATTCTCAGGCTATTCTTAAATACATTGATACAATACTGAAATTTTTCCTATCGTAGTTGAATAGCAAAAGTTTGGACTATCTCAAGCCCGTTTAACTTGAGAGGATTACATCTTTCGTTTTCCTAAGCCTATTTAAATACTTCCCCTACTCCACCGAAACTTTGTGCCTCTTTTAGTGGCATGGAAGCTCATCTGCCAGTTCTTCTAATTCACAAGATAAGCATTATGCTAGTTGAACTTTTTATTTATAATCTTAACCGTTTTTTTTTTTTCAACAGAATAATATTGTGTTAACTCAGCGCTCCTAAACATAATCGCTTCGGCATCTTATTGCTTCAGGGAATGAGAAGTAGTACGATTATTGAAAAATAATGCCTATTTTATGCTTTCAGGCTACGTTGCCTATGAAAGTCATAGAACAAGTGGCGTAAAATGACTAATGAAAGACAAAAAATTAGTGAAAAAGAAATTTTTTAAAAAAGATGAAGCAAAATTTTTAAGTTAAAAACAGAACAACCATTAAAAAATTCCTATTTTGCAGTTGAAATCTCCGCGCGTACTAAAGGCGGGGTCGACAGGCATAAAATTTGCGTGTACCATCTCAGTATTTGCGACTTTTAAGACTTAATGGACACTTTAGTTAAGAAAAAAACAAGTTAAATATGCAAATAGTTGCCCCTGTTTCTGAACCTTTAGTTTAATTTTATGAGTATTTTAGAGGGTTGTAGTGAGCTTAACCCTACGGAGTTTTAAATTTGAATTTTCTGGACTGATATATACATACATACATATATAAATACATTATTTTGTCTTTAATTATGAAAATATATCTTAGACTTTCCTAATAGGCTGTCCTATTAGGCTAGTGGGTAGTGTATACAGCAAGCTTATGGTCTTAGTCTCTCGACTTATAATAACTAGGATATATATTAATATATTATTGTAATTGACAATCGTTGAAATATTGTACACGCTGCATTATCGAATGATAAAAGAACCTAACTCATGTATCGTTTAAAGCCGATAAAGGTTGAATCAGATTGTTCTCCTTATAGCTTAATGCACTTAATTAGATTAATTGTTTTAAATGTGTATGCTATTTAAATAATTATTTTTTGTTTAAAAATAAAGTTTTTAATAAACTTGGATAAATAATTAAAATTTATTTCATAAAACCGTTTCATTTTTTAAGAGATTCTAATTTCAAACCCATAGACTGTCGGTTTTGACAGAAAACATAATTTTTAGATAGAAACGAATAATGTGTGTTCATTTTCTAATAAACGAATTATGATATACAGTGCACGTAAATACATCAAGTCACGTTTATTGCTGTAAAATAAAAATGTTTTGCAGTACTTTTTCAACTTTTTATTTAAAATTTTTCTTCTAATTGTTGTTGTATATTTATGTATACTAAAAAAAAAAAACAAGAAGCATGCTAAGGTATTTATACCAAATGTATGAGCTCTTTACCCACATGCAACATATTAAGAAAAAACACACACCAACTCTCATTGAAAAAGAAATTAAAAAAACATATTATATAAAATCTAAAAAAAAATCTCAAAACCAAAGAAATAAAAGAGGATTTAAATGTGAGTGTTACTTCAAAAGTGTATGTGTATGTAGAAACAAAAAAGATTTTTTTGTTTCTATAAAAAAGTTTCTATATAAAAGCTTAGGAAATGAAGACATGAGCTGAAAGGATGGGGATTTTCTTAGATTTTTTAAGAAAGTTGTTTTTCATTTTGTTCTTCTTTTTTTACAAATAAATTAAAGCAATAAAAAATAAAAAAATATCGTAGCAATCACACACACACACTTGTCTATGTCGACATGTCGTTATTGTCTTTATAATACAAGCTTCCGTTTATTTATGCCTTATTTCCTTTGCTTTGATATGTTTTTTTATTTGTGTGTCTACACTTTCTCATTTTCTATCATTCTTTAGCATATGTGAGTTGGTATTAAATAGGCTTTATTTATGAGTTGACTGGTTTCACTTCCATTTCATTTTTAGCATTCTTGTAGAGAATTTTTTCTTCTCTATTTCTTTACCCTTCTCAGAATATATAATTTAACTAATTCTTAGGCAAAAACAAAAGTGGAGGCCCATGCCATAAACACTTTTTTTTCGCATTTTCTCATGGTATTAGCATCTTAGACACACACTTATGTCTGCAGTGTACTAACACATAAGTACATACATATGTACATGATATGAGTATAGAAAAGTGTGTGTCATTTTTTTTTTAGAAACTCTTGTGTACTTTCACAGTGTGTTCTATAAAAGTAATCTAGAAATCTTTGAATCTTAGAAGCTGACTAAATTTCCTGGCTTCTGTTTCCGTTAACAAATCGAATTGATGTGATCTTTAAGTACTATAGTTCAAGTTTTTTTTAAAACTCGCAACTTGGGGATGTATTTTCATAATGAACTTAAAATTTGATGAAGAACCTTTCATATACAGCAGTTTATTTAGATGTGTAAAAACTATCGAAAGGAATTTAATCTGGGGAGTTTGGGTAGCAGTTCATAGCCCAATTTATAGATTTTTGTTAATGTGAACATAGAAGTTCTTAACACGAACATACTTGCTTCTAAAAAGGATTGATATTTATTGATTAATTCATTTTAAAGTGATCAAATGGTTGCGGTACCTATTCCGCGGAGGGTTATTTCATATCCAATTTAAACACAAGGTGCTACGTTTAAAGCGAAAATTTACGTCATGCAGTAACCCACCGAAATTGATCGATTGGTTAAAGTGCCCATACGCGCCGCGACACCAATAATTTTCTGTGCATTTCTATATGTTCACCACATTAAGACTATGCTTCAAATCAGATATACTGTTTTTCAGAAGAACATATTCCTTAAATTCCCCCAGCACAGTACACAATATGATGTTTTATTGTACAGTATATAAAATCTACACTTATTAGTTTCAACAATTTCTAAGATATTTTGATAGAATCTAAAAACCAAATGTTCAATAAATAGATCCATTGTACCTTAGCTTTTATTGTCAACAAAAGGCAAGTCCATTTTATTTATTTAGAGATATTTAAACTTTTGTATTTGATTAAATTTTAAACATTTCATAATTATGAACACACATAGTCAATATTTTGTGGTCTAAGAGAATATAAATTTATAGTCTAATACTGTTTACAAAGCTGACTGAAAAATAAGACTTTTCTTATAACTAAATTGAGGTATATCAGTTTCAAAATTGAGATCTAAAACTTCCATCATATAAATATCAGAATCCGAATTTTTTTTTTTACTAAAAATTGTTTTAGTACAGAAAGACCATAAAAATCTTTATCTATAAATACCATTATCTAAATTTTTTCAAAAATGGACCTGTAGAACATTCAATATAAACGGCTCATATAATAGTATTATATGCTAGGTGTATCGGTGTATTTTATTCACATTATTGGCCATATCTGGCTACACATATTTCCCATCTTTCAAACAATTTGTAGACTCCACGCCAATAAAACTGTTCGTCTTTTTAAGCAAACCACCTAATTTTCGAATTTCTTGTAGGAATCTAAGTGCTGCTCAGCCAATGCGTGTCCTATCGATGTAAGCAAATAGTACTACGAAGTAGCTAAGCCTTGTGAATACAGCAGGTTTGGTAGAAGCTCTAAACCTAATGCTATAATTGTATCCCGGTTTTGCTTTGTGTGCAGGTGCATTGTCTTGTTGTAAAATTAGCCTTCATATTCTGATCTTTTTTCAATGCATACTCGTAACTCAAATTGATTATTTGTTGTCGGTAGCGATCTTTATTAACACAGGCTTTAGGAGCTCGAGGTACACCACACATTTCTGGTTCCACCAGACACACAGTATTGTCTTCCTGCTGAATAGATCTGGCTTGGCAGCCGAAATTGATGGTTATCTCGCATGACTTCTTGCATTTAGAGCAATCGACAAGCATTCGATGCATCTCTGCAGCATTTTTGTCTAAACAAAAACAAAAAATTAGTGCTTTCCGCAAATCATGGTTTTCTTTTACAAAATGCCTCCATCTTATCTTTATCACGCTAAAAAATATGATGTTGTTTGTTCACTGATTTGTTGTATGACAAATGTCAGCATCAAAAAAAAATAAAATAAATAAATAAATAAAAATGAAAGCTCCTTCACAAGAAATATCTTGACACTTATTTCATGCGGATACACCTGGTGTAACAGCAATCTACGTAAAACAAACCTGTTTGTCTGTCTAAGTCCATAGGCATTATGATATAACAATTTTGCTCTTAACAGGAATGCCGCAATGGTTCAGGCTTAATAAAAATCTTGTTGAGCTTCTCTGCTTGTTAGGCAGTCAGCTCTTTCGTTTCCATGATGACCCTTATTATGAGATGACAAACTTCTATGACAGCCTTGAAGACTGATTGACAGCATTAATGTTTTTTTTTTTTTATTTATGGAAATAACAGCTAAAATCACACCAATAGACGCAGCTTGCTCAAACTTAGAATAATGTTACATTGTTATTTATGGAATTATCAAACAATGGCATGGTTTTTAAGTCTGACTGTAAGTTTTCACTTCTTTTACCAGACTTTTTATTTAATTCGTTACATTCCTTAAAGTAATGGTTTTCGAATCACAATATTCTGTACAACACTATATTGTAAGCAATAATATCTTACAGTATGTGACTACGTCTAAATTCTGAATGTGTGTGGTGTTCCGGTTTTCTTTTTTTAGCGTTGAGTACGAGTTGAAAAAATAGCAAAAAAAAGTTACTAAGAAGCCTATTAGAGTTTGAGTTGAATGTTTATGATTATTTGTGTTTATGTGTATTAAGGTTTGTATTTCTTTTTATACACTTTTAATCTTTTTATGAACGCTAAATTGTTGCTGCTATTTAACATAGCTGTTGTTTTGTTGTTGTTGTTAATATAAAATTCTATTAGTAAAAGTTAAATTTAATGGAAGATAAATAAACTGCTTAAAAACATGAAACTTCTCTAACCATAAATCATAAATACAATACATGTTTATTATTAAAAAATATTTTTCATGTTTACTAATTATACAGTAACATCTACATACATATACATGTGTATATATATTTATAATAAATCTCCTTTTCGCACTCATTGTTAGATATTCTAAGCCCCTCACATAGTGTATTATTCTCTTTAACATTTACAAGAATTTGTTACTGTTTTTATATTTCGATTTTTTTTCTGCGTTATTGCCACTTGTTAATTTATTACGCTCTCTTATATACACTCCCCTTTCCATTTAGTTCTCATTTACATATGAATGCGTGTGCCATCAAAAGGGTATATTTTCATCAGTACACACTCACAAGTTTCCTGGTAGTGTTGAAAGAATTTATGTCATGTCACATGTAATTCAATTGAATGAAATGTTTATAAGGAAATTATTATTATACGACGGTTACGGCAGCTAATTAAGTATTCCTAATAGGTTAATAAAACGAGTAGTTTATAGTGGGCCTATGATAAGTTAACAAAATAAATAGCTAGATTATGGGGTTTGAAAAATTGTATTCAGGTATGTATGTACATATGTAATAATTGAATATGGCTTTAAAGAAAATTACTTAACATTCTAACTACATTTTGTTTTTTCTTTCTTAATTTAAATGGATTTAGATTTTATACCAGGCAGCTAATCTTAAATATAGGGTACAAAAGTTAATAATATCGATTTTTTTAGCTTTATATATGCATTTATTATAATAATAAAATTAATTGACAGATTATTCAAAGTATTGTCCATCATTAGCCACTACTTTTCCTCATCTTTCTAGTAGTATATGGATTCCGCGCCAGAAGAACTGCTCCGGTTTTGAGGTAAAGAATAAATCAAGTCAATTTCTGATATCCTGTTCTGAAGTAAGCGTATTCCAGTATGGGTGTTCTGCATCGATCGAAACAAAAGGTGGCTAGAAGGGCAAGACCTAGGCTAAAAGACGGGTGAGCCAAAACTTCCCATTCTCTATTTTCTAAATAGTTTTTGACCGATCTTGCAATATGTGGCCGAGCGTTGTCATGACGGAAGATCATGTCCTCGTATCTGGTCGAATATTCTGGTCGTTTTTCGTTGATTGCTCGCTTCAAACGAATCAATTGTGTTTGGTACAGTTCCCATGTGATCGTCAGATTCGATTTCAACAGCTCATAATAAAAAACTCCCTTCTGATCCTACCAAATACAGAGCTTTACCTTGGCGTCATGGATATTTGGCTTCGGCATCGATTTGTCTGGTTTGCCGGGCTTTGCATATGACTTTTTGCACTTTTCGTAATGTGTCCACTTTTCCTTACCAGTAACAATACGATGCAAAAGTTACTTACTTTTATAGCGTTCAAGCATCATTTTTGACATGCAAAATCCTTTCAACGTCTCTCAGTTTTAATTCATATGGGACCTATTATCCTTGCTTTTAAATAAATTTCAACGCTTTTAGACGTAGGAAAACGGCTTGGTGTGTGATTCACAATAATAATGCAAGTTCTTCCTGCGTTTGAAAACAATCTTCGTCGAGTAATGCTTTTAATTCCCCATCTTCAAGCTTTTTTGGTTGACCAGGCCTCTGCTTGTTTTATGTTTCAAATTCACCAATTTTGAATCGCGCAAACCATCGTTTACAAGTTTTTTGAGTAGGTGCAAGTTCCAAAGCTTCTACCAACAATCAATGACTTTCAGCAGCCGTTTTCTTCAAATAAAAAAAGTTTATCAGCCTTCCCCGCTAAACATCGACATTACTGTAGTGATTGCAAAAAATATGTGTTTATGGCATCTATCGAATACTGAATTATAATGACAGATATTTATCTTCCAAAATACCATAATTGTTATTATTGACATAAACCATATGTGATGGTTAAGCCATATGTTGTCCAAATCAACATTATTCACTTCATAAAAATAAATTTTTATAAACAAATTGTATACAACTTTATGTAACAAAGCCTCGCTTTTAGTTATCGTTATTTAAAAGTTTTGCTGCCATGGAAGTGCCAAAATATTTTTGTAACGACTTTAATGCCAGCGTATATAAAATTAAATTATTCGTAAAGGTATTTCTTATCATGAACTTAAATTTTTATGGATATGCTACAACCACCCGAACGAATTTTTGTTCAAAAGATTAGTTGGTTGTGTTGGCCAGTGGCATTGAAAAGACTGCATCATCTCCAGCGATAAAAAAAATTGATGCTCTTGTCAAAGACTATTGACATAACTTGGCTTGGAGTTGACAACTAAAAAATAAGCGAAAGAGCCAATCATAGTCCTATGACACGCTACGCTAACATCCGGGCAGCTCTAAAACTTACGACAACCAAAACCATTCCTAAAGTAGTTTGCCAAGATGCTACACGCCTATTATATATTTCTAAGCGGAATAAACTGACCAGTTGCCAC